>CM031626.1:1907756-1994650 GCA_018398815.1 Conus ventricosus
AGGTTTGAATGTTAATATTGTTTTTAGATTTGCATTGTTAAGTTTGAGAGTAATGTCGAAGTTACTCATTGCTTCTTTTAGTGAGCAAAACCCGTAATACCCATCAGGTATTGTTAACTGGCTAACTTTGGCCCCTGATTTGTTAACTTTTAGAATCGTATTATTCTTCTTGGATTTAGTAATATTAAACCATACGACTTTGTAAAAAATTTCATGGAGTGCGACCATTTTGGTTCCGCAATCGTTCTCAACAGCATGTTCTAAAAACGAAGGACGGTCTTGGGTTGTTATTGTTACAAACATGTTTTAAACAAAATAAAAATGAGTGCATTCAAATATACTAATGCAAAATATTCTGTTGGGCTGCACTACAATCTTAAAAAATATAACAACTGACAGCCTTGACATTTCTGTGACTCAGTCTGACGCCTTTCAAGTAAAGGTGAGTACTCCATTAAGCAGATATCTTAACCCTCCTATTAAAAAAGACTACATCGCAAAAGTGTGGTTTAGTCATCCGATGCAGTTTTATCAGAACCAGTTAAACTTTGCTGTGTTTTGTGCAACAACTGGGTGTGGAGTGTCGTATGCTGATCATTTAAATCATCCTGATCCTTTGGTGAGGTCAGTGTACAGATTTCATTTTTATTACACATTTAGACGTATTTTGACTGAACTGCAAGCGCCATTACCAAATGACAAACCGTTTTAATCCATTCAGCAACCGAATAGACATGAAGGCTTTTGAAAGGATCTGTAACGAATTTAATATTAATGTTAAGACAGACTTTAGACAAAAGTTGGATCTTAATCATGGCTTAGGCACCCCTTATTTTTGGGGTGTGCACAGAAAGTATAACTATGACTGGAATCCTCCTTACACATCTTTCTCTTCAGGCACAGGTGTTCACCTCGGGTCCATAGAGCAAGAGCATAAAACAGCATGGACAACATTTATCTTAGACACTTCTAAGGGTCTAACTAAAGCGGGAATAGAACGAATAAACGACTCTATTCGTACTTACGTTTGGTGTTTGCTAGGTTCGCAAGCACAGGCGAGATCGAGCATAACTGATCCTTCTACTGGTTTTGATGCACAAAAACAGTACTTGGCAAATTTAGAGGACGCTATTAATTCTACAGTTGATTTACCTTCAAGTATTAAAAGGTACCAAAATGTTTTACAATACGCAAGATCGAAAGTAGACTTTGCTGTTGGCACTGGTTTATACATGCTGCCTTCTGACCTCAGACTCCAGATAGGTACAATAATAAACTACAACAATGAAATCCTTGTGGCAGGCAATGAACAGAAGGTCGGAAAAAACAACAATAAATTCTGAGCCTGTAATATTACAAACAATAAAAAAACAAGATGACCCCCCAAGATTAAGTCATCCAATCCCCAGGGTCCAATGCCCAAAGACCGTTGAAGACCGCGAAAAAAATAATGACCATGAATATGAAAAGACAGCGCTTGTTTTGGATTAACTTGCTTAGGATTACTTGGTCTTTATCTTACTAAATATTAACCCAACTATTAAGAGAACTAATGTCCATAAGTGCTCGGCCATAAAGCCAACTACTTTGCTCGCAGTAGACAAAAGCCAGCTAACAATACCCCCTAATATACCTGGTAAAGCGTCTATAGCTTTACCAGCTAATTTTTTTTAATAAACTCGCAAGATGATCAAGCTGTTTTTTTACCCATGATTTATCAGGCGGCGATGGAGGCGATGGCGGTGGAGGCACTGAACTTTGACCACCACCGCCTGTAATAGCCAACACTAGTGTACTTATTGCAAATCCTAAGGCTGTTATAACGCTTGCTAATGTGACTCCCCGCTCTCTAAACAGTATTTTTATTCGTTCTGCTAGCGTCGTGTCTTCATATAAAATTCTTTGGATAGTTTCTCTTATTCTGTTCACTTGAGTTTGTAATTCTTTTCGGTTAATAGACAACGCTGCTTGTCTCATTGATTTTTGTTCTTTAAGCTTATTTATTTTTTGTTTTATTCTTTCTTTAACTTTACTCCCTAAGTTGGCCTTGTTAGCCTCAGCGAGTTTTTTTTCTTCTTTTTCTGTATGCTCATTTAGTTCAGTCAGTTTTGCTGAATTGTTTAATAATTCCCCTTTGATGGTTCTTAAAACACGATCAAAGGCTTCTAATTCTCTCTCAGGTAGCTGTGATTTGCGTATTGTTTTTGGTACTGTTTCGTCTGAAAAACTGGTTTCTGCTTCTATTGCTTGATTTATTTCACCTGCTGTTGGACTTAAATTTTTAAGTTCTATGTTTTCTATGTTTTGTATTTGGTTAGCTGTTGGGAGTTCTTGCAGTGCGTTTTGAAATTCAGCAACTTCCTCCTTATCTAATTTTGGTATAGTAATGCTAAGGCGATTTCGCTCGCTCACACGGAGCCTTTGTCTAATTGTTTTCATGCTTACAAACCTTGATGGGTCTCGTTTATCCGTAAGCTGAACAAGTTCTCCTTTGTCGTTTTTTACAAACAAATGGCCACCTATTTTTAGTTCAAAATCATTAGGGTCTATAAAGTTGGGAGGTTTTAGGCCTAAACTTTTGTAAAATGCTCCGGCCGTACTTTCTGTTAATTCACGCCGCAATGAGATCGTCGAGCGATCTGTGTCAAAGGAGTCCTTTCACTCATGTCGTCTCCAGCATCAAAATCATAATCTTCTTCACCTCCAATTCCTGCCATGTTTTTAAATAATTAACTTTTTATTTTGTTTTATAAAAATGTCACAAGCATATGGCTCAATTCTTGACCCGCATAGAAGACTGAAAGAACCCTTTGGCGTGAAGGGAAATAAACGGAATATTACTGTTCCAAATAATCCATCTACTATTGATGCAGATCAAATTCTTACTGTCAAATTTCCAGACCTAGGAGCGGATGAAGTGATTGTGCCAGGCTCTGCGCAACTTACTTTCAAAATAGAACTCGCTTCAACAACAGACCCAAACAGAACAGTTGTTCAGAATTTGGGACGGGCAATCGTTAAGAAAATTTCTATAAAACTTGAGGGGCAAGAAATATTTTCTTTACACAATGCAGACATATTTTTAACCTATTCTGATCTATGGCTAACCGAGAATGAAAGGGCTGATCTTGCGTTTCAAGGAATCGAAAATAAAGAAGCACTAAAACATAGAATAGGCGCCAAAGATGCTAAATCCGGCAAAAAGCATGAAGCAGTAAGTTATGCGTATAAAAATCGCTTTTCCATTCCCTTAGATTTTGAGCTGTCAAAATCGCATGCACCATACTTTCAAGGAGCATTAAAAGACAGATTGTCATACGAACTAACTTTTAATGAATACAGACGTGTTATTATATCTACAGACACCGCAGCAAAGTACAGCATTTCTGACATCTCGTTAGAGTTTGATGTTGTTAGCAACTCTAATTTAGCAAGGCTGATTGAGCAACAATATCAGTCAAAATTAGCAATATATTACGAAAGAGTAATTCATCATACAACATATCCCAAAAGCAAGGCAGACGCCATATGGAATTTTAGTTTTAGTGTTGCAGCAAGATCGCTTAAAGGTATTTTATTGCTGTGTGAAGATGAAGAACCATTCGAAAGACAAACTGAAAATTTTATTAATCCTAAAATAGCAAAAGTGCAATGTTCGATTGAGGGTAGTCCTAACCAAATCTACGCTAGCGGGCTTAGACCTTATCAGCATTTTGACGAAATAAGAAAATTGTTTGGGGGTGGGAGGTGTAGAAGTCCAACAGCAGACCTTGTGTCTAAAGATCTACACCTTCACAGTGTTAGGCTTGATGATTATTTAACAGCGAAATACGGTTTATGGATTGACTTAAGGTCAACAGAGGATAATCAGTTGCATGGAAGTGGGAGAGCGGTTAAAGACGTAATAAACATTCGAATTGATAAAGAAAAAGATGCTGATAAACCACTTAATGTACATTTGTTTTTAATATATGATGCACAGCTGAATATTCATGAAAATAGATTAAAAGATATACATTACTAAATTATTTTTTATTTTTAAAAAAGCATGTCTGTTCAGTATTATCCAAAAGTACCTACAGCACCAGAGCCGCCAAAAGAAGGGATAGTAGAAAACACTGACATAAAAACCTTTAGATTAACAAACATTACGCAAATGCAGCAAGTACTAGAGCAGGACCTTTCAAAATACAGCAAAACCAAACGAAGGTATTCTGCTGCCTTTAATGCTGTTACTTATGTTAATACTGGGGCATCGACTATTAGTGCTCTATCAGCAGGAACAAGTGTAGGTTTCTTAGCAACGGGCATAGGCGCACCCGCAGCTTTACCTCTAGGCGGTTTGTCTTTAGCTCTTGGCCTGTGCTCATTAGCTGTAGGTGCTGCTAGCAAAAAATTAAAAACTAAACTCCAAAAGCACACAGCTATGGTTCAACTAATAACCGCTAAACTTAGTTCCTTCAAACTGATAATAAATAAAGCGCTAATTGACTCAAATATCACGGATGAAGAATTTAGTCGTTTACAGGCCGATTTTGATGACTACAAAAGACAAAAGTTTGATCTTCAAAGAAAGGCGAGGACAAGTTTTTCTCAACAGCCAGACACCGAGCAGATAAAAAAGGAATGTTTAAAAAAAGTAAACGAAACATTAAACTCTGTTCTAAACAGCTCGCATTAACAACGCCAAAGGGTGTTTATACTTTAGTTTATGAGTCCAAGCACAAAAAGACCGTTGATATTGATTCTGATTAAGTTTTTTTTTTTTAATTTAAATAAATATTTTGAGTTAGAAAAGAAACTCAGCATGGATAAGATATATGAAGGTCCGGACGAATTGTTTGAAGCAATGCGTAAGGAAGAAGATTTATCAAAAGCTTTAAATGATATCAGTCTAGATGTCATTGATTCAGCAAACGTACGGGCAAGTGTTGGTTATGCTATTTCTCAAGTTCCAGGTAAACTAACAATAGACCCGCCAGTTAAAGTAATGTTAGCTGTTTTAATCGACTATGTAACAATAAATGAAGAAAATCTAGAAGTCTGGGTCTCAACTAAACAACAGACTATTCTTTCTCATAATGACTTAACACCTGGTTGGGCAGACCAGCTGCTTGCACAGTTTGATGTGGCCGCTGAAGAAGCCAAAATGAGAGGCTCTGGTTGGTCAGAGGGCGAAGTCATAGAGATTAGATTAAAACAGGCTAAGTATGCGCCGATTGTTGGTAAGGCGTACATTCCACTACCTCCAGCATTGGTAGCGAAAAGAGCAGTTCTAAACATAAAGAATTCGGACAACAAATGTTTCATGTGGTGTGTTCTCGCAAGGCTGCATCACGTCCGCAAAAACGCAGAGAGAGTATCTAACTATCAGCCTTACATCAATGATCTTAACTTTAGTGGAATATCCTTTCCTGTTAGTGTAGATCAAATTGATCAGTTTGAAGAAACAAAAAAACCAATAACTGTTAATATCTACACATGGGATGAGGAAACAAATTTACAGCCCATTAAAGTGTCTAAGAACAGCCCAACGATTGGCGAGCCAGACAAAAATCATGTTGACCTACTACTGATGTTTTCACCGCATTACACATTGATACGCACAATGAGTAGACTAATGCGGCATACTACAAAGGATCATGGCAAACAAGAATTCTGTAGAAAATGTTTAACAAGAATTCCATCTGTTCAAGCCGCAAGCGAACATAAGAAACACTGTATCGGCCCAGTTGACTGTAATACAGAACTAATTACGCCCCCAGAAGGCAGTAAAGTTAGTTTTAAGAACTGGAAACGGATGCAAAATTCCCCATATGTTGTTTACGCAGACTTCGAGTCGCTTATTGTTCCTTATGAAGGGCCAACCCCACAGAAACTCCCGAAAACAGTCTTAATGAGTAATCATCAAATTTGTTCATTTGCCTTCATTGTTGTAAGGTCGGATGGCGCCCATTCAAAGCCAGAATTATATAAAGGGCCTAATGCTGCAGAATACTTCTTAGAACGCATGCAGCAAGTGCGTAACGCCTGTTCTAATAATCGGAATTTATCTGAAATCATGATGACGCCTGAAGACCAACAACAGCCACACATTGTTGGATTTGCGGTTTAAAACTAATGTCTAACAGTGAGGAAACCAATCCGACAGTAAGAGACCATGATCACATTAGTGGAAAGTTTAGAGGTGCAGCGCACAACAACTGCAATCTTCAACTAAACTTTAATCCTGCGACATGGAAGCTGCCTATATTCTTTCACAACTTGCGAGGCTACGACTCTCATCTTATAATGCAAGCAGTAACCGACGCCTTCAAGGTAACATGCATTGCACAGTCATCAGAAAAGTACATGTGTTTCACTTTAAATAACATGTCTTTTTATGACTCTATGCAGCACATGATGGGATCATTAGAGTCACTAGCTATGTCCTTAAAATCCTGTCCAATAACGGAAGAATATTTTGACCCAACTCTTGTTAGAAAGGGCGTTTACCCTTATGAGTACATGAACAGTTGGGAAAGGTTTGGCGAAGACACACTTCCACCTAAAGGCGCGTTCTTTTCTAGTCTTAGAGGAAAGGACATCAGTGATTCTGATTACCAGCATGCTCAAGAAGCGTGGCAGAAGTTAGAATGTAAAACGATGGGAGACTATCATGATTCATACTTGATGGCAGATGTATGTTTGTTGGCGGACGTCTTTGAAAATTACAGGAAGACCTGCATGAAACATTACAGCCTGGATCCTGCGCATTACATTTCTGCGCCCGGGATGAGTTGGGATGCTTTCTTAAAGTTTACTGGAGTAAAGATTGATTTATTGTCAGATTTACCAATGATTCAGATGATTGAAAACGGATTGCGTGGAGGAATTAGTATGGCGTCGCATCATTACTGTAAAGCAAACAACAAATACTTGGACGACTATGATCCCAGTAAAAGGTCTAACTATCTTATGTATTTCGATGCAAACAATCTGTATGGATGGGCAATGGCGCAATCGCTTCCATTACGCAACTTTAAAATGTACACAGATAATACGAAAAATATTCAAAAGGCATTAAAGTGGTTAAGCGGTTTAACGCCAGATCAACAGCGTGGTTTCATTCTAGAAGTTGACTTAGAATATCCTCATGAACTCCATGACCTACATAATGACTACCCATTAGCAGCAGAAAGCCTAAAGATGAATCCAACAGAGCCGCCTAAACTTGTGCCTAATCTTCGGGGCAAAAAAAATTATGTCTGTCATTACAGACTTCTACAATTTTATTTAAGACATGGTTTGAAGTTGACAGCTGTTCATCGTATAATTGCTTTTGATCAAGAACAGTTCATGAAACCATACATCATGAAGAACACTGATCTTAGAACTAAATCCACAGATGCTTCAGAAAAAGACTTTTTCAAGCTGATGAACAACAGCTGTTTCGGAAAGACTATGGAGAATCCACACAAGCGCAAAGATGTCAGATTGGTCACCAGAGAGAACGAAGCAATTAAGCTGACTTCAAAACCTAATTATCAGGACTTTAGAAGATTTCATGATCAGCTTTTTGGTATAATAATGAAAAAAAAGAAAGTCAAATTGGATAAGCCCGTTTTTATTGGGTTTACTGTTTTAGAATTATCAAAGCTTTTGATGTTAGAATTTCTTTATGACTACTTTAAACCCTTGTATCCTAAGTCCAAAGTACTTTACACAGATACAGACAGTTTTGTTATAGATATCCCTACTGAAGACATCTATAAAGACGTGGAATTAGAAGTAGCTAAAGGGCAAGCAGGATGGTATGACACATCCGATTACCCTAAAGATTCGCCTTTGCATTCAATTACTAACAAGAAGGTTTTAGGAAAGATGAAGGATGAATTATCTGGAAAGGTGATTAAGGAGTTTATTGGTTTAAGGTCGAAAATGTACAGTATTTCGAGCCAGGAGAAAACTATCAAAAAAGCAAAGGGAATATCTCGCAGTGTTGTGCAGTCAAGCATATCGCATGACAACTACAAAGAAGCATTGTTCAATAAACATACTTTTCATCATGACAACGTAAAACTGCGATCTAATCTACATGAGGTCAACACAACGGTTGTAACAAAGAAGTCATTAGATAGAACAAACACAAAACGTGTGTTTGTTAATCCAGAGTTTTCATATGCAATTGGACATTGGAGAACGACATAATTATATATCTTCTTCGGGTTTATATTCGGGTCCATATTTTTCATCAACTTTATCTATAAAATTAATCATACCATCCTCCAATTCATTCAAAATTTTTCTCATGTTTGCTTGATGCGCTCGAATTTTTTTTATTATTTCAAGATATTCTTTATCCCATTTTTGATAGTCAAAATTTGGGATTTGGGGTTGTAGGTGATCTGGATGCATTGCCATGTGCTGATGAATCCTCGCAAATGTTGCACTAATAGCAGAATTCAAATCATATGATTCCCGCATCAATTCCAAGGTCTTTTCATTTATCATTCTTGTATCATTCTGCGCTTCCTTCTGAGCTTCCATTTTAAACTCAAATATATTTACGTAAATTAATTAAGCGGAACTGTGTTTGGCGGAACTATCTGCAGTTCCTCCTTCACAAAAGATCTTTGAGGAGCCGGTTGTTTTGTTGCGTCAGTTTCTCGTAAATAATACACAGGCGGATTCATTTTTACAATTCTTTTTATTTCATACGGGTCAACACTCCAAACTGGATCGGTTGCCCTAATGCGAGTGTCCCCTTCTGCTTCCCCCGGCAAATAAAGGTACCTTACTTTCAAACCAAATGGTAATAGTTTGCTGGATGAAGACTCTCCTTCAACAGCATTTATTGTTTGTTTTTTTTATTGCTTGTACTGGTTTTAGCCCTGTTAATTTAAATTCTTCATTATTCATTGCACGTAGAACTGAGGGCAGTCTTCTAACCCATTCTGTGTTGCGAGAATTGTCAATCAGCTCTCTGTGATACTGGTAGGAGAAAAGTCTTTCGGATAACTGTTTGTTAAAGTTTTCAACTAAAGCCTGTGATCTGTGAACTCCCGGAATGCCTCTTTTAATGGTAACTCTATGTTTTAACAATAATTGATTCACTCGGCCTTTAAATTCTTTTCCATCATCAACTTGAATCATGCGCGGATAAGTTAGCGGGCCTTGTTGGTATATCAGTTGTATAGCGACAGAAACAGCAGAAGCACTCTTTTGTGTTAAAGGTTCCGCATCTTTGTATCTTGAAGCCATGTCAATGACTGTGAGTGCGTACGTAAATCTTTTTCGTCTAATCGTAACATGAGGTAAATATAGAAGATCCATTTGATGGGTGTCGTTCGGTATTGTATTCACAAAGTGTGGTCTCTGTATTTGTCTAGGTGCAGGTAAATAAATTTGCCAAATCGCTTGTTTAGATAACCATTCTTTTGCTGTTTGTTCATTGACTCCAGCTGCTTGCCTTAGCTTTTTGATTGCCGTTATTCCCTTCCAATATCCTTTGGGCGAATAATAGATTTTGTTCATTTTTTATTCAGCCAATATTATGCGCAACAAAATACACGGCGGTCATACCAAAGACAATAAACGCGATTTCTTGCATCTTTTGTTTTTTCTGATGGATGATAAAAGTCGCTAAATTTTGGTGGGGGCAATGTCTCGATTGGCTTGCCCGTTACAAGATAATACTCTTTTATTGCTTGATCAACATCTTTAAATGTGTAAGCTGCATGCCCCTGTTTTTTCAGTTTGTCGTTAATAAAATCTAACTGCTCAATTCTCTGCTTTTCATAGTGATCTTGTGCTGCAGCTAGTTGCTCCACAGCTTTGTTATGTCTTTTTCTCTCGCCGTCATCCCGCAGTTTACTAAATGCGTAATTACTTCCGCTAAAAGCAAGCGCATTCACCACAGCGCCGCCTATCATCATTACGAGTGAAGCCATTTTTTATAAATGTATTTTTTTTAATTTTACATATTGATACTGTCAGGAATTATTCCTTGCTTAACTAGAAAATCTTTCGTAGCAAATGAAGCTGTAATAACAGCAATCAGTTTTGCTGAATCCTCAAAGTCTAGTTTGCCAAGATCTGCCGGTTTTATTTTTAACAGGCTTTTACCAAGCATTGTGTATCCTACACTTAGGCCTCCAATAACAGCAGAATGGTATACAAGGTTGGTAACAGTTTTTTCGGCGCTCATTTTAAAAAATAAAATAATTATAATTAATAAAAAAAATGAACAGCGATGATCTACTACAGCTACAAAGCAGCCTAAACTGTCTTGGACTTACAAATGAAGAAGTTGATGACCAAGCTATTATGCCCAAAAAGGAAAGGCTGTATTCTTTGGCAGCATGTGGAAAAACAAAACAGTACCTCGGAAATGAATTCAGCATAGAACAGATTCAACAAATGTCACCGCAAGACATTGTAAAGTATCATAACAGGTATGAAGCACAACTAGGATCGAGAATGGTAAAAAGTGTTGGGCAAACGGCTCTTAGTTTGTACACTAAACTAGTAGGTCGATTTGCTCCTATTGATTCTGAACAAGACTTTATGTATGATTTAACGCAGGATCCAGTTTTAACAAAGTCATTAGAGTCTCTAAGCTGTGATCTATATTACAGATTTGGAACATTGTTATCGCCATTAATCATGGGATTAATTACTTTTAATCATATAGATTTTATTTCCCTTCAAAATGAACGAGCTAGAAAATCAGCAGAATCAGGAAACATTGAATCAGGAAACATTGAATCAGAAAACACCGAATCAAGTGGAGAATGTGACCAGTAAAAAGCCTCCTCATCCTGGGCGTGTTGCAGCAGGAAAAAGAGTAGCAGAGTGGAACAAACAAAAAAAATTAAAATTACAAGCACATAATATAACTCATAATGAAAAAGTGCTAGAGCCGCAGCCAGTTGTTTCAACGCCGGCTATAAAAACACCAGAACAAGTTGATTCAGGGCCTACAACAACAACAGAGTCGCCTACACCACCAAAGTCTTCAAAGAAATTTCTTAAAGGTGTCATTTTTGGCTTCATTGCTGCTGGGGGTGGTTATTATGGTTATAAAATATATAAACAAAGGCAGCTAAAACTAAAGCAGTCCAAACAATCTCCACCACTAAATAAAGAAGCCAAACACAAAAGTATGCCAGAACCGCCAACAACAAAAGATCATTTTGATCCATTTCAAATGCAATAATATTTTAAGAACTTAATTTTAAATTTTTTTGTTTTTTTTTTGATAAAAATAGATCATGGCAGATTATTATTTGTTTAAAATGATGAAGTCAATAAATAAAGACATGGAGTCTATAAAAGACATTTCCATAGACCAGAATTGTAATCAATGCGGTTGCTTACGATGTAAGAACTTCATTAAGATCTATGCTGACCGATCTCGCGCAGAGAACGCCGAGCAAGATATTCTCAGCGATGACGCGTTTTTTGAGGCGTGTGTGTACTATATTAGACATCTGCTGTTTAAGATAAAAACATAGATTGTATTATTTTTTTAATAATTATAAGATAACTTGAATAAGAACTTGGTTGTACTTAGAGGATAACATAATTACAATCTTGAGGTAACTTGAGTAAGAACTTAAGTAAGAACTTAAAAGTAACTTGAGGATGACTTGAGTAAGAACTTGTGGATGATTTGAGTAAGAACTTAGAAGTGACTTGAGTAAGAACTTGTGGATGACTTGAGGACAACTTGAGTAAGAACTTAGAAGTGACTTGGAGTGACTTGAGTTAAGAACTTAGAAGTGACTTAAGTGTGTGCATGCGTGGGGTGGGGGTGGGGGGTGTGCATGCGTGGAGTGGGACAAAACACACACAAACACCAACAAACAAACAAACAAGAAGTGGAACTGCTAGGACCACGTCTTGGGGTGACTTAATTAAGAACTTAATTAAGAACTTGGGGTAACTTGAGGTGAGGGTGTCAAGTGTCTCAACGTAGAAGGTTGCCAACAAGTGGAACTACTAGGACCACTTTGTAAAAATAGTAACAGTTGCGCGTAACCACCTCAAAACAGCAAAGCAGGTGAAGTAAGAACTATTTTTAGATACTGTTCGAATCCAAACGGTTTTCTGCGATAAAAGAGGGCACCTGTCTGTCAAGTGGCGGGTTTTGGACTACTTAGTAATTAGCGAACAGTGCCCACTATAATTAGCCAGTAACAACACTGGCCCTGTCTGGGCCCAGCCCGAGTCGTGTTCCGCGTGGTCTGCTTTGCCGCTGTGTCACGAACCTGTAGTATGACATGACTCTAAATATAGTAACGATCATGTATGATCAATAGCAACTTGGTGCTCTCTGCTAATGTCATGTCGACAATAACCAGTCACCACAAGGTGAGGAAGTTTTCTGAACTACTGTGGCGCCACAGCACGCGCCTCTCGTCTATTTCACAAAGAGTTTCACAAAGAGTTTAACTCTCCTCTTTTTCATCTGGGCTTAGGTCCAGCATTGTTTTATGGCGGCTCTTGATTGCTAAGTAGTACACCTGTCACTGAACATTTGGAGCTTTTGAATAAAAAAGCGCCATTTTTTAAAAATAGAATCGTTTCTTCAAAAGTTAAAAGCTTTTCAAAGTTAACAACATCTCTTTCAAATATATCGGCTAAATCTTTGTCTTGAATTAACAAGCTTTCAAGGTGCTTGTGTAGTTCATCAATAGTAAGTTCTCTTTTTTTCTTTCTCCTCACCTTCCAAAAAAGCAATACTTCTCTTTGGCTTAGGAAGTAAAGAACTGGGCCCGCCTAATTTTCTTTTGTTTAGATACTCCGCCATACAGTTGTAGTAAAACACAATCACCTATAGCAAGAAGTTGTTCCTCTGTGAACAAAACACGACCGTCTGCATTGGAAGTTATAGCTAAACTGAGTAGCGTTGGTTGGAGGGCGCTGATTCAAGATCGTCATGTCCGGTCACATGGTATTACCCTTGTGCCAAGTCAGAAGACCAACACGGCAAATTAAGTAATCAGATGTCGACCTAATGACAGACCTCGGCAGTATTCTAATAGTGCGGATTCCTTAGGCAGGTCCACAATTAGCAATTAAAGGCTTACCTGCTCCACCGTTTGTGTATGGGTGTGTTCAGCGGCTGCTGCTTTTCCCCTACGTTACACTATGGGTGTGTTCAGCCACTGCTGCTTTCCCCTACGTTACTCTCTGAAAAGTTTAGTAAATTAGTATTGAAAACGGACAATCCTACACAGTATGTATGTTTGTAGATAATCGTTATTTTTTGTTATTGAAAGAGAATGTGTGATGGATTATCATTTTTAATTCATTGTTGAAGTCTTACTTGTCAGAGAACGGGGAAATATTCATTCTGGCGTCATCCGCTCAAAACTGGTTTTGAGCGGATGAGTCAGAATGAATATTTCCCGTTCTCTTCTACACATGGGATGAGGAAACAAATCTACAGCCTATTAAAGTGTCCAAGAACAGCCCAACGATTGGCGAACCAGACAAAAACCATGTGGACTTACTACTGATGTTTTCACCAGCAGGGCTACCACATTACACATTAATACGCACAATGAGTAAACTAATGCAGCATACTTCAAAGAATGGCATAAACAAGAATTCTGTAGAAAATGTTTAACAAGAATTCCATCCGATCAAGCCGCACTTGAACATAAGAAACATTGTATCGGCCCAGTTGACTGTAATACAGAACTAACTACGCCCCCACCCGGATCTAAAGTTAGTTTTAAGAACTGGAAACGGATGCAAACGAGTCCATATGTTGTTTACGCAGACTTCGAGTCGCTTATTGGTCCTTATGAAGGACCAACCCCACAGAGACTTCCAAAAACAGCCTAGTGAGTAATCATCAGATTTGTTCATTCGCTTTCATCGTTGTCAGGTCGGATGGCGCTCATTCAAAGCCAGAATGGTATAGAGGGCCTCATGCTGCAGAGTACTTTTTAGAACGCATGCAGCAAGTGCGTAATGACTGTTCTAATAATCTGAATTTATCTGAAATCATGATGTCGCCTGAAGACCAACAACAGTATGACTCAGCCACTCACTTTTGGGATTTGGGGTTTTAGAACTAATGTCTAACAGTGAAGCCGCGACAGCAAAGAAAGCCAATCCAACAGTAAGGGACCATGATCACATTAGTGGGAAGTTCAGAGGAGCAGCGCACAACAACTGCAATCTTCAACTAAAGTTTGACCCAAGGACATGGAAATTACCCATCTTCTTTCACAACTTGCGAGGTTATGACTCTCATCTTATATTGCAAGCAGTAACCAGCGCCTTTAACATAACATGCATTGCACAGTCATCAGAAAAGTACATGTGTTTTTAATCTGAATAACATGTCTTTTTATGACTCTATGCAACACATGAGGGGTTTTCATTAGAGTCACTAGCTATGTCCTTAAAGTCCTGCCCAATAACAGAAGAATATTTTTTACCCAACTCTCGTTAGAAAGGGCGTTTACCCTTATGAGTACATGAACAGTTGGCAAAGGTTTGACGAAGATACACTTCCACCTAAAGGCACGTTCTTTTCTAGTCTTAGAGGAAAGGACATCAGTGATTCTGATTACCAGCATGCTCAAGAAAGCATGGCAGAAGTTAAGTGTAAAACAATGGGAGACTATCATGATTCATACTTGAAGGCTGACGTTTGTTTGTTGGCGGACGTCTTTGAAAATTATAGAAAGACCTGCATGAAACATTATAGCCTGGATCCCGCCATTACATTTCTGCGCCCGGGATGAGTTGGGATGCTTTCTTAAAGTTTACTGGGGTACAGATTGATTTATTGTCTGACCTGCCAATGATTCAGATGATTGAAAACGGATTGCGTGGAGGAATTAGTATGGCGTCGCATCATTACTGTAAAGCAAACAACAAATACTTGGACGACTATGATCCAAGTAAAAGGTCTAACTATCTCATGTATTTAGATGCAAACAATCTGTATGGATGGGCAATGGCGCAATCACTTCCATTACGTAACTTTAAAATGTACACAGAAGACGATCCGAAAAAAATATTCAAAAGGCATTAAAGTGGTTGGGCAGTTTGACGCCAGATCAACAGCGTGTTTCATTCTAGAAGTTGACTTAGAATATCCTCATGAACTCCATGACCTACATAATGACTACCCATTAGCTGCAGAAAGTCTAAAGATGAATCCAACAGAGCCACCTAAACTTGTGCCTGATCTTCGGGGCAAAAAAAAATATGTATGTCATTACAGACTTCTACAATTTTATTTAAGACATGGTTTGAAGTTGAGAGCAGTTCATCGTATAATTGCTTTTGATCAAGAACAGTTCATGAAACCATACATCATGAAGAATACTGATCTCAGAACTAAATCCACAGATGCTTCAGAAAAAGACTTTTTTAAGCTGATGAACAACAGCTGTTTTGGAAAGACTATGGAGAATCCGCACAAGCGCAAAGATGTCAGATTGGTCACCAGAGAGAACGAAGCAATTAAGCTGACTTCAAAACCTAATTATCAGGACTTCAGAAGATTTCATGATCAGCTTTTTGGCATAATGATGAAAAAAAAGAAAGTCAAATTGGACAAACCTGTATTTATTGGGTTTACTGTTTTAGAATTAATCAAAGCTTTTGATGTTAGAATTTCTGTATGACTACTTTAAACCCTTGTATCCAGAGTCCAGAGTACTTTACACAGATACAGATAGTTTTTGTTATAGATATCCCTACTGAAGACATCTATAAAGACATGCAAATAGAAGTAGCTAAAGGGCACGCGGGATGGTATGACACATCCGATTACCCTAAAGATTCGCCTTTGCATTCAATTACTAATAAGAAGGTTTTAGGAAAGATGAAGGATGAATTATCTGGAAAGGTGATTAAGGAGTTTATTGGTTTAAGGTCGAAAATGTACAGTATTTCGAGCCAAAGAACACCATTAAGAAAGCAAAGGAATACTCGCAGTGTTGTGCAGTCAAACATATCACATGACAACTACAAAGAAGCATTGTTCAATAAACACTTTTCATCATGACAACGTAAAACTACGATCTAATCTACATGAGATCAACACAACAGTTGTAACAAAGAAGTCATTAGATAGAACAAACACAAAACGTGTGTTTGTTAATCCAGAGTTTTCATATGCAATTGGACACTGGAGAACAGCATAATTATATATCTTCTTCATATTTTTCCTCAATCATATTATAGTTTTCCTCAAGTTTTATTATAAGATCAATCATATCATAATCCAATTCAGACAGATTTTTTCTCATGTTTGCTTGATGTGCTCGAATTTTTTTTTATTATTTCAAGATATTCTTTATCCCATGTTTGATAATCAAAATTTGGGATTTTGGGTTGTAGGTGATCTGGATGTTTTAGCATGTGATGGTAAATCCTCGCAAATGTTTCCCTAATAGCAGAACACATACATATGATTCTTGTATCAATTCTAAGGTCTTTTCCTTTATCATTCTTGTTTCATTCTGCGCTTCCTTCTGAGCTTCCATTTTAGACTCAAATATATTTATGTAAATTAAAAAATTAACTAAGCAACTGGAACTGTGTCTGGTGGGATTATCTGCAGTTCTCTTCCTTCACAAAAGATCTTTGAGGAGCTGGCTGTTTTGTTGTGTCAGTTTCTCGTAAATAATACACAGGCGGATTCATTTTTACAATTCTTTTTATTTCATATGGATCAACACTCCAAACTGGATCGGTTGCCCTGATGCGAGTGTCCCCTTCTGCTTCTCCTGGTAAATAAAGGTACCTTACTTTTAAAACCAAACGGTAATAGTTTGCTGGTTGTACTGGAGTCTTTAGCAACATTTATTGTTTGTTTTTTGATTGCTTGTACTGGTTTTAGCCCTGTTAATTTAAATTCTTCATTATTCATTGCGCACAAAACTGAGGGCAGTCTCTTAACCCATTCTGTGTTGCGAGAATTGTCAATGAGCTCTCTGTGATACTGGTAGGAGAAAAGTCTTTCAGATAACTGTTTGTTAAAGTTTTCAACTAAAGCCTGTGATCTGTGAACTCCTGGAATGCCTCTTTTAATGGCAACTCTATGTTTTAACAATAATTGATTCACTTGGCCTTTAAATTCTTTTCCATCATCAACTTGAATCATGCGAGGATAAGTTAGTGGGCCTTGTTGGTATATCAGTTGTATAGCGACAGCAACAGCAGAAGCACTCTTTTGTGTTAATGGCTCCGCATCTTTGTATCTTGAAGCCATGTCAATGACTGTAAGTGCATACTTAAATCTTTTTCGTCTAATCGTATCATGGGGTAAATATAGAAGGTCCATTTGATGGGTGTCGTTCGTATGTATTCACAAAGTGTGGTCTCTGTATTCGTCTAGGCGCAGGTAAATAAATTTGCCAAATCGCTTGTTTAGATAACCATTCCTTCGCTGTTTGTTCACTGACTCCCGCTGCTTGGCTTAGCTTTTTAATTGCCGTGATTCCCTTCCAATATCCTTTTGGCGAATAATAGATTTTGTTCATTTTTTATTCAGCCAATATTGTGCGCAACAAAATACACAACGGTCATACCAAAGGCAATAAACGCGATTTCTTGCATCTTTTGTTTTTCTGATGGTTGATAAAAGTCACTGAATTTTGGTGGGGCAATGTCTCGATTGGTTTGCCCGTTACTAGATAATACTCTTTTATGCTTGACCCAACATCTTTAAATGTGTAAGCTGCATGCCCCTGTTTTTTCAGTTTGTCGTTAATAAAATCCAACTGCTCAATTCTCTGCTTTTCATAGTGATCTTGTGCTGCAGCTAGTTGCTCCACAGCTTTGTTATGTCTTTTTTCTCTGACCGTCATCCCGTAGTTTACTAAATGCGTAATTACTTCCGCTAAAAGCAAGCGCATTCACCACAGCGCCACCTATCATCATTACGAGTGAAGCCATTTTTTATAAATGTATTTTTTTAATTTACATATTGATACTGTCAGGAATTATTCCTTGCTTAACTAGAAAATCTTTCATAGCAAATGAAGCTGTAATAATAGCAATCAGTTTTGCCGAGTCTTCAAAGTCTAGTTTTGCCAAGATCTGCCGGTTTTATTTTTAACAAGCTTTTACCAAGCATCGTGTATCATACACTTAGACCTCCAATAACAGCAGAATGTATACAAGGTTGGTAATAGTTTTTTCGGTGCTCATTTTTAAAAAATAAAATAATTATAATTAATAAAAAACATGAACAGCGATGATCTACTAAACTTCCTGAACTTGTGATTACAAATGATCAAGTTGATGACCAAGCTATTATGCCCAAAAAGGAAAGGCTGTATTCTTTGGCAGCATGTGGAAAAACAAAACAGTTCCTCGGAAATGAATTCAGCATAGAACAGATTCAACAGATGTCGCCACAAGACATTGTCAAGTATCACAACAGGTATGAAGCGCAACTAGGATCAAGAATGGTAAAAAGCGTCGGGCAAACGGTTCTTAGTTTGTACTCTAAAACTAGTCAGTAGATTTGCTCCCATTGATTCTGAACAAGATTTTATGTATGATTTAACGCAGGATCCAGTTTTAACAAAGTCATTAGAGTCTCTAAGCTGTGATCTATACTACAAATTTGGAACATTACTGTCACCGCTAATCATGGGATTAATAACTTTTAATCATATAGATTTTATTTCCCTTCAAAATGAACAAGCCAGAAAAACAGCAGAATCAGGAAACATTGAATCAGAAAACATTGAATCAGGTGGAGAAAGTGACCAGTAAAAAGCCTCCTCATCCTGGACGTGTTGCAGCAGGAAAAAAAAATTAGCAGAGTGGAACAAACAAACAAAATTAAAATTACAAGCACATAATATAACTCATAATGAAAAAGTGCTAGAGCCGCAGCCAGTTGTTTCAATGCCAGCTATAAAAACACCAGAACAAGATGATTCAAGACCTACAACAACAGGTTGCCTACACCACCAAAGTCTTCACAGAATTTTCTTAAAGCAATTGTCATTTTTGGCGGCATTGCTGCTGGGGGTGGTTATTACGGTTATAAAATATATAAACAGCGACAGCAAAAACCAAAGCAGTCAAAAAAATCTCAACCACTAAATACAGAAGTTGAACACAAAAGCATGCCAAAACCGCCAACAACAAAAGTTCATTTTGATCCATTTGAAATGCAATAATACTTTAAGAACTTAATAAATAAAGAAAACAAACTTAATTTTAAAAAAATAACGCCCGATCAATAAATAATAGCATAAGAATATGGCGTTTCAATGTTCAATACTGCAATCCTAACATACTGGATTGGTTTTTGATTTATTATAAATGAATTTGTTTCTTTGATAAAAATAGATCATGACGGATTATTATTTGTTTAAAATGATGGAGTTAATAAATAAAGACATGGAGTCTATAAAAGACATTTCCATAGACCAGAATTGTAATCAATGTGGTTGCTTACAATGTAAGAACTTCATTAAGATCTATGCTGACCGATCTCGCGCCGAGGACGCTGAGCAAGACATCCTCGGCGATGACGCGTTTTTTGAGGCGTGTGTGTACTATATTAGACATCTACTATTTAAGACAAAAACATAGATTGTATTGTTTTTTTTGATAATTATAAGATAACTTGAATAAGAACTTGGTTGTACTTAAAGGATGACTTCAGTAAGAACTTGAGGTGACTTGAGGATGACTTGAGTAAGAATTTAGAAGTGACTTGAGGATAACTTGAGGATGACTTGAGTAAAGAACTTAGAAGTGACTTGAGTAAGAACTTGAGGATGACTTGAGGACGACTTGAGTAAGAACTTGAGGATGGCTTGAGGACGACTTGAGTAAGAACTTGAGTAAGAACTTAGAAGTGACTTGGGGTGACTTGAGTTAAGAACTTAGAAGTGACTTGGGGTGACTTGAGTTAAGAACTTAGAAGTGACTTGAGTGTGTGCATGCGTGGGGTGGGGGCGGGCGGGGTGGGGTGGGGGGTGTGCATGCGTGTGTGTGTGCGCGCACCTTTGATTATTTATAAGAAACAGATGTTCAGAATATGATATAGTTATTATCAGTAAAACAACAAAACAACAACAATGACAGCAGCAACAACAACAACGATAACAGCATATATACAAGCACAGTCGCACGCACACACGCATGCACACACACAAACACACACACACAAGCATTTAAAATAATCCCTTCATCGATTGGCTGGCGAATGACCTTTGACCGCTCCTACAGGAGCGCCGGCTTAACAGAGTGCCAAGTTCCCTCTCACTGCTTGACTAACTGGCACCCTTTGACTGCTCAGGCTTTGCTAAACAAGACTGTTACAAACTGTGTAATGCAGGTTGGTTGGTAATGCACATGCCCAGTAGAATTAAGTCCGCTGGGCCCGCCTGATTTGAGAGACGCTGTTTGGGGGGGCCAACACCGCAAATTAAGTAATCAGGTGACGGTCTAATGACGGGTCTCTGCAGTATTCTGGCTGTGTGGAAAATCCGGCCAGCTTTGCCTAGTGTTTGTTTGTCTGTCTGTCTGTCTGTCTATCTACTTCGTTTTATAAGTTTGTCATGCTAGAATAAGTGTGTGGATTTTATGTCAGAAATATAACTCGGTTTTAAAAGACTTTAGAGAACAGTTAAAGACTGTAGTTCTATTTCACATGAAAGACAGAGACGCATTTGATGAATGTTATTGAAAACGATCAGGAAAAACGCAGGATTAAGCAAAAACTGAAATCTGAAAAGTTTAGTAAATTAGTATTGAAAACGGATAATCCTACACAGTATGTATGTTTGTAGATAATCGTTATTTTTTTGGTTATTGAAGTCTTACTTGTCAGAGAACAGTAAAATGCCAATCCTAGGGTCAGCCACCCCGAAACTGGTTGAGGGGTGGCTGAGCTAGGATTGGCATTTTACTGTTCTCTAGAGCCAAGTTGATGAACACAGTCAAATTCTATAGCATCTGTCAGTTCTAAGATGTCAGTGATATCATCATGAATTAGCCCTTCACTGACCCCATTGTTTAATTTTCCATTTATGGGATACCATGCAACATATCAGATTGTTCTATCTGGATCTATTCTCTAGATCGTTTGCATTTCTTTTGTAGATATCCACTTTTGCATTAAAGTCTTACAAAATGTCATCCTTGTGTCACTGATCAATAACGTCATTTCTGAGGTCACTCACAAGTTCATTAAGCCCTCCATATTCCTGGTGGAGATGACTCCCGTCTTGTACCAGCTTGCTATTGAAGGTGCTGTCCATGCTGTCTGTGACTCACATCAGCCTAGAAGTTTCTTTGAACGAGGATGAGAGATGGAGGGCCAGGTCTCGCATGTTGACCTACGGCTCTAATTTCTGATGTGTAATAACAGAGGATCTTGCTACACTTTCTACCTTTAGGTCTTGGTCCATAAGATTTCTTGGCTCCATGGGTCTTGTACTGGTAGTAGCAGCGAATCTCGGACACTTTATTTGGTACGCGGCTTTCTAAAGTTTCTCTTAATTGTCTTTGTTTTCACAAATACCTCAACGCACAAAATAAATTTAGAATGAATAATAGGTACGATAAGGGTCCCCTTTTCCACATCCCATGTCAAACAAGCATCCATTGCTGGTGAGCTGCCTCTTTTAACAATTAACTGTCGGTCGGCATGGGATTTTGATCTGGTTTTTTCTGTAACTGTTTTATCAAATTTAAACGTTGATGTTTTTTTGTTAGGGGCCGCTTTGTACGTATCGATGTACAATATGTATGACTAAACGTGCATAATCGTCTCTGGATTTGATTTTCTGGGTTGTTCAGTAATTGTGCAATTAGTTTTTATATTTGTCCACCTTTTACCTTGGGTGGGCATTGGAATCAAGATTGAATTTTTACACGAGTTGCGCTGGTGGTCGCTGGACCACTTTTTGTCTGCGCGGGGGGGGTCTTTACATGAAAAGATTTGCTGCACCAGTCACAAAATGGTTACCCCTTTAGATTTGTAGGGAGAATGTGGGAAAAGATTCTTTATTTTGCACCAGCTACAAGTCGTGGCTCTCTAAATTCTTTCCTATGAGAGAGTAGCCAGATTCTGTTGCTGTCGAGATGTGTAATTAATTTAAAGTGCACATTTTACGTAAAGATTTGACTGCCGTACAAGAGTTGGTCTTGGAACCAGTGATTGTTCCTTTAGCGTTGTGGTTGGACCCACAGAGACTTTTTAAAGTCATCTGCGCTCTGGGACGTGGAATATGCACTTTTTGTTTTCCTTGGTACGTGATGTATTTCCGGGAAAATATGTCAAAATTAATCCCTCCGTAGTTTGCCTTTGTGTGTAGTTCTTCAGGGGAAATGAAATTATTCACGGTTGTTTTTCCTTTGTCGGTGAAGGTCTTACGGGAAAGGAAATTATTCCCCGTGTTTTAATGCTTTAATTGTGTTGACGAAGTTTATCATAATCAACGTCCCTGTTCGATGCATTTAATGGTTGGATATGTGTCCAAAGGGTAACCCTCGTGGGAGTTAATTGGGTGGTGCTGGTACCCTTTCAGGACGATGTGCCGGTATGGATTCTTTGTCGGTCCCGGCTACTATGTGGTGGGGTGTAGGGAAGGGCGGTTTGTGATGGGGTGCCGGGTTAGTTTGATCGGGCATTCAGGTTCTTAGATTGAATCTTCTTGATCTCTTTCATGGTTAGGAGGCAGGACTGGTATGAGGGGGTGGGTGGTGTGTTAGGGAGATACTGTGGTATTTCGGGGCTTTGGGTGTGGGCCAGGCTTGGTGGGAGTGTGTTGGGTATCGGATTGTACGTGAGACTCTACGGTGGCTTGTCTTTCTAGTGTGATGCTGCCTGTGCTGGTGTGAGTTTGTGGTTGTTTGAACGTTGAAGAAGAAACATGTGTGCATGCTCTTGTCATTGTTAGGCTGCCTGTCTGAGTCTGTGATGAGTTTGTGGCCGTGTTTGATCGTGTGATAATCATTTCTGTCTTGTTCTTTTCTTTAGCCCGGTCTTTTTGCACTCGTGGCCTTGTCCTTGCATCACACTCAAACTAGACGGTTCTGTTAAGCTGTGTGCATACTAGATCTGTCCGTAATGAATATACTCATATAACAAGTATAACAAGTTGGGGTGTGATGTTACCTGACTTATTGGGTGGTGTTCGTGTGGGCCACAATTTTTTGCAATCCATGAGGTGTTCTTGAGGAATTAAGTTCAAATTTCTATTGCACCAAAAGTCAAATGTATTATGCTCCCAAGCTGCCCTCACCACCCCACCCCACTCCCATCCCATCCTCAATGATATACCTGTCTCAGGGAGAACACAGGGGGAGGGGTAAAAGGGCATCTTTAGAATCATGGCCTAGGTGCAGCTTGGCCCCGGCTGTGTGTGAAGAATTTAGGCCGAAACTTTTCACTCCGTGGGAGGACGGAGGGGTGTGTGGTGTGTGTTGGGGGGGGGGGGGTGGGAGAGGGTAAGTGGCCTCTTTTATGTTGTCCAGCTGCTGACAAGCTCTCCTATGTGGTCTTTTTTCCGCAATGGTCTAATGGCCGTGCGTGTGTGTTTAACTGTTGTGCACGCTGAGGGTTGTGATCAAGTATAGCCAATTTAGTTACGGTTTTCTGCATGGCATACGTTGCCACCAATTGGTTTCTCTTTCAGAGCATGCTTCCTGTTCTGGTCAAAACTAGTTTGTGGTGCGCTATGAATATGTGTAGTGGAATCTTGTCTCGTGAAATCCTGGTGGTCTTAATTATTCGGGAATATCTTTAGTGCCACACCGAATTTGTTATGGCCAAATCATCCTTGTTCATTACATTTATACCGTCCAAGAAAAAAAAAGTAAATCACCACACGGCGGGGCTGTACTATTTCGAGAGCAGAGTATTTGCCACGACATTTGCCTAATTGAAAACTATTTCCTCGGTTAATATCGTCAGTCGTATGTTGCTAATCTCTTTGGCTCAATTTTGTGCTCACAATACAGTTAAACTACGTAACATTATTTTGGGGAGGGAGAGTGAGGAGTGAGAGACAGAAGGGCGAGGTCCACCGAGAGAGAAGGAGGAGAGTGAGTGAGGGAGTGAGACGATTGGCACTGAATACGCACACACACACACACACCATATCCACACATTCACATCCACCACACCCCCACACACACACACACCACACACACAAAATATGATGCGTGTCCTTCTTACACTTCTGTTGTTGTGATTGAACACACGCCGCAATGAAGATCAGTGAAGGTGCATGTTGGTCTGAAATTGGACATTATTTTATGAATTATTGATATGTGTAAATGTTCAAGTCTATCAGCAATAGGTTTATTCAATCGTTTCTGTACATTTTAGCTTAAAGTACGAGTAGCCCCTGATTGTTGTTTGTCTACTTCTTTATACAAGGGTTATGGCGTGTTCATTTTTCAAGCTGATATTATCAGAGTAAGATTTGCCAATCTTTCTAATTCTCCGTATATGCAGGGTTTTGTCTATCAGTTAGGTAATTTTCGTGGGACTTATCACTCTTGTTCTTGTCATTGCTTATTCGTCGGTGACCGTGAATCAGTTGATTAATCTTACCAACTTTGTCCAAAGACTATTGGTCCATCGAAGTCTGGTCTATTTCCCTCTAGAAGAGTGGACGAGAAACCAAGAGAGAGAGAGAGGACGGATGAGACCGAGATCGAACGGGAGATAGGAGTGGAGAGAGAGAGGGTCGACCGACGAGGGGAGCCGCGAGTGGTGAGGGCACGAGGAGACCCACCGGAGAGAGAGAGAGATTGACAGACGCTGACATCCGGTGGGAGGAGAAAGATGCTCCTGACCGAGAGAAGCCGAGAGAGGAGGCGAGGTGCGAGAGGGATCGGGACGATGAATAATTTGAAATTGTGCAGTCAATTGCCAAATAGTCAGGGCAATTCCTACAATATTAAGAGTTCAAAATATTGGTCTAAATATACAAGGGGTAATACCAGAATAACAAGAGCGGCATATGCTGGCATAATATTTGTCCATGCATACTCTCCGGTGGGGAGATCGCATCTAAATATTTACAGTACAGGGATAATATTGCAAAAAAATAATTATAAATGGCATTTTTGTTTGCAGTTAGTCATGCATTTATACCTCAGTATTGAGATTTATCTAAATAGTTTCAGACAAATCCAGAATAACTATACATATGTTCATTTCTGAAATTTGTACTCTTATGTCTGGAGAGCAAGTTCTAAATATTTTAGGACTAGTTAAACCCGTCAACCAAATTCTGTTTGCTGTAACTATATATTATTTCAATAATTCCATGCCTTTGTTGTTTATTTTGACAGCGGATTCCTGAATGACTAGGGCAATTTCTAGTGACATCTTTTCCAGAGATTCTCTTTTTTTGTTGGCTTCATCATCTCATATTATCAATCTTCATCATCATCATCATCATATCATTATCATCGCCTTATTTCCCCTCCTGGGGTTACAGGCGCCCATACAAGGACCTCCAGGCTTCTTCTGTCCTGGATTATTTTCTCCAGCTGGTTCGAAGTCATCCCCATGTTCATATGTCTGCTTCCAGGTCCTGCGGCAGGTGTTCTTTGGCGACCTGTTTTCCGTTTTCCTTGGGGGTTCCATTAGGGCTTTGCTGGTAGGGTTGCGTGCTGCGCATCTTCCGTAGTGTATGTCCTATCCAGCCCCAACGTCGTTCTTATTTTTCCTGTTCTGCGGGCAGCTGGTTTGTTCTTCCAAGAGCCTCGTTGTTGGTGATGGTCTGTGGACCATTGGATGCGGGAGGGTATCTTGAGCTGGCAGTTGGTGATGAGCACCTGACTTTATTGGTATGGTGGCAATGTTGTTCTACAGGGTTTCCGCTATGTATCAATTGTACGCTTTGATGTTGGTGTTGAAGAGCCTGTCTTTGGTGGTGTCCGACAGTTCTTAGAGCTCCATGAGGTTCCTGCGTGCTTTACGAACAGCTGCCTGGCCTTTTGATCCTCTGCTTCTGTGTCGGCACCGTCTGTGCCCCTCTGCTTGTTGACGACACTGCACAGGTGGTATAAGACTTCTTAATTCCTCTAGCAGTTCGCTGGTCCAGTATATCGAGTTTGTTTGCTGGCAGTATTAGCCTTGAGAATCTTGCTCTTGCCCTTTATGGATGTTGAGCCCTACTTGTGTGATGTGGCCTGCTTCGTTGCTTGTTTCTCGTGCATATGATGTTCGATGCCGTGCGGAAAGTAGTGCCAGGTATCGTCGGCCGATAGTTCCAAATCGTTTAAGCTGCGTCCAGGGTGTACACTGGTTCCCTTGTCTTTCTCTGAGGCTGTTGAGGTCTTCATGATCCAGGTCGTTTGCCAGTAGAAATAAAAATTGGTGTTGGAAGCAGGGCAACCTTGTATGACACCTGTCCTTACTTCGGTAAGCCTTCGTGAACTGACCTCAATGGGTGACTCCAGGGTCAGAGAAGCCTCGATAGGAGTTTCTGTTGTTGGTGGTGATCTGGCCGGCAATACCTAATGTCAGAGAAGCTTCCACCGGTCGACGGTCTCGGTTAAAATGGCTTTTCGTAGTCGATTATAAAGTTCTTGTACTTACATGGACTGAGCTCCTCTTCGTGTGATTGATCAACAATGGAGTTGCCGTAGCGTTGCGATCGGAGTCTATGCAGGATCGGTCCTTGTGAAAGCCAGCCTGCTGGACAGCCGACGGTGAGCATCAATCGGGATCCATGTTAACCTTGTTCAAACATGATTCGGTTGATAACCTTTCCTGCCTCTGGGACCTGCAGTTTGATTCCTCTGTTTTTCTCGCAGAATTGCTAAGGTCGCCTATCGTGGGAATTTGATAATGGTATCCCTCCTTCACAGTCTGCTGGCACTTGCAGTCCCTTCTCAGATCTTCTTGAAGTGAAGCCATAGCATCTCTACTGTGGTCTCCATGTCTGTCTTCAGCACCTCCCGGCGAGGTTGTTGTCAGGTCCTGCCGCTTTCCTTTCTCCAACCTGTTTGATGGTTTTCCCAATTTCTTTCTTTGGTGGTAACCCCGCATGGTCATGCGTAGGTCTTACGTCAGCCTCTTCGTTGTTTGGGGCTGGTTTTCTGGCGATGGTCTGTTCAAGAGCTCCTCGAAGTGCTCAAACATTGTTCTTCTGCTGCTCTTCTACTAGTGGTGTTGCCTTCCCTCATTGTGATTGGTTCGTTCTGGAACTCTGTTTTGTTTCCTGCCTGTTCTTGTTGGCTGTCTACAATCCTTTTGTTTCCCTGTTTTGCTGCTTGTTTGGCTTCTGTTGGAGCGTCATCTACATGGTTCCATCGCGTTCTGTTCTGGTGTTCTTCTGTGCTTGTCGGTGTGCTTCAGTGTTGTTCTGCTTCGTGCTTTGGCATTTTTGCTCTTGTTGTGGTTGTTGTTGTTTGCCGCTTTCTACTACTTTCCTCTGTTGGATCTTGTATTGGGCTGTTGTGCCGAGATCCATTTTATTGTGTTCATGCTTTTTGGTGGCCAAGCACTTCCTTGGCTATGGGGAGTTACTGCCTCCTTGATCTTCCTTCACTTGTCTCAGTGTACCGTCGTCCTCTTCCAGTAGTTTTTGCAGAAGTACGTGAAACTTGTTGCCTAGAGATGTGTTATAATCTTGGATCTTGTTAGGATCTCCCTGCCCCGAGAGCTATGTTGTACTTGGTGTCGTTACTGCATGTGCTCATCCAGTTCCTCTGTAATTCAAGTTATGACGAGGCCACAATGAGGGTGGTGGTCTGAAGCCACGTCTGCTCCTTTCGCTTTGGCCCTCATCCTGCATGGATCTTTCTGACATTTCTTATTGAAGCTGATGTAGCTCAATCTGGTTTTTGTTGTGTGGTCTGGGTAACCCAAGGTGGCCTGGTGGATGCTCCTTGTGGGAGGAAAACGCTGCCAGGTTGACAATAGTTGTTGAGTGCACACTAGTATGCTAGTCGTTCACCGTTCCTCGTTCATGTCCCCAGTCCATGGCTTCCCATGATGGGTTCTCAAGACACCAGTGTTGTCTCCGTGGCAGTTTTTAAATAGTCCCTGCAGGGTTGGGTCATATCTCTCTGCATGGAACTTTTCTATTGATGGATAATGCAAGTTATCGTAGAAACTGGTCCTGATCAGTTTTCCTCATTGTCTAAAAATATAATTTGGTAGGTGCATAGCTACTGATTACATTAATGTTAATCTTCTTCTTCTTGGTTCTGTAGGATGCCTTGATGAATCTTGGGCCATGTGCTTCCCTTCCATATGCGTTCTCTTAGGCGGTTTTTGACAACATCATGCGACTCCTTGAGTATGGGGGCGGGGGGGGGGGGGGGGGGGCGCATAGTCCTGTGTACAGCAGCTATCTCGCCCGAGGTCAATTGTTTCTGTCCAGACATTGTCCAGCGGGTTTCACAGGAACTCCAAGCAGGGGTCAGGTTGTATTCGGCATTTCTGTTGTACTTGGAATTGTCTGTTCCATGTCTCACAACATGGTCATGACGTTCCATGTTCGATGTTGGCTACCCTGTTGAATGAAAGACGGTTCGGCCTTGTGGCTTCCTGAGATTTCAGGCTTTCAGCCATCATGAAGTCATACTTCTTCTTGTCGAAGACCCATCCTTCCCAGGGCTGAGGCTTGTCGAGTTGTTGTGGTTGGCTTTTGTGTAGATGTGGTTTGTTTTGGGATAGGGTAGCTTGCTCCACACCCATCCCTCCTGTCTCATTTTTAGTTATAATCTACTTTTAAAAAAGCGTTTTTGTCTTCTAGTTCTTGCATAAGGCTTTCACACTGTTATTTTGTAATGCTTTCCTTATCAACAGTGTTGTCTACGTTTTGGATGTGAGCGCATCTATTGGATGTCCTGGGATAAACAATATTACTTGCATTAAAGCCGAAGGTTTCTATCTGAAACGTTGTGAATTGTGTTCCTTTTGGCCATTTGTTTTGTATTACTTGTTATGGACTTCTCCGTCCATAAATAAACAAAAAAAATCTATCAATTGTAAAAACCATTGAATTGTTACACTTGTGATCACCGTTATGAATGTATAATCTTGTTTTAACCATGCCATTCTATTGATCTAGACATTCTGTTATATAACTCTGTTAAGGCCATACACCTGGAAAAGAATACCTAATCTGTCTAAAATCCATTTTCGATCAAAGCAGTGTTTTTTCACTGTATGCCAGTGGTTTGCTGTTCACGCCTCCATCTGCCCCATCCAATCAGGTTGTCATCCAGTCTACTCAATGCGTAGTTACGACAAAGCGTTCAAACATTACCACATAGTATTGCCTTTTAATAGTGTGTGTGTGTGTGTGTGTGTGTGTGGTGGGTTTGTCTGGGTGTGTGTGTGTGTAGTGTTGTGAGTGTGTGTGTGTGTGTGTGTGGGTGTGTGTGTGTAAACCACCTCACACACACAGAGAAAGCTTTGTTGTTATTCATATTATATATATATATACATATTTTGTTATAGAGATATATAGTGAGACTTTATATTTATATATTTATTTATTGTTTATGACTATATATTATAATATATATTTGTTACGCTCCAATGTGAATTATTTGCCTAATGTGAACATTAGGCAATAAATTTGGCCATATTGTAAACATTAAGCAAGCAATTTTGCCCATTGTTCAATTAGGCAAATACTTGCTTAGATGTTCACATTGGCATAGACTTTCACACCTTAGGCAATGGCATTTTGCCTAAAGTGAATACAATGAATGAATTGGTCTTCTGATGTATTTAAGGGCCTTCGCTCAGATGATATCCCTCGGAACTTTGAGTGCTCGTGCAAAGGTCTGAATCTCGGTTTTGAAAAACTCTAGGTGAGCCGTTTGTTGCAATCAGGGAATAACAATATTCCGCTCATTGTCCCCGGCCTCTGTTATCTCAGGGTGTTGTTGCTTGACAATTAACGTGCTGGTTGGATGAGCTATAACTCTCACTCTTTTACATGTTTCTTGTTTTTTTATTGGAGTGTTTTCACTATTTTGTGTTTTTTTGAAGACGGGTCGTCATCTGAGCGATGCCCTTCCTTCTATCTGCTCTAATTTCAGAGTTTAAGGATGACTGGATTTCTCTTGACTTTTTGAAGGTTAAAACTCTCTCTCCTCTCTCTCTCTCTCTATCTCTCTCTCTCTCTCTCTCCTCTCTCTCTCTCTCTCTCTCTCTTGATCCTTCCTTGTCTCTATATCTTTTATTTCTCTTTCTTATCTCGTCCTTTCTCTCTGGACACCCCTCACAGCCCCATCCCTCTCTCCCTCTTTCTTTCTTTCTTAGTTTTCATTCTCAGTTGTCACTTTTGCTGTTTGTTTTAGTTTGCGCAATATGTACCAAATTGCCTTTAACTTAATCTGCTGTCTCTTTCGCTCTTCTATCGCATTTGGTTGTTTGTTTTAGTTTGCGGGCAAAATGGTCCAAGCTGCCTTTGAACTCAAGCTCTGCGTCAGACTGGAGAAGGCACAGGAGATAGAATTAGTGTCATCCTACCCTCCCGCCAGCGTGTTCAGTAGATTACTGGATAGGCTACGGATTAATTCTGATGGAGCCAAGTCTACATTTCGACTTTTAGCCTCTATATAGACGTCGATAGTTACTGCGCATGGGCATCTGCTGATCCGACCTGATTCGCAACGAGTGGAATAGTTTCCAAAGGAAGTTGAATGCATGTTTGTTGCGTCCTCTGATGAAGGGTTCGGTGTTATATATTAAAGCGCAGACCCCATGAAGCACTTTTGGCCACGGTGGTGGGATATAAATAACAATTGCTGAGGTGAAAATGAAATGGGTCAAAACATAACCACAGGAATCCAGCTACCTTTACAGTTTCCTTCTGTGAGCACTGCCATCTAAAAAAAGCCAGACAAGATCCAAGGGTCATGGTAGTGTTAACCATTACGCATGTCATCATTTCCACTTGGTAGGTGCCATGATCGATCCTTATCACCTTTCAGACTTTGCTGAGGAGATTTCAAGTACATCAGTTATTTGTTGTATTCATTTTCAGCAAATTTTGCCGTGCTGCGTCCACATGACATCAAACGAGCAGAAGAGGTTGCAGCGAATATCCTGGACATCTTTTCTGACATTTGGAGAACTGCTATTTTTGCAGTCCGACTACGGACGGGGAGCGACGGTCGTTATTTTCCATCATCGCTGGAGCTTGCAACACGCTTTGGCGAACAGAACTGATGTATGGTGACAGGGACGTACCCCGCGTCTCCTCAAAGCCAGGGGCGCTGTTGAACGTCTAAATGGAGATCCATCCAGGGACAAAACTGGTCCATTTGGCTTGAAGAAAATATATACAAGCCATGAATTGGTCCAGTGGGCCTTAAGTTAGTGCAGTGGCATATAAACCTCAGCCGTCACGGAATACTAACCGGTCATAGGACCATTCAAAAGTCACATTAGGACAAGCTCCGCAGGTTGGATTGGTTTCTGTACTGCCAAGTACAAGCACTCGGGGACTATTGACAGAAGGAAGACCTTGATGCATTTATGAAAGAACTCGAAGCATCAAACGAGACAGAGACAAGATGCTGACAAGCTAGTGCAGAACCAGAGGATAGAAGCAGAGACAGAGGTAGCTGCAGAGGCAGTAGTTTTGAGACAGATAAGCGAAGGCAGTCAGTAGTGGCAGAAGAGGGACACAGTAGCAGAGTACTAGAGGCCAAGATGCTGTAGTAGCGCAGAAAACGAGCTGAAAGCAGGAATACCAGGCATACCCCCTGCTTTTCAACGAGATCCGTGCTTCTGCTGAACATTGGACATATCCATGGCAAGCAGCCCACGGGATGGATCATAGACGTGGCAAAAACTTGCTATTATCCATTGTTCCATTGGCCAGTGTGCTACAACAGCGGTCCCAGATGTGGATCGTTGCCCAACAGAATCCAAATAATCTGTATAGTTGTGGGTCTTTCCCCCCCCCCCCCCCCACCACCCCCCCCCCCCCCCCACACAACCCCTCCCCCTCCCCACGGGTATTAGATACTGTTGGATGCGGGAGGGTGTTGAGGACCAAATTTACAGCTGCTGACCTCGGGGCCATCTAACCAACTCTGATAATGGCAGGAGATGTTCCTGATGTCTGCTTGCACTTCGGTCAGCAAAAGCAAGGCAACTGGGGGCAAGGGTACACAACGTGTCAGTGTTACACACTAATGTACCAACAGGACGATGCAGCTGCCCTCAGAAAAAACTTCAGTGCAACTCACGCTGTCACCTGGCAGATCATGTATATAATGTGTAAATGAAACTGATCCTGAGATATCTACACATGGTGTTCAAGCCAAATGTAAGTCCGCCAGTTCATATGCAAACACTATTGTGTGTTAGATTTTTTTCCAATCATTTCCGTTAAAATTCTCATCTCTCTTCTCCCTCCCTTCCTCCCTCTCTCTCTCCTCATCTGTTGCTTGATATTAGGCTTGAAACAGTACGTTGTGTGGGGTGATAGGAGGAGGACCATTTAACCAGTTTCTGTCTTGTCTGACGGGACGTCGGGATGATAATCAGCTATTTTTTTGTTAACATCTGTGCTTGACTCTCGTGCTGATCGAGTGAACTGTAGAGGCTTCTGAGAGTTGATTTTGATGTGCCTGTCAGCCTTTTCAATTTGCGTGAATCGTATCTCTCTCTCTCTCTCTCTCTCTCTCTTTCTCTCTCCTCATCTCTATCTCTCTCTCTCGCTCCCTCTCTCGCTCTCTCTCACACACACATCTTATCTGTTCACATTGGCAAGTCCTATTCGCTTCAGGCAAAATTGAGCAGACAATGTGAACATTAGGCAAAGTTTTTGTCTAATGTTTGACAATTTATTTAACTATTTGGCCAAGGCCATCCAGCTCGTCAATTGCCCAATGTTCCACATTAGGCGTTTTTTGCCTAATGTTCACCATTAGGCAATTATTCACATTGAGCGTAAATTATATATAGTATATATTTATATATATCATATAACCGTATTAAAAACGTCTTAAAAAAGCTGAAATAAGTCAACCCCTTGGGCATGCACATTTGTTAAAAAGATTATTTAAAAAGATTATTAAAATGAAGTGTTCATTTTAATAATTTTTTAAATACAAATTTAATTATATATTTATTTATATATATATATTTATTTATATTTGGGATTTTCTGATTTGACATTATGAAACTTTTTGTAGGTATGAATGGAAACATACAAAACTATTGCAAATTAATCTTTCTTCAATTACTAGTATTCAAAAGCATTTATACTTCAGCTGCTATGTAAGCATTGATTGTCTAGTTATTAAACATTTTCCAAAAGTGCCTCACATGAAAACAATTTGGGGCTTTTGCAATTACTTAAGAAATGCCTGGTTATTTTTTTTCTTCAACAGTGACAGTAAGAATCTTTGTTTTACACCACGCAGGAGTTATAAAATTGTATGTGTTGTTTCTCTAACATAATGCTAGAAACCATGTCCATAAACGACTTCGCAAAGTGTCATTTTCAGGCTTGCGATTCACTTCATTTTGTATACAATGTTTACAATTGACAGAACAAACGCGTTTTCGCTATCCACAAAGGCATTATAAATTTTCGTCGCCGAGCGATGAGTATTTTTCAACAGAACGTACAATTTGGTCTGCATATATGGTCTACCATATGGAATCTGAACTGTAACCAGCGTTTTTATCAATTCATTTTTACTCTTCCAACCAGAATAGAACTGATTGTTTCTGAACGCTATCAAGAATCTCTCTGCAGCTAACAGATAAAGAAACAAAAGCTACAGTTGATCGACGACGGTGAACTTAAACCCAAAATCGAATTAATCAAATCAACATGAGCCTGCAACAGTGAAAGCGTATGAATGAAAATGCAGAAAAGACAAATAATAGGATGAAAAAATCTCAAAGAAGCTCTGGGACGACACAGAAAACAGATAACCTATCACTTTCATGGACTATATTGCTGTGCGAAATGAACTGAGTATTCACGAAGGACTCTTGGTTAAGGGCACTAGTATCGGATTCCAGCATCAAGAGAAAAGAAATCAAAGGTTCATCCATGCAGTGTCACAAAGGTCATTAAATGCAGAGAGGAAAAGAACCAGCCCTCATTGTGGTGGCAAAGGATGAGTGATGAATCACCAAATGGCCAGAAATTGTAATCTGCAAAAAAAAAGAAGCATTAAGTCAGATCAGTGAACTCTGAAACTCACCATCATTTGTTACCTGAAGAGCGTTTCAGTTGGTGGCGTTGACATTTCTGAGTTCAAGGACATGAACCAATATCTTCGACAGTCAGTAACTTTTTTTAAGATACATTGAAATAAGCTCGTACAAAACTTATTTCATGTCACAAAGCAGTCCTTTCTTTCTGCAGATCAAATGGGCAAATGGCGTGCCATTCAGATTGCCAAAATGCATTCTAGTGCAACAGCATCTATTCCTTGCACTACTGTCACCCGACGAGCAGTAAGGCAGCTGTAATTGCAATGGGGCAAAGGACTCATGAACTACACTTCCTTCACTTTCAGCAAACCTAGAAACCAAACAATATTTTTTAATAAAAAAAAAGTGGTGAAAGAAAAAGATGGAAAGGGCAAAGATTTCAAAACTAATTACTTTTACAGACGTTTTTGGAGTAAAAATCTTCAGAACTTCGCAATATGACATTGTTCTGCAGTAGCTTGACCATGGGTGTCAGTGGCAATATCTGGTACTCGTGCTGGGAGAAGTTCTATCGCATTCTTACATTGTGGCAAACGCATCGGGGAACCGTTACAGGGGGAATTTGGTATCACTTAGACCCTATGCTTCGAAGCAAGTTTGCCCGCCTATGGAATGAAGATAGACGGACCGCCCGGTCGAAAGTCCTCACGTTCATGGTCTACTGGATTAACTTCTAGCTATCGAGTCAGTTGCAAGTCTTCGTCCATCTTGAGCAGTCTTCTTAGACGCTCTCGTAGAAAATGAACAGGCTCATCAGGAAAATTCCTGTCATATCTCCACTCAATAAGAATAGCCCCCCCCCCCCCCTTCGAGGAAGAATAATCAAAACACCACTGTGATTCAAAGACTACTTGTGATAGTCATGTAGTGTGTTGCACATGCCCACAAGTGCGCATAAGCACTCGGTTCATAGTCCGGAACTGGAAGTGCTACCTGCTTTATAACTAATGACTTGAGCAGATGTCAGGGCATAAAAGTGCAAAAAGCATGCTCTGTACTCTTCGCTTTTTGTCAACTACTCACTAGCCAGCAGCAGGACTGGGCCATAAGAAGGGCAAAAGATGCTTCTGAGCTCCTCGCTTTATAACTACTCACTAGCCTGGCAGATGCCAGGGCATAAAAAGTGGCAAAAAATGCCTTCTGACTTCCCTCGATTTGTAATACTACTCACTAGCCAGCAGTTGACAGGGCATAAAATGTGCCAAAAAATGCCGGCTGACTCCTCGCTTTGTAACTACTCACTACCCAGCAGATGACAGGGCATTATAAAAAGGGCAAAAGATGCCTTCTGACTCCTCGCTTTGTAACTACTCACTAGCCAGCAGAAGAACAGGGCATAAAAAGTTGCAAAAGATGCCTTCTGACTCCTCGTCATTGTAACTACTCACTAGCCAGAGCTGGACAGGACATAAAAAGTGAAAAAGAATTGCCTTCTGACTCCTCGCTTTATAACTACTCATAGCCAGCAGATGACAGGGCATAAAAAGTGCAAAAGATGCTTCTGACTCCTCGCTTTGTAACTACTCACTACCAGCAGATGACAGGGCATAAAAAGTGCAAAGAAGCCTTCTGACTCCTCGCTTTGTAACCTACTCACTAGCCAGCAGACTAGATGACAGGCATAAAAACGTTGCAAAGATGCTTCTGACTCCTCGCTTTATAAATACTGACTATGCATGCAGATGACAGGGCATTAAAAAGTGCAAAAGAGTGCCTTCTAACTCTCGCTATATAAACTACTGCCTAGCCAGCAGATGGACGGGCCTAAAATAGTGCAATAGATGCATTCTGAGTCCTCGCTTTGTTACTACTCACTAGCAAGCATGAGACAGGGCATATAAAGGGCCAAAAGATGCTCTTCTGACTCCTCGCACCCTTTGTAACTACTCACTAACCAGCAGAGGAAGGTTAAAAAGTGCAAAAGATGCTTCTGAACCTCGCTTTATAACTACTGCATAGCCAGCGATGATCAGGGCATAAAATGTGAAAAGATGCCTTCTGACTCCTCGCTTTATAACTACTGACCTAGCCAGAGGACGACAGGGATAAAAAGTCAAAAGAGCCTTATGACACCTCGCTTTATACTACTCCTAGCCAGCAGATGACAGGCATAAAAAGTGCAAAGATGCCATTCTGGGAAAAAAACGCATGACAAAAGACCAGCTCCCCAAGTTACTCCCATAAGTTCCAACAGCTGTGTCCATTAAGGCAACTGTCAGCTACCTCCACCTTTGTGGATGCCTGGAACCAGTGACGAGAGACCTCTCACTTCTCTATTCTAAGCATGGGCTAGCAGCAAGAAACCAGCGCAGGGTTTCTTCCCCACCTGAAGTTCCAACCAGATATGGCACAACCCTCAGCACCTTTCCCGTTCTTTCCAAGCATGACTCGATGTGGTTGGAACCTACAAGCCTTTCGACAAGGTCTACAGGATGTCAACACGTAACACGCCTTTTCCAGTAAGCTTACTTGCAGAGGTGGGTTGCATGTGTGTGCATAAGTGCTTGTGATGCAGGGTACTTAATAAAGTCTAGGTATAAAAGTCTTAGATTGAGCGGCCATAGTAATCAGGCGCATGACGGCTGTGCTTTGCCTGGCTGGATAGAATCCTGACAGCTCAACTCTTCCTTGTGCGTCTCAAGTACCGCTGCAGGTGCCATAGTTGGAGGCCGGGCCGACCCGAATTGTCAACCCGTCGTTGGAGTCTGTTCGTTCAAACCATCGTTTCACATGCAAAACCGTCGGTTTTCAGGCTATCCGTGTTAAGGTAAAGTACTGCACTCTTGAATTTTCTTGACGAATTGCTCTCTCTCTCTCTCTCTCTCTCTCTTTCTCTCTCTCTCTCTTCTCTCTCTCTCTCTCTCTCTCTCTTTGTGGTCAGTGAGTATGGCGCGATCTTTCAAATTCTTAACGGTTGAACACAATGTTTTTGACATTTTCACGTCTATTTGACAACGGTGGAAAATTTAGTGCAGGACATGTCTGCAAAGAGTGGGTTCAGCTGGAGTTTGATGAATCTAAAAAGGAAATGAGTCCATTGGTCTGCACACGATATTTCGATATTGTCGACTGTGATGCCCTTGACTATGGCACAGATCGTTTCCTACAACTCCTCTGGACATCTGGTGATGCACAGTCAAAATGGATGTTGTGGAAACATTGCTCAAGTCAGGGATTCCATCCCTCCACCATTCACTGCCTCACCATCATAACTCAGGTATCCAACTGCATGCTCAGCACCTACACGTTCCCATGCCACACTCTCTCTTTCATCCACCCCGACAGCATGGAATCGCCACTGCATCCCTTCCAGTCTTCAGCCATCAACAGCCCTCAGCCCCTGTTGACATTTCTCACTCCTCACTCCTTCCTCCACCCAGAAAATTACTGACCCCCCATCTGTTTCCTCCCATGCCCACTCCATATGTTTTAGATACAGCGTATATTGTCACCCTCCCCCACAGTTCTGACCCTCTGTTTGCTACTCATTTCTATCGACCCCCCCCCCAACACTGACCCCCACAGAGTGGCCAGCTCTCAGCCATTGATTTCCCCACACTCTTCAGCTAGCAAGCATGGCCGTTTTATCACACACACCTTCCAAAATATACAGCTTATTCCAGCACACGCCACTATCTCCAAATGCCCCGTCAAGACATGCAAACACTGATAAAAAAAAAGCTTAAACACATCCAACATGTTGAACGGAACACTCTGATCACGGTTGATTTGGAGGTTTGGATGAATAATTCATGGTCATTAAATCAAGTATCTTTCACAAGTCAACAGTGAGGGTTGAACACACACATCTACAAACGCCAGATGAAAGATGCACAAGCTGACTGCATTTATTCAAAGACCAGTCAAAACAGCCTGCAATAGTGACATTAGGAAAAAACATGTGGCATGCCCTCAAAACCATATTAATTTAAACACAACCAGGTTCGGGCGAAGTGACCTAGGATTGGGCATTTCTGGTTCTTGACATAGTAAGACTTCAATAACCATAATAATAACGATTATATCTACAACAAACTTACTGTGTAGGATTATCCGTTTTCAATAATAATTTACTAAACGTTTCATGATTTCGTTTTTGCTAAATCCTGCGTTTTCTGATCATATCAATAACATCATTTGCCGGCCATCATTCCTCTAATGCGTCTTGTCTTTCTTGTGAAATAAAAAATACAAGTTTTAACTGTTCTCTAAAGTCTTTTAAAACGGAGTTTATTTCTGACATAAAATCCCAATTATCCAAGCATGTCTTCCACTAAAAGGCTAGTTTTGACAAGTTTTTCTTTTTTTAAACTATTGTCCTCTTTTGCCCGGAATCGTTCAATCTATTCTAAATAGTGTTTTGCGTTCCCTATAAACAATTTATTAAAAGTGTTTTTAGAATCATCATCAGTTTTATTGCTAGGATACAACCTAAAAAATTTCGTTATCATCTATCCATATAACCTTCTATCGCCATGATATGCTTTGTTCCATTTAAGTGTTGGGCTGAAAAGAAAATCACAATATGATTAAAAAATATAACGTTAACTCTGTTTGTAACAGGGCGAGGATATTATTGTTTTCCCACAACCAGTTTTTGTCCCCAATAATCAATGAACTATGAGGGGTTTTTGGCATAAAGTTTAAACTGCTCCATAGTTTTTATAACAGGAATTAATCTTAATCAGTTATTATGTTTTAGTCTACTCTCTTGTCAGAACTTGTTCCAGTATATATATAATCCTATAAGGCCTAAATGTGTAAGATTAATCTCAATTCAGTTCTGTAGGGATGTTTGTCTATTTAGATAATATCAATTTTGTCACTGGTTTGTTATGACCTTAATATCTCACCGTTGTGACGGGACTAGCCTGTGTTCGCCGGGTGGACGGCTCTCGACGCGGCGGGTGACCACTTTCGACGAGGCGCTTGCCACTCTCGACGAAATACCCATGTGGCTTGCACCTCCTAGCTGGGCTCTCCCTTTGTGGGGGGGGGGAGGGGTGGGTACGTTCCTCATTGGGCACAAGAGTGGGCATGGACCTATACGTGCAGCGGCTCGGCGACTTGTGCCTCGTACGTCTCCTGAGTCGGCCTCACGCGGCACAGGACAGTACCATCAGCATGAAGACGGCCGCCCAGGTTGGTTGGTTTCCGGCATTTATTGCTGGTCGAGGTTGGCAGAGACCAGCAGAAGGCACCAGGGGCAGATGGGAGATGGGTGTAGGCGGCACAGATTTCTTCCTAGCACCTTCGGTGTACGACGGGACTAGCTGTTTTGGGTCGCCGGGGGGGGGGACGGCTCTCGTGAGGGTGACACTTGGCGGAGATGGCCGCTGCCACTCTGCGAATACCCAGTGGCCTGCCCATCCTAGGCAGGCTCTCCCTTTGGGGGGGGGAGGGTGGAAATTGTACCTCATTGGGCGCGCGTTGGGCATGACTACGTGCAGCGGCTCGGCGACTTGTGCCTCGTACATCTTCCGAGTCGGCCTCCGCGGCACAGGACCGTCGCCACTCAGATTGAAGTCGGCGCGGTGGGCCCGGTCGTTGGCCTTGGATACAACGAAGCTACTGAAATATCTTCAGACGACCGCATATGCGGCCCATAAGAGAATACTCTTATATCTTAAGTAAAAAACACATGTCCAATATGTCCTGTTTGCACAAGGCTGGAGGACGTTATACGAACCTTCTCACCGTGTGAAGAACGCGACAGCTAACTTAAGTTTTTCAACGTCTAAGTTTTGCCAGGTAATAAGAATTCCTTTCATAATAATTGTCACTGACTCCCACAGCTCCATGTATTGTCTCATCTTTTAAGGACAGAAATTCAAATATCATTGTGAACGTGTTCTCCTAATTTTGTGCGCGGATTGAAACTGTGATTTTGTAGGAAGCTTTTTTAAAACCGTTTCCTCTTCGTGGAGGATGTTTACTGATTGTTCGATACTGCGTTATTCGATCTCTTTCCGGACTATTGTCCTCTGGCATAAGACTTATCGTGCAAAGGTCCAGAGTTGAAAGCTTTTCTGAAACTTCTATGACGGTCAAAACATGTATGGGGCTTAAGAATTCAAATTTTTATGTCCCATTCTAAATATGGTTCTAAGGTGCCATTTGCTGTCTGTTTTCCGAACTATTTTTTATTCATACTGACCGGCTTTATTTGCTTCTAGATTGCCGTAGTTGTTCTAGTTTAGGAAACCTTTTGTGTCTTCACCTCTGTGCGTTTATCATCACCTTCTTTAGTGTACTCAAAACCATACCCAAAGCGGCCTATATCACATTCTGGTCAATGTCCACAAGTCTGAAGTGTTTTTATTTAAAGTTATACTCTTACAGTGCTAATGTAACTCCCGATTTTTCTGGCCACAAGCGACATTATTATTTAGTACAGTTTATTATTTTACTCAAAAACAATGTGTAGTTATCTCATTTTAACTCGACTTTCCTGTTTTGTCTGTGCTTTTATATTAAATGATTGAACTCCCACAAGCTAATTTTTTTTAAACTGTAAATTAGGAATTGTATATATTTCATAATCGCCAATCTATGCAGCTTTCCCTGACGGTTAAGAGCTCTTAAAACAGTTGAGGGCCCTTCATCATATTAGTGTTCATCTGTGCTTAGCTCATCTAAATGAATTTAGAGTTAAATGAATTGTAATGCAAGATTCGAGCGGATTTGCACCCCTCATAAGTAGGTGTGTCTGGCGCAACTCTAAAAACTATGAATGTCCGATTGTCAGTTGCAAAGGCTAACAGTTTAGCTAGCTCTCCGTCTCAGAGTAAGTAAACCTTTCTTCTTTTTCAGGTTGAATGCTTACATTGTTTTCAGATCGCATTTGTTAAGTTTGAGAGATAATGTCATGTTACTCTTTGCTTCTTTTAGCGAACCAAAACCGTAATTAACCATTCAGGTATGATTCACTGGGTAAACTATGTTTCCTCTCTTGTTCATATTTTTTAATTTTTATTCTTCTTGGATTTATACTTATATTAATCCATACGACTTTGTATATAATATTCATGGAGTGCGATCCACTTTTTTGTGTCGCAATCGTTTCTCAACAGCATGTTCTAAAAATCGCAAGGACGGTCTTGGGTTGTTATTGTTACAAAACATTTTTTAAACGACAATAAAAATGATTGTGCGTTCAAATTATACTAAGCAAAATATTCTTTAGGGCCGCCACTACAATCTTAAAAAATTATAACAATCTGAACCCTCGACATTTCTGTGACTCGGTCTGAGTCCTTTCAAGTAAAGGTGAAGTACTCCATTGGTCAAATATCTTAAACCCTCCTATTAAAATAAGATACTATCGCAAAGTGTGGTTCAGTCATTCCGATGCATGTTTTATCAGACCAGTTTAAAACTTTTGCTGTTGTTTGTGCCAACAATGAGGTGTGGAGTGCGTATGCTGACATTTAAATCATCTGATCCTTTGGTGAGGTCAGTGTATAGATTTCATTTTTTTTACACCATTCAGTCGTATTTTGACTGAACTGCAAGAGCCATTACCCAATGACAAACCGTTTAATCATTCAGACAAACAGGTATAGAATGAAGCTTTTCGAAGAGATTTGTAACGTATTCAATATTATGTTAAGACACTTTAGACAAAGTTGGTTCTTAATCATGGCTTTAGGCACCCTTATTTTTGGGGGCGTGCACAGAAAGTATAACTACGACTGGGTGGATCCTCCGTACACATCTTTCTCTTCAGGCAAAGGTGTTCACCTGGCGTCCATAGAGCAAGAGCATAATTACAGCATGGACAACATTTATCTTGGGAACACTTCTAAGGGTCTAACTAAGAGCAGGAATAGAACGAATTAACGATCCTTATATTCGCTACTTACGTTTGGTGTTTTGCTAGGTTCGCAGGCCACAAGCGGATGACGAACATAAGGAGCCTTCTTCTGGTTTTGACGCGCAAAAACAATTTAGCAATTTTAGAGGACGCCAATTATTTCTACAGTTGATTTCCTTCAAGGGTATAAAAAGGTACCAAATGTTTTACAATTCGCAAGATTCGAAAGTAGACTTTGCTGTTGGCCTGGTTATATCATGCTGCCTTCTCTGACCTCAGACTCCCAGATAGGTGCAATAATAAACTACAATAATGATATCCTTGTGGGCAGGCATGTAACAGAAGGTCGGAAAACGACAATCAAATTTGGCCAGTAGTTGTAATTTGACATACATCGAAAACAAGATGACCCCACCAAGATTTAAGGCATCCAATACTGTGGCCCAACGTCCAAAGACTGTTTGAAAGACCGCGAAGTCAAAAAAAATAATGACCATGAATATGAAAAGTCAGCATTGTTGTTGGATTAAACTGGCCTAGGATTACTTGGTCTTATCTTTCTAATTAGTAACCTTCTATTAAGACCCAATAATGCCCATAAAGTGCTCGGCCTTAATTAAAGCCAACTTTACTTGCTTGCAGTAGACAAAAGCCAGCTAACGATACTCCCTAATTATACCAGTAAAGAGTCTATAGCTTTACCGGCTGATTTTTTTAAATAAAAATCGCAGATGATCAAGCTGTTTTTTTACCCATGATTTATCAGGCGGCGATGGAGGCGATGGCGGTGGAGGGCAGACATGGACTTTTGACCTCCGCCGCCTGTAATAGCAAACACCAGTGTACTATTGCAAATCCTAAGGCAATTTTAAGCTTGCTATGTGACTCCTGCTCTTAAAAAAGTGTTCGTATTCCGTTCTGCTAGCGTTGTGTCTTTATATAAAATTCTTTGGATAGTTTCTCTTATTCTGCTCACTTGAGTTCGTAATTCAATGATATTTTCGTTTAATAGACAACCACTTCTACTCTTGCTGATTTACTTCTTTAAGCTCTTTTAGTTTTTGTTCTATTTTTTCTTTTACCTCAGGCCCTAAGTTGGCGCGGTTAGCCTCAGCGGAGTTTTTTTTTTTCTTCTTCTTCTATTTGCTCATTTAGTTAGTCAGTTTTGCTATATTGTTTATTTATTCTCCTGGAAGGTTCTTAATGTGCGATCATGGCTTCTTTATTTCTTATGACGACCTTTATTTTTTGCCGTGGGCTAGCGCGCGGATCAATTTTATAGATTTTAATTGCAGGTTTCTTATTCTTCAGTGGTTCTGCTTCTATTGCATTTATATTTTGACTGTTGTTTGACTTTAAATCTTCAAGTCTCATGTTTTGTTTTTGGTTATCATGTTGGGAGGTATGCAGTGTTGTTTTGAAGTTTAGCAATCTGCCTCCTATCTAATTTTGGTGTTGTAAATGCCAAGGCGATTCGCTCGCTTGCATTGAGCTTTTGTTTAATTGTACCCATGCCTACAACCTTTGATGGGTCTCGTTTAAACAGTAAGCGGAACATGTTCTACTTTGTCGTTTTTCACTATTACAAAGGTTTTTCTTTTAGTTCAAACTTCATCAGGGGTATATGTTTTCGGGAGGGTTAGTCCTTAAACTTTGGTATAATGATCTACATTCTTTCTGTTAATTTCACGCCTTTGCCGCCACTTCTATAATTTTCATGCAATGAGTGCGCTGAGTGATGCCTTGTGACTAAAGGATGTCATTTCCACTCATGTGTCTAGACGTTTCAACATCATAATCTTCTAGTCAATGCCTCCATGTTTTTAAATAATTAAACTTTTTATTTTGTTTATAAAAAATGTCACAAGATATGGCTCGATTCTTGGACCCGCCATAGAAGACGAAAGAAGCCCCTTTGGCGTGAGGGAAATAAACAGAATATTACTGTTCCAATACTCCATCTACTATTGATGTGATCAAATCTTACTGTCAAATTTCCAGACCTAGGAGCGGATGAAGTGATTGTGCCAGGCTCTGCGCAACTTTACTTTCAAAATAGATACTCGGGATCAGCAACAGACCAAAACAGAAACTGTGTCCAGAGCTGGAGGGGCAATCGTTAAGAAACTTTCTTTAAAACTTGAGGGGCAAGGAAATATTTTCTTTACCACAATGCAGACATATTTTTACACATTCTGATTAGGGCTAACGCGAAGGAAAGGGATGATCATGCGTTTCAAGGAATCGAAAATAATGAAGACATAAAAACACAGAATAGGCGCTCTGAAGATGCGAAAGCCGGCAAATAAGCATGATGCATTAATTATGCGCTTTGGAAAATCGCTTTTCCATTCCCTTAGATTTTTTAGTTGTTATAAAGCGCATGCCCATACTTGCAAGGAGCATTAAAAGACAGATTGTCATATGAAGCTAAACTTTTTAATGAATACATAGTGTTTTTTGTTTACTGAAGACATGCAGCCCCCAAAAGTTACAGGCATTTTCTGACATCTCGTTAGAGTTTGCGTTGTTAAGCAACCTTATTTTAGCCGGCTGATGCAGCAGCAATATCTGTTAAAATTAGCAATATATTACGAAAGAGTGATTCATCATACAACATATCCCCACAAAGCTAGGCAGGACGCTATATGGGAATTTTATCTTTGTGTCGCTGCATGAATCGCTAAAGGATTTTATTGCTGGGTGTGAAAGATGATGAACATTTCGCAAGAAGCAAGTGAAAAAGTTTTTAAAATCCAATAATTACGTAAAGTACGATGTTCGATTGGGGTTGACCCTAACCAAATCTATGCTAGCGAGGCTTAGACCCTTATCTGCATTTTGACGAAATAAGAAAATTGTTTTGGGGGTGGGAGGTGTAGATGTCAACAGCAGACCTTGTGTTCTAAAGATCTACCACCTTCCACAAGTGTTAGGCTGATGATTATTTAACAACCAAAAATTCGGTTTATGGATTGAACCTAAGGATCAACAGAGGATATTCAGTTGCATGGACAGAAAATGGGAGAACGTTTATGACGAAATAAACATTCAATGATAAAGAAAAAGTATGTCGATAAAAACCACTTAGTCGTACATTTGTTTTTATTATTGATGCGCAGCTGATATTTCAAGGTAACAGATCAAAGATATACTTTACTAATTATTTTTTATTTTAAAAAAGCATTGACTGTTACGGTTTATCCAAAAGCTGTCGACAACGCTAGGGTGGCCCGCCCAAAGAAGGGATATAGTAATCCCTGACATAAAACCTTTCAGATTAACAAAACAGTAACACAAATGCAGCAAGTACTAGAGCAAGACCCTTCTAAAAAAACGCAAAGCCAAACGATGGTATTCTGCTGCCTTTAATGCAGGTACATATGTTAATACTGGAACATCGACTGTAGTGCATCTATAAGCAGGGTCACGTGTTGTCTCTTAGCAACAGGTGTTGGTGGGCACCCCAGGCTTTACCTCTAGGCGGTTTGTCTGTAACTTGGCCTGTGTCATTAGCTGTAAGTGCTGCTAGCAAAAAATTTAGAACTAAACTCCAAAAGCACACAGCTATGGTTCAACTGATAACAGCTAAAACTTTAGTTCCTTCAAGTGTAATAAATAAAGCATTGCTGACTCAAACATCACTGATGATGAAATTTAGTCGTTTACATGGCGATTTGATGACTAAAAAAGACAAAACAGTTTGTTTCTTCAAAGAAAGGCAAGGACAACTTTTTTCAACGCCTGACACCGCTGGCCAGATAATAAAGGATGTTTAAAAAAGATAACGAAACATTAATCTCTGTCTATAAACAGCTCACATTAACAACGCCAAAGGGTGTTTATACTTTAGTTTATGGAGTCACAAGCACAAATAGACCGTTGGATACTGATTTGATTAAGTTTTTTTTTAATTTTAAATAAATATTTTGGTTAGAAATAGAAACTCTGCTGGGATAAGATTTATGAGGGTCCTGACGATTTGTTTGAAGCAATGGTCAAGAAGAAGTTTTAACAAAGCATTAAATGTATTAGTCTAGATGTCATTGATCCAGCAAAACGTACAGGCAAGTGTTGTTCATTGTATTTCTCAAGGTTCGGGTAAACTAACAATAGACCCGACCCAGTTTAAGTATTGTTAGCTAGTTTAAATCGAATATTTAACAATAAATGAAGAAATCTAGAAGTATGGGTCTCCAACTAAACAAAAGACTATGCTTTCTCATAATGACGTAACACCTGGTTGGGCAGAACCAGTGCTTACACAGTTTGATGTGGCTGTGAAGAACGCACTATATGAGAGGCTCTGGTTGGTCAGAGGTGAGTCATAGAGATCAGTTTAAAACAGGTAAGTATGCGCCGATTGTAGGGCAGGTCTTACTCATTCCATACCTCCTGCATTAGTTGCTAAACGAGCAGTTTTAAACATAAAGAATACAGACAACAAATGTTTTTTGTGGTGTTGTTCTCGCAGGCTGCATTTCGTCGTGCCACTGCAGAGAGAGTGTTCTAACTATCCGCCTTACATCAATGATCTTAACTTTAGTGGAATATCCTTTCTGTTGCGTGGACCAAAAATTGATCAGTTTGGAAGAAACAAAACAAACCAATAACTGTTTTATATTAACTTGGGGATGAGGAAACACATTTGGTGCCGATTTTAAAGTGTCCAAGAAAACAGTCCATCGATTGGCGAACCAGACATAAAGCCATGTGGACTTACTACTTTGTTTTACAACAGGGCTACCAGACATTACAAATTAATACGCCACTTTTGAGAGTAAACTAATGCAGCAGCATCAAAGAATGGGCATAAAAACAAGAATTCTGTAGAAATGTTTAACAAGGAATTCCATCCGCTCAAGCTCGCAAGCGAAACATAGGAAACATTGTATGGCCAGTTGACTGTTGATTCAGAACTGAATTACGCCCCAGAAGGCAGCTAAAGTTAGTTTTTAAGAACGGGGAAAACGGATGCAAACAAGCCCTTATGTTGTTTATCGCAGGACTTCGAGTCGCTTATTGTTCCTTATGAAGGACCAACCCCTCAGAGTTTTCCCCCCACAAAACTGACTTTAAAGGTAATCATCAGATTTTGTTCATTCGCTTTCATCAGTTGTCAGGTCGGATGGCGTCATTCCAACGCCAGACAAGAAATTATACAGAGGGAACCTAAAGCTGCAAAAATACTTCTTAAAAAGCATGCAGCTAAGTTGCGTAATGATTGTTCTAATAATATGAATTTATCTGAAATCATGATGCACCTCAAGAACATCAACAGTTAAATCAGCCACACATTGTTGCATTTGTGGTTTAGGCCGTCATCAGACGCCAGCGAATCCAACAGTAAGAGGGACCATGATCACATTAGTGGAAGTTCCAGAGGAGCAGCGCACAACCTGCAATCTTCAACATAAGTTTGACCAAGGACATGGAATTACCAATCATTCTTTCATAACATGCGGGTTTATGGACTCATCACCTTATAATGAAGCAGTAACCAGGCCTCTTTAACATATAACATGGCATTGCACAGTCATCAGGAAAAGTACATGTGTTTCACTTTTATATAATGGTTCTTTTTATGACTCCATGCAACACATGATGGGTTCATTAGAGTCACTAGCTATGTCTTAAAGTCCTGCCAATAACAGAAGAATATTTGACCCATCTCTCGTTAGAAGGGCGTTTTACCCTGATAGAGTTCATGGAACAGTGGGAAGGTTTGTCGGAAGATCCACTTCCACCTAAAGAAGGTTCTTTTCTATGTCTTAGAGGAAAGGGCATCAGTGATTCTGATTACAAGCAATGTAAGTAAGCATGGCAGATAGAAGATAGAAGTGTAAAACAATGGGAGACTATATGATTCATAATTGATGGATGACGTTTGTTTGTTGGCTGGACGTTCTTTGAAAATTATAGAAAGACAGCATTGAAACATTATCAGCCTGGGATCCCGCGCATTTACATTCTGCGCTGGGATGAGTTGGATGCTTTCTTAATGGTTTAAGGAGTAAGATTGATTTATTGTTGACCTGCCAATGATCAGATGATTGAAAAACGGATTGCGTGGAGGAATTAGTATGGCGTCGCATTCTTTACCGTAAAGGCAAACAACAATACTTGGACGACTATGAACAAGTAAACGGTTCTAAACTATCTCATTATTTAGATGCAAACAAATCTTGTTATGGATGGGCTATGGCGCCTAATCATTCCATTAACGTAACTTTAAAAATGTACACAGAAGACGATTCGAAAAAAAATATTCAAAAGGCATTAAGTGGTTGTGCAGTTTAACGCCAGCAATCCATCAGCGTGGTTTCATTCTTGAAGTTGACTTAGAATTATCCTCATGACTCCATGACCTTGCATATTGACTATCCTTTAGCAGCAGGGAAGTCTAAGATGGCGGAAAACAGAGCCGCTAAATTGTGGCCTATCGTCAAAGCAAAATAAAATTCTGTCTGGTATTACAGACTTTCTACATTGTTCATTTAAGACATGGTTGAAGTTGGAGCAGCCGTTCATCGTTATAACTTGATTTATCAAGAACAGTTCATGAAACCTTACATCATGAAGAAACATGATCTCAGAACTTAAATTCCACAGGATGCTTCAGAAAAAGACCTTTTTCAAGTGATGAAAACAGCTGGTTTTGGAAAGACTATGTGAGTATCGCACCAAGGCAAAGATGCAGATGGTACCAGAGAGAACGAAGCAATTAAGCGACTTCAAAACTAAATATCTAGGACTTCAGAAGAATTTCATGATCAGCTTTTTGGCATAATATGAAAAAAGAAAGTCAAATTAGACAAACCTGTTTTTTTTGGGTTTACTGTTTTAGAATTATCAAAGTTTTGATGTTTTAGGAATTTCTGTATGATACTTTAAACCCTGGATCCAGTGTCAAAGTATTTACACTGAAGATACAGATGTTGTGTTATAGATATCCCTACTGAAGACATCTTTAAAGGAAATGGAAATAGAAGTAGCTAAAGGGCATGCGGGATGGTTTGACACATTGATTACCCTAAGATTCGCCTTTGCATTCCAATTACTAATAAGAAGGTTTTAGGAATGAGAAGATGAATTATTGGAAAGGTGATTAAGGAGTTTATTGGTTTAAGGTCCGAAAATTGTACAGTATTTCGAGCCAGGAGAAACCATTAAGGAAAGCAAAAGGAATATCTCGCTGTGGTTGTTGCAGTCAAAATACGCACATGACAACTACCAAAGAAGCATTTTTCAATAAACTATTTTATCATGAACGTAAAACTCGATCTAATCTACTTGAGATCCAACACACCTGTTGTACAAAGCTGTCATTAGTATGAACAAAAACAAAACGTGTGTTTGTTATTCCAGGAGTTTGCATTGCAATTGGGCATTGGAGATCGAAGGCCTTTATTTTAAATATATTATCCTTCATCAGGGAAGTTTATATGTGCTTCCACAACTTTTTCCATGAGGCGCAGAAATCACACAATCCAATTCTCCCAAGTATTTATTTATGTTTGCTAATTGGGTTCGTATTTTTTTTTTATCTTTCAGATATTCTTTATCCCATACTTGAAAATCAAAAATTTGGGTTCTGGGTTTGGCCTATTCTTGATAAGATAATCATTCGTCTTAAATACTTCTCTTAATGCCGTCATTATTATGAAATAATTTCTCCCAGTAATTTCCAGGCTTTCCGTTGGCATTTCTTGCTTCACATTTTAGTTTCAATGTTAAGGTTTCTTTTTCTGAGTTCATTTTAAACTCAAATATATTTACGTAAATTTAATTAGCTGATCTGTGTTGGTGGGATTATCTGCAGTTTTCCTTCACAAAAGATTTTGAGGAGCTGGGGTGTTTTGTTGTGTCAGTTTCTCGTAAATAGTGAACACGGGCGGATTCATTTTTACAATCTCTTTTTATTTTCATATGGATCAACAACGTCCAAACTGGATCAGGTTGCCCCCTGAGGCGAGTTGTACACTTTGCTTCCCCCGGTAATTAAAGGTACCTTACTTTTAAACCAAACGGTAATAGTTTGTCTGGTTGTACTGGTGTCGTCAGCAACATTCTAGCTGTGTTGTTTTTATGATTGCTACTGTAGTCTGGTTTTAGCCCTGTTAATTTTAAATTTTTCCATTATTCATTGCGCGGCTCAAAAGAGGGCAGTCTTCTAAAAACCCATTCTGTGTGCGACGAATTGTCAATAAGCTCTCTGTGATACTGGTAGAAAAAGTCTTTCAGATAACTGTTTGTTAAGTTGTAACTAAAGCCTGTGATCTGTGAACTCCTGGAATGCCTCTTTGTAATGGTAAACTCTATGTTTTAACAATTTAATTATTCACTTGACCTTTAAATTCTTTTCCATCATCGACTGAATCATGCCCGAGGGTATGTTAAAGGGACCTCGTTGGTATTCAGTTGTATAGCGACAGCAACAGCAGAAGCATCTTTTGTGTTTAATGGTTCCGCATCTTTGTATCTTGTTAGCTATGTCAATTGTCTGTAAGTGCGTACTTAAATCTTTTTAGTCTAATGTTTCATGGGGTTTAAATATGAGTACGATCATTTGTGGGTGTCGTTCGGTGTTGTATTCACAAAGTGTGGTCTCTGTATTTGCCTAGGTGAAGGTAAATATAATTTGCCATATCGCTTGTTTAGATAACCTATTCTTTTGCTTTTGTTCACTGACTCATGCTGTTCTTGGCTTAGCTTTTTAATTGCCGTGATCCTTCAATATCCTTTTGGCGAATAATAGATTTTGTCATTTATTATTCAGCCTATATTATGCGCACAACCAAAAAATAACAAGTCATACCAAAGGCAATATACGCGATTTTCTTGCATCTTTTGTTTTATGATGGTTGTAACGTATGATTTTGGCGCGGGGCAATGTCTCGATTGGTTTGCCGTTACTAGATAATACTTTTTATTGCTTTGTTCAACATCTTTAAATGTGTAATCTGCTGCCCCTGTTTTTTCAGTTTGTCGTTAATGAATCCAACTGCTCAAATTCTCGGCTTTCTTAGTGATCCTTGTGCTGCAGCTGTTGCTCACAAGCTTTGTTATGTCGTTTTCTCTCGCCGTCGTCCCGTAGTTTCTAACTAAATCGCCAGTAATTACTTCCGCTAAACGCAGCGCATTCACAACAGCAGCAACTATCATCATTACGGGTGAAGCCATTTTTTATAATGTATTTTTACATATTGATACTGTTGGAATTATTCATTGCTTAACTAGAAAATCTTCGTAGCCAAAGAAGCTGTAATAACAGCAATCCAGTTTGTGACCGAGTCTTCCTAAGTCTTAGTTGCCAAGATCTGCTGGTTTTATTTTTACAGGCTTTTACAAGGCATGTGTATACTACACTTAGACCTCCATATAAACAGCCCAGAATGGGTATACAAGGTTGGTAATAGTTTTTTTCGGTGATCATTTTAAAAATAAAATATTTATAATTAATAAAAACAAATACATGAACAGCGATGATCTACTTCAGCTACGGGTAGCCTAAACTTCCTGAACTTATGATTACAACTGCTCAAGTTGATGACCAAGCTATTTGCCAAAAAAGGAAGGCTGTATTCTTTGGCAGCATGTGGAAAAAACAAAACAGTTCCTCGAAATGAATTCAGCATAGAACAGATTCAACAGATGTCGCCACAAGACATTGTAAAGTATCATAACAGGTATGAAGCGCAACTAGGCGACGAGAATTTTGGTTTTGTTTTTTTGTGAAAAGCGTCGGGCAAACGTTCTTAGTTTGTACACTAAATAGTCAGCAGATTTGCTCATTTGTTTCTGAACAAGATTTTATGTATGATTTAAGCAGGATCCCGTTTTAACAACAAAGTCATCTAGAGTCTTAAGCTGTGATCAATTACTACAAATTTGGTACATAGTTATCGCCGTAATCATGGGATTAATAACTTTTATTCATATAGATTTTATTTCCCTTCAAAATGAAACGAGCCAGAAAAAAACAGCAGAATCAGGATACATTGAATCAGAAAAAACATTGAATCAGGTGGAGAAAGTGACCAGTAAAAAGCCTCCGCCTCATCCTGGGGCGTGTTGCGAGGGAAAAGAAATTAGCAGAGTGGAACAAAACAAAAAAATTTTAAATTACAAGCAATAATATAATCATAATGAAAAAGTGCTAGAGCCGCAGCCCGTTGTTTCATTGCCAGCTATAACAACACCAGAACTATGATGATCAAGACTCCAAACAACAGGGTTTGCCTAGCACCGCCAAAGTCTTCCAGAATGTTTCTTTAAGCAATTGTCATTATGGCGGGCATTGCTGCTGGGGGTGTTTTTATTACGGTTATAAAATAGATTATAAACAAAGACAGCAAAAACCAAAGCAGTCCAAACAATCTACTCCACTAAATACAGAAGCGAACACAAAAACATGCCAAAACGCCACCAACCAAAAAGTTAATTTTGAATCCAATTTATAATGCTAATAATATTTTTGATATGCAATCTTACATACTGATTAGTTTTTGTTTTATTATAAAATTAAATATGTTTTCTTTGTAAAATAGATCATGACGGATTATTATTTGTTTAAAATGATGAAGTCAATAAATAAAGACATGGAGTTATATAAGACATTTCAATAGACCAGGAATTGTAATCATGCGGTTGCTTACCGATGTAAGTACTTCATTAAGCTTCTATGCTGGACCGATCTCACGCGAGGACGTGTGCAAGGACATCCTCGACGATGACGCGTTTTTTTTTGAGGCGTGTGTGACTATATTAGACATTTCTATTTAGATACAAACATAGATTGTATTGTTTTTTTTTTCTAATAATATAAGTTAACTTGATAAGAACTTGATTGTAGTAGAGGATGACTTAGCTATGATCTTAGGTTATTTGGGTATGAACTAAGAAGTGACTGGGGAAATTGACTTGAGTATGAACTTAGAAGTGACTTGATTAACGAAACTTGGGTAATTGGTAAGAACTTAGAAGGGACTTGAGTAAGAACTAGAGGATGACTTGAGGACAACTTGAGGGACATTTGAGTAAGAAACTTAGAAGTGACTGAGTGTTGTGCATTGCGTGGGGTGGGGAGTATTGCACGCACACACGCACGCACAACCCAAACACACCAACACACACACACAAACACAATATCACAGGGGTCTAACCCCCCCCCCTAAAAAAAAATTCACACCTTCAAGAGCAGCTTAAAAAAATTCCCCAGCACCCAACCCTCCCAGTAAATAGCGCTCAATTTTAAAGGCTTTTTGGTAATACTCGATTCTTAATCTTGTAAAAAAGAATGTTTTCCTCCAAGGCCTATCCCGCCTCTCCGCGGTCGCTTGGCCTTTATTGCCAAAGTTGCTCCTTTATAGAGCAGTTTTGGAGGCATCAAATGAACGTTTACGCTCTGCCGTGTTCGCTGGCTTAATGCCAATGATGCTCCTTTAAAGAGCGGGTTTTTGGAGTGCAGCCAATGAACGTTTCCTTCGCAACTCCAACTGAGTAATACAAACACAAACAAACAACAAACAAACACACACACACACACACCATTAGACAGGACAGTGCTTGTGGGGGAATGTGGAAGGAGGGCTTTTTGTTGTTCAACTTGAACGACGTAAATTCGAGGACAGCACCAAAGCACTTATTAGAGTCCTAAATCAATAACACCAGGTCTGTTTAAGTATCTATCGGCAGCCGCCTGAAAGGCGCTAGGTGAAGGCTAGGTGAAGTAAGAACTATTTTTAGATACTGTTGTAAAGTTTTCTGAACTATGGGACGGGCTTCCTAAAATAGTAACAGTTTTGCAAAACCGCTGCTTGCAGTGAAGGGCTGGGCTGTTGAGGCCACAGGAGAGGGAACTTAGTACTTTCTGCCAAGCGGCGCTCTGTGAGAGCGGGTCAAGGTTCAATCGCAGCCGATACGACCTAACCAGCGTGCGGTGTTTTGGACTACTTAGTAATTAGCGGAACAGTGCTAACCCCACTATTATTAGCCACTAACACACACCGGCCCTGTCTGGGCCCAGCCCGAGTCGTGTTCGTGTTCGTCTGCTTTGACCGTTGTGTCACAAAACCACAAGTATTCCTCTAGCATTTCGCTGTCAGTATAATGGGTTTGGTGCTGGCAGTATTAGCTGAGAATCTTGCTCTTGCCTTATGGATGTGGCCCTACTTGTGCTGATGTGCTGCTACGTTGCTTGTCTCTCTTGCATCTGATGTTGAGCGTGCGAAAGTAGTGCCAGGTCGTCGGCGAAGTTCAAATCGTTAAGCTGCGTCCAGGGTGTCCACTGGATCCCATGTCTTCTCTGAGCTGTTGAGGTCTTCATGATCCAGTCGATTGCCAGTAGAAATAAAAATGGTGAAAGCAGGCAACCTTGTCTGACACCAGTCCTCACTTCGAAAGCCTTCGTGAACTGCCCTCCATGGGTGACTCTACAGGTCAGAGCCTCGAATGAGTTTCTGATGATGGTGGTGATCTTGGCCGGCATACCATAATGTCAGAGAAGCTTCCACCGGGTGTCTCGGTAAAAGGCTTTCTCGTAGTCGATAAAGTTGACATACAAGGATGAGCTCCACTCGTTTGATTGCTCAACAATGATGCGAAGCGTTGCGATCTGGTCTATGCAGGATCGGTCCTTGTGAAAGCCAGCCTGCTGGTCGCCGAGTTGAGCATCAACGGGATCCTTTAACCTGTTCAACATGATTCTGTTGAAAACCTTTCCTGCCACTGACAGCAGTTTGATTCCTCTGTAGTTCTCGCAGTTGCTAAGGTCGCCTATCTTGGGAATCTTGATAAGGTATCCTCCTTCCAGTCTGCTGGCACTTGCTCCTCTTCCCAGATCTTCTTGAAGAGAAGCCAAAGCATCTCTACTGTGGTCTCCATGTCTGTCTTCAGCACCTCTGCGAGGATGTTGTCAGGTCCTGCCGCCTTTCCTTTCTCCAACTGTTTGATGGTTTTCCCAATTTCTTCTTTGGTTGGTACCCCGCATTGTATGCGTAGGTCTGAGTCAGCCTCTTCGATGTCTGGAGGGTTTTCTGGCGATGGTCTGTTCAAGAGCTCCTCGAAGTGCTCAACCCATCTGTTCTTCTGCTGCTCTTCTCCTGTGAGTTGCCTTCCCTCTATCTGTTATTGGTCGTTCTGGACTCTTGTTGTTTCCTGCCAGCTTCTTGGTGGTGTCATACAATCCTTATGTTTCCCTGTTTTGCTGCTTGTTTGGCTTCTGTTGCTAGGTCATCTACATGTTTCCTCTCGTCTGTTCTGGTGCTCTTCTTTGCTTGTCGGTTTGCTTCAGTGTGTTCTGCTTGTGCTTTGCCTTTTCTGCTCTTGTTTGGTTGTTGTTGATTGCCGCTTTCTCCTCTTTCCTCTGTTGGATCTTGTATTGGCTGTCTGCCGAGATCCATTTATTGTGTTCATGCTTTTTGTGGCCAAGCACTTCCTGGCATGTTGATGTTACTGCCTCCTTGATCTCCTTCCACTTGTCCTCCAGTGTACCGTCTTCCTCTTCCAGTAGTTTTTGCAGTACTTGAAACTTGTTGCCTAGAGTTGTTTTATATTCTTGGATCTTGTTAGTATCTCCCAGGAGAGCTATGTTGTACTTGTGTCGTACTGCATGTGCCCTCATCCAGTTCCTCTTTAACTTCAAGTTAAGCCGGGCCACAATGAGGTGGTGGTCTGAAGCCACGTCTGCTCCTTTCTTTGCCCTCACATCCTGCATGGATCTTCTGAATTTCTTATTGATGCAGATGTAGTCAATCTGGTTTTCTGTTGTGTGGTCTGGTGAAACCCAGGTGGCCTTGTGGATGCTCTTGTGGGAGAAAACGCTGCCAAGGATGACAAAGTTGTTGAGTGCACATAGGTATGCTAGTCGTTCACCGTTCTCGTTCATGTCCCCCAGTCCATGGCTTCCCATGATGGTCTCATACCCAGTGTTGTCCTTGGCGTTAAAGTCCCCCATCAGGGTGGTCATATCTCTCTCATGGTACTTTTCTATGATGGACTGCAGTCTATCGTAGAACTGGTCCTTGTCAGTTTCCTCATTGTCATTTGTAGGTGCATAGCACTGCATTACATTTATGTTAATCTCTTCTTCTTGGTTCTGAAGGATGCCATGATGAATCTTGGGCCATGAGCTTCCCTTCCAATAAGCGTTCTCTTAGCTGTTTTAGACAACATCAATGCGACTCCTTGAGTATGGGGGGGGGGGGGGGGGGGGGGGGGGGGGGGATTGTCCTGAGTACAGCAGCATCTCTCCCGAGGTCAATCGTTTCTGTCCAGACTTTGTCCAGCGGGTTTCACAGACTCCAAGCAGGGTCAGGTTGTAGTTCTTCATTTCTGATGCTACTTGGAATGTCTTCCTGTCTCACACATGGGTCCTGACGTTCCATGTTCCGATGTTGGCTACCCTGGTTGAAAGAAAGACGGTCGGCCTTGTGGCTTCCTGAGATTTCAGGCTTTCAGCACTGAAGTCATACATCTTCTTGTCGAAGACCATCCCTTCCCAGGGCTGAGGTGTCGAGTTGTTCTTTGGTTGGCTTTTTGTAGCTGTGGTTTGTTTTATTGGGATAGGGTAGCTTGCTCACACCCCAACCCTCCTGCTTCATTTTTTAGTAAATATCTACTTTAAAAGCGAATATTGTCTTCTCATATCTTCAAAGGCTTCACACTGAAATATGAAATGCTTTCCATTATCAACAGTGTGTCTACGTTTTGGATGAGGCGCATCTATGGATGTCCTGGGATAAAACAATATTACTTGCATTAAAGCCGAAGGTTTCAATCTGAACGTTGTGAAAATGTGTTCCATGCCATTTGTTTTGTTATTACCTCTATGTTATGTACTTCTCCGTCCAAAAAAAACACAAAAACTTGTAAAAACCACTTGCATTTTTTACCTTGTGATCCACGTTAGAATGTAAATTCTGTTTCTAACATGCCATCTATTGATCTAGACATTCTGATATATAACTCTGTTAATGCCATACACACTGGAAGAACCACACAGTCTAAAATCCATTTTCTGATCAAAGCAGTGTTTACACAGTATGCCAGTTGTTTTCTGTCACGCTCCATCTGCCCCACCATCATGTTGTATCCCCGTCTACAAAGCGTAGTACGACAAAGCGTCAAAATTACCATCATAGTATGCATTTAATGTGTGTGTGTGTGGTGTGTGTGTGTGTGTGTGTGTGTGTGTGTGTGTGTGTGTGTGTGTGAGTGTGTGTGTGTGTGTGTGTGTGTGTGTGTGTAAACACACACACACACAGAGCAAGCTTTGTTTATAATTCAATATATATATATATATACATATATATATATTATATATATATATATATATAATATATATATATATATATATGTATATATATATATATATATATATATATATATGTTACGCTCAATGTGAATAATTGCCTAATGTGAACATTAGGCAATAAATTTGCCTATTGTAAACATTAAGCAAGCAATTTGCCCAATGTTCACATTAGGCAAATTACTTGCTTAATGTTCACATTAGGCAAGACTTTCACATTAGGCAATGGCATTTTGCCTAATGTGAATACAATGAAGAATTGACTTTGATGGAATTTAAAGGGCTTCCGCTCAGATGATATCCCTCTGACTTTGAGTGCTCCAGTGCAAAGGTCCTGAATCAACGGTTAAAAACTATCGGGCGCCGTTTGTTGCAAACAGGGAATAACAAAATCGCTCATTGTCCCCGGCACTGTTATCTCAGGGTGTTGTTGCTTGACAAGTTAACGTGCTGGTTGGACTGAGCTATAACTCTCCACTCTTTACATGTTTCTTGTTTTATACTTGGAGTGTTGTTCACTATTTTGTGTTTTTTGATGAGGGACGTCATCTGAGCGAAGCCCTTTCCTTCATCTGCTCTCATTTCAGAGTTAAAGGAAGACTGGATTTCTCAAGACTTTTGAAGGTAAAACTCTCTCTCTCTCTCTCTCTCTCTCTCTCTCTCTCTCTCTCTCTCTCTCTCTCTCTCTCTCTCTCTCTCTGATCCTTCCATGTCTCTATATCTTTATTTCTCTTTCTATCTCTCTTCTCTCTGACACCCCTCACACGCCCCATCCCTCTCTCCCTCTTTCTTTCTTTCTTTCTTTCTCATTCTCGTTGTCCCTTTTGCTGTTTGTTTTAGTTTGCGCAATATGTACCAAATTGCCTTTGAACTTAATCTGCGTCTCTTTCGCTCTTCTATCGCATTTGTTTGTTTGTTTTAGTTTGGGCAACATGGACCAAGCTGCCTTTGAACTCAAGCTGCGTCAAGCACTGGAAGGCAAGGCAGAGAATTGTGTCATCCAACCCACCCGCCAGCGTGATCAGTTGATACAGGATATGCTACGGATTAATTCTGATGGAGCCAAGTCTACATTTGACTTTAACCTCAAAAGACGTTACGAAGTACTGCGCATTGGCACTGCTGACCGACTGATTCGCAAGAGAAAAGATCCAAAGGAAGATGAATTCAAGTTTGTTGCGTCTCTGGAAGAAGTGTTCGGTGTTATAAAAGCAGCCCATGAAGCTATTGGCCACGGTGGTGGGAAAAAAACAATTGCTGAGGTGAAAAAGAAATGGTCAAACATCACACAGGAATCCTGCTACCTTTACATTTCCTTCTGTGAGCACTGCCATCAAAAAAAGCCAGACAAGCTCCAAAGGGTCTGGTAGTGAAACCATTACGCAGTCATCATATCCATTCAAGATGCCAGATCGATCTGATCAACTTTCAGACTTTGCCTGATGGAGATTTCAAGTACATCATGACTTTTGTCAATCATTTCAGCAAATTTTGCGTGCTGCGTCCACTGACATCAAAAAGAGCAGAAGAGGTTGCAGCGAATCTCCTGGACATCTTTCTGACATTTGGAGCACCTGCTATTTTGCAGTCCGACAACGGACGGGAGTTCGTTAATACCATCATCGCAGAGCTTGCAACGCTTTGGCCAGAACTGAAGCTGGTGACAGGACGTCCGCGTCATCCTCAAGCCAGGGCGCTGTTGAACGTCTAAATGGAGTCATCCAGGACAAACTGACCATTTGGATGAAGGAAAACAACAGCAAGAAATGGTCAGTGGGCCTTAAGTTTGTGCAGTGGCAAATAAACATCAGCCGTCACGAAACAACCGGTCATAGTCCATTCAAAGTCACATTTGGACAAGATCCGCAGGTTGGATTAGGTTCATCTGTACTGCCAAGTACAGCACTCGGTGACATATTGACAGAGGAAGACCTTGATGCATTTATGGAAGAACACGAAGCATCAAACGAGACAGAGACAGATGCTGAAGCAGCTGCAGAACCAGAGGAAGAAGCAGAGACAGAGGTAGCTGCAGAGGCAGAAGTTGAGACAGAAGCAGAGGCAGTAGTAGAGGCAGAAGAAGACACAGTAGCAGAGTCAGAGGCAGAAGCAGTAGTAGCGACAGCAACAGAAGCAGAAGCAGAAACCCAGCATACCCCAGCTTTCAACGAGATCCGTGCTTCTGCTGAACAAGGACAATCCAAGGCAGCAGCACGGATGTCAAGACGTGGCAAAAACTTGCTAAAACCATTGTCCATTGGCCAGTGTGCTACACTGCGGGTCCCAGATGTGGATCGTGGCCCAACAGATCCAAAAAATCTGTTAGTTGTGGTTCTTCAAGAACAATATGGGCTATATACTGTTGGATGCCGGGAGGGTGTTCTAGGACCAAAATTTACAGCTGCTGACCTCGGTGCCATCAACCAACCTCTGATAAAGGCAGGAGATGTTCCTGATGTCTGCCTTTCACTTCGGACAGCAACAGCAAAGGCAACTGGAGGGCAAGGGTACACAAAGTGTCAGTGTACAACTCAATGTACAACAGGACGATGCAGCTGCCTCAGAAAAAAACTTCAGTGCAACTCACGCTGTCACCCTGGCAGATCATGTAAAATGTGTAAATGAACTGGATCCTGAGATATCTACACATGATGTTCAAGCCAAATGAAAGTCCTCCCAGTTCAATGGAACACTACTTGTGAGTTAGATTTTTTTCCAAACATTTCCGTTAAAATCTCTCTCTCTCTCTCCCTCCCTCCTCCCTCTCTCTCTCCTCAACATGTCTGCTTATATTAGGCTTGAAACACTTACGTTGTGAGGAGGTGAACGGAGAGGACATTTATCCAGTTTCTGTCTTGTCTGACGGGACGGACTGATAATCAGCTATTTTTTTGTAACATTGTGTTGACTCTGTGCTGATCGAGTGAAATGTAGATGCATCTGAAGTTGATTTTGTGTGCCTGTCAGCTTTTCAATTTGCGTGAATCGTATCTCTCTCTCTCTCTCTCTCTCTCTCTCTCTCTCTCTCTCTTCTCTCTCTCTCTCTCTCTCTCTCCCTCTCTCTCTCTCTCACACACACATCATATCTTTCACATTAGGCAGTCCTATTCGCATCAGGCAAAATTGAGCAGCACAATGTGAACATTAGGCAATTTTTTGTCTAATGTTGACAATTATTAACATTAGGCAAGCCATCAGCTCGTCAATTGCCCAATGTCCACATTAGGCAATTTTCTGCCTAATGTTCACATTAGGCAATTATTCACATTGAGCGTAACATATATATATATATATATATATATATCATAAACAGTATAAAAACGTCCTTAAAAAATCTGAAAAAGCTCAACCCCTTGGGCAGAAACATTTGTTAAAAATATTATTAAAAATATTATTAAAATGAAGTGCTTCATTTTAATAATATTTTAAACAAATATATATATATATTTATATATATATATATATTTATATATATATAGGGCATTTTCCGATCTTGACATATGAAACTTTTTGTAGGTATGAATGGAAACATACAAAACTATTGCAAATTAATCTTTCTCCAATTACTACGTATTCAAAAGACATTATACTTCAGCAGCATATGTAAGCATTGATTGTCAGTATTAAACATTTTCCAAAAGAGCCACACATGAAAACAATTTGGCTTTTGCAATAACTTAAGAAATTCCTGGATATTTTTTTTCTTCCAACGTGACTCGTAAGACATCTTTGTTTTACACCACGCAGGTAGTTAAAAAAATGTATGTGTTTGTATCTCTAACAAATGCTAGAACCATGTCATAAACACTTCGCAAAGTGTCATTTCAGCTTGCGATTCACATCACTTTTGTATACAAATGTTACAATTGACAGACACAAACCCCGTTTTACAATCCACAAAGGCATAAATTTTCGTGCCGAGCGATGAGTATTTTTCAACAGCACGTACAATTTGGTCTGAAAATATGGTCTACCATACAGGAATCTGAACTGTAACCAGCGTATTTTTCAATTCATTTTTTCTCTTTCCAACCAGAAAGAAACTGATTGTTTCTGACACGCTATCAAGAATCTCACTGCAAGAAACAGATAATAAACAAAAGCAACAGTTGATCGACGACGTTGAAGCTTACATCGACTTAATCAAATCAACATGGCCTGCAACAGAGAAGCGTATGAATGAAATTGCAGAAAAGACAATAAAAGATGAAAATCTCAAAGAAGCTCTGGACGACACAGAAAACAGATAACCTATCACTCCATGACTACTATGCTGTGCGAAATGAACTGAGTATTCACGAAGGACTCTTGGTTAAGGGCACTAGAATCGTAATTCCAGCATCAAGAGAAAAGAAATCAAAGAGTTCATCCATGCAGGTCACCAAGGAATCCTAAAATGCAGAGAAAGAACCAGCCCCTCATTGTGGTGGCCAAGGATGAGTGATGAAATCACCAAAGAGCCAGAAATTGTAACTCTGCAAAAAAAAAAAGAAGCTAAGTCAGAACAGTGAACCTCTGAAACCAACATTGTTACCTGACAGAGCGTTTCAGATGGTTGGCGTAGACATTTCTGAGTTCAAGGATGAACAATATCTTGCAGTCAGTAACTTTTTTTCAAGATACATTGAAATAGCACGTACAAACTTATTTCATGTCACAAGCAGTCCTTACTTTCTGCAGTCAAATGGGCAAACTGAGCGTGCCATTCAGATTGCCAAATGCATTCTAGAGCAACAGCATCTATTCCTTGCACTACTGTCACCCGAGAGCAGTAAGTCCAGCTGAACTTGCAATGGGGCAAAGACTAAGAACTACACTCCTTCACTTTCAGCAAACCTAGAACCAAACAATATTTTTTAATAAAAAAAAGTGGTGAAAGAAAAAGATGAAAGGGCAAAGATTTCAAAACTAAATACTTTTACAGACGTTATGGAGCTAAAAATCTTCCAGAACTTCAGCAAGGTGACATTGTTCTGCAGAAGCTTGACCATGGGTGTCAGTGGCAATATCTGGCTACTCGTGCTGAGAGAAGTTCTATCGCATTCTTACATTGTGCAAACTGCATCGGGGAACCCGTACAGGGGGAATAGGAATCACTTAGACCTATCTCAAGCAAGTTTTCCCGCCTATGGAATGAAGAAAGACGACCGGTCCTGAAAGTCCTCCACGTTCATGGTCTACTGGATTAACTTCTAGCTACTCGAGTCACGTAGCAAGTCTCACCGTCCATCATGAGCAGTCTTCACTAGACGCTCACGTAGAAAAAGAACAGGCTCATCAGGAAAATTCCAGTCATATCTCCACTCCAATAAGAATGACAAGACGAGGAAGAATAATCAAAACACCACTGTGATTCAAAGACTACATGTGATAGTCATGTAGTGATGCACATGCACAGTGCGCATAAGCACTCGGTTCATAGTCGGAACTGGAAGTGCACCTCGCTTTATAACTACTGACTAGCCAGCAGATGACAGGGCATAAAAAGTGCAAAAGATGCCTTCTGACTCCTCGCTTTGTAACTACTCACTAGCCAGCAGATGACAGGGCATAAAAAGTGCAAAAGATGCCTTCTGACTCCTCGCTTTATAACTACTCACTAGCCAGCAGATGACAGGGCATAAAAAGTGCAAAAAATGCCTTCTGACTCCTCGCTTTGTAACTACTCACTAGCCAGCAAGTTGACAGGGCATAAAAAGTGCAAAAAATGCCTTCTGACTCCTCGCTTTGTAACTACTCACTACCCAGCAGATGACAGGGCATAAAAAGTGCAAAGATGCCTTCTGACTCCTCGCTTTGTAAACTACTCACTAGCCAGCAGATGACAGGGCATAAAAAGTGCAAAAGATGCCTTTGACTCCTCGCTTTGTAAACTACTCACTAGCCAGCAGATGACAGGACATAAAAAGTGAAAAGATGCCTTCTGACTCCTCGCTTTATAACTACTCACTAGCCAGCAGATGACAGGCATAAAAAGTGCAAAAGATGCCTTCTGACTCCTCGCTTTGTAACTACTCACTACCCAGCAGATGACAGGGCATAAAAAGTGCAAAAGATGCCTTCTGACTCCTCGCTTTGTAACTACTCACTAGCCAGCAGATGACAGGGCATAAAAAGTGCAAAAGATGCCTTCTGACTCCTCGCTTTATAACTACTGACTAGCCAGCAGATGACAGGGCATAAAAAGTGCAAAAGATGCCTTCTAACTCCTCGCTTTATAACTACTGCCTAGCCAGCAGATGACAGGGCATAAAAAGTGCAAAAGATGCCTTCTGAGTCCTCGCTTTGTAACTACTCACTAGCCAGCAGATGACAGGGCATAAAAAGTGCAAAAGATGCCTTCTGACTCCTCGCTTTGTAACTACTCACTACCCAGCAGATGACAGGGCATAAAAAGTGCAAAAGATGCTTCTGACACCTCGCTTTATAACTACTGACTAGCCAGCAGATGACAGGGCTTTAAAAAGTGCAAAAGATGCCTTCTGACTCTCGCTTTATAACTACTGACTAGCCAGCAGACGACAGGGCATAAAAAGTGCAAAGATGCCTTCTGACACCTCGCTTTATAACTACTCACTAGCCAGCAGATGACAGGGCATAAAAAGTGCAAAGATGCCATCTGGACGCCTGAACAAAAGACAGCTCCCCAAGTTACTCCCAACAAGTTCAACAGCTGTGTCCATAAAGGCAACTGTCATCTACACTCCACCATTGTGGATGCCTGAACAGTGACGAGAGACCTCTCACTTCTACTATTACCCTAAGCATGGGCTAGCAGCAAGAACCAGCGCAGGGTATTCTTCCCACCTGAAGACCAACCAGATATGGCCACAACCCTCAGCACCTTTCCCGATCTTTCCACCAGCTGACCCTCCGATGAGGTTGGCACCTACAGCCTTTCCAGACAAGGTCTACAGGCTGACAACACGTACACGCCTTTCCAGTAAGCTTACTTGCAGAGTGGGTTGCACTGTGTGTGCATAAGTGCTTGTGTGCATGGGTATTAATAAAAGTCACTAGGTAAAAGTCTTAGGTGGCGGCCATAGTAAACCCGCGCGCAAGACGGCTGTGCTTTGCCTGGCCTGGATAAGAATCCTGCCTAGCTCAACTCTTCTGTGGGTCATCAATTACCGCTGCAGGTGACCCTAGTGGAGCCGGGCCGACCCCGAATTGTCAACCCGTCGTTCGGCAGTTCGTTCAAACCATCCGTTTCACATGCAAACCGTCGGTTTCACGGCTCTCCGGGTAAGGTAAAGTACTGCACTCTTGAATTTTCTCTGACGAATTGCTCTCTCTCTCTCTCTCTCTCTCTCTCTCCTCTCTCTCTCTCTCTCTCTCTCTCTCTCTCTCTCTCTTTACTGGTCAGTGAGTTATGGCGCTCATCTTTCCAAATTCTTAACGGTGAACACAATTTTTTTGACAATTCACGTCTATTATACAACGGGGAAAATCTTAGTGCAAGGACATGTCTGCCAAGAGTGGGTTCAGCAGGAGTTTGATGAACTAAAAGAAATTGTGTCCCATTGGTCTGCACACGATATTTCGATATTGTCGACTGCAGATGCCCTTGACAATGTCACAGACTCGTTTCCTCCAACTCCACTGGCCATCTGTGATGCACAGCAAATGATGTTGTGGAAACATTGCTCAAGTCAGGTGATTCCATCCCTCCACCATCACTGCCTCACCCCTCACTAACTCAGGAATCCCAACTGCTGTCAGCACCAACACGTCCCATGCCACACTCTCTCCTTCATCCACCCCAGACAGCATGGATCGCCACCTGCATCCCTCCAGTCTCCCGCCATCAACAGCCCTTCATCCCCTGTTGACATTTCTCACTCCTCACTCCCTTCCTCCACCCAGCAAAATACTGACCCCCCATCTGATCCTCCCATGCCCACTCCATATGTTTTAGAACAGCGTATATTGTCACCCTCCCCCACCAGTTCTGACCCTCTGTTTGCTACTCCATTCTATCGACACACTGACCCCCAGAGTGCCAGCTCTCAGCATCTGATTTCCCCCACACTCTCTCAGCTAGCAAGCATGGCCGTTATCACACACCTTCAAAAACAGCTTATCTCAGCCACACGCACTATCTCCAACATGCAGCAAGACATGCAAACACTGAAAAAAAAAGCTTAAACACATCCCAACAAGTTGAACGGAACACTCAGAACACGGGTGATATGGAGGTTAGGATGAATAATTTCATGGTCATTAAATCAAGATCTTTCACAAGTCAAACAAGTGCAGGGTGAACACACACATCTACAACGCCAGATGAAAGATGCCACAAGCAGACTGCAATTATTCAAAGACAGTCAAAACAGCATCAATAGTGACATTAGGAAACATGTGCATGCCCTCAAACCAATTAATAAACACAACCAGTTTCGGGCGAAGTGACCCTAGGATTGGCATTTTCCTGTTCTCTGACAAGTAAGACTTCAATAACCAAAAAAAAACGATTATCTACAAACAAACATACTGTGTAGGATTATCCGTTTTCAATACTAATTTACTAACTTTTCAGATTTCAGTTTTTGCTAAATCCTGCGTTTTTCCTGATCATTCTCAATAACATCATTTTCACGCATACATTCATCAAATGCGTCTCTGTCTTTCATGTGAAATAAAACTACAGTCTTTAACTGTTCTCTAAAGTCTTTTAAAACCGAGTTATATTTCTGACATAAAATCCACACACTTATCCCAGCATGTCTTCCACTAAAGGCTAGTTTTGACAAAGTTTTTCTTTTTTTAACTATGTCTCTTTCTGCTGAACAGTCATCTATAATAAATAGTGTTTGCGTTCCCTCAAACAATTTATTAAAGTGTTCTAGACACTCACTCAGTTTATTGCTAGGATCAACTAAAAATATGTTATCATCTATCCATATAAACCTTCTATCGTGATATGCTTTGTTCCATTTAAGTGTTGGGCAGAAAATCACAATATGATTAAAATTATAACGATAAACTGTTTGTAACAGGTCGAGGATAAATATTGTTTTCCCACAACCAGTTTGTCCACAAATCAATGAACAATGAGGGGTTTTTGTCATAAAGTTTAAACTGCTCCATAGTTTTATAACAGAATTTAATCTAATCCAGTTATTATGTTTATCATACTCTCTGTCAGAACTTGTTCAGTATAATAAAATCCTATAAGGCCTAAATGTGTAAGATTAATCCAATTCAGTTCTGTAAGATCGTTTCTATTTAGACTAATATCAATTTTGTCACTGGTTGTTATGACCTTAATATCCTCACCGTTGTGACGGGACTAGCCTGTGTCGCCGGGGGACGGCTCTCGAGGCGGCGTGACACTTGGCGACGAGGCGCTGCCACTCTGCGAACTACCCAGTGGCCTGCACATCCTAGCAGGGCTCTCCCTTTGTGGGGGGGAGGGTGGGTACGTTCCTCATTGGGCACAGAGTGGGCATGGACCTATACGTGCAGCGGCTCGGCGACTTGTGCCTCGTACGTCTCCTGAGTCGGCCTCACGCGGCACAGGACCGTCACCACTCAGCATGAAGACGGCCGCCCGGTTGGTGGCATCCGGCATTCCTGCTGGTCGGTGGCAGAGACCAGCAGAAGGCACCCAGGTGGCAGATGGGTGTAGGGCGGCACAGATTTCCTTCCTCGCACCACGAGTGACGACGGGACTAGCCTGTGTCGCCGGGGGACGGCTCTCGAGGCGGCGTGACACTTGGCGACGAGGCGCTGCCACTCTGCGAACTACCCAGTGGCCTGCCCATCCTAGCAGGGCTCTCCCTTTGGGGGGGGGAGGGTGGAAATTGTACCTCATTGGGCGCAGAGTGGGCATGACCTACGTGCAGCGGCTCGGCGACTTGTGCCTCGTACATCTCCCGAGTCGGCCTCACGCGGCACAGGACCGTCGCCACTCAGCATGAAGACGGCCGCCCGGTGGCCCTGACGATGGCCTTGGAAACAACCGCAGCTGAACTATCTTCAGACGACCGCTATGCGGCCCAAATGACTACTTATATCTAAAGTAAAAACACATGTCCCAATATGTCCTGTTTGCACAGGCTGGAGGACGTTAAACAGAACCATCCTCACCGTTGTGAAGAACGACGACAGTAACTTTAAGTTTTTCAACGTCTAAGTTTTGCCAGCTAATAAGAATTCCTTTCATAATATTGTCACTGACTCCCACAGCTCCATTACTTGTCTCATCTTTTAAGACAGAAATTTCAAATATCATTGTGAACGTGTCTCCTAATTTTGTGCGCGGAATGAACTGTAATTTTGTAGAAGCTTCTTTAAAACCGTTTCTCTTCTGTGGAGGATGTACTGTTTGTTCCGATACTGCGTTATTTCGATCTCTTTCCGACTATTGTCCTCTGGCATAAGACTTACGTGCAAAGGACCAGAGTTGAAAGCTTTTCTGAAACTTCTTTGACGGTCAAAAAATGTAACTGGCTTAAGAATTCAAATTTTATGTCCCATTCTAAATATGGTTCTAAGTGCCATTTGCTGTCAGTTTTCCGAACTATTTTATATTCATACTGACCAGCATTATTTGCTTCTAGATTGCGTAGTTGTTCTAGTTTAGGAAACCTTTTGTTGTCGTCAACCTCTTTGCGTTTATAATCACCATCTTTAGTGTACTCAAAACCATACAAAGCGCCTATCTCACCATTCTGTTCAAAGTCCACAACGTCTGCAAGGTCTTTTAATTCTAAAGTTATACACCTTACAGGTGCTAATGTAACTCCCGATTCTTCTGGCCCACGCGACATTATTTTTTAGTACAGTTTATTATTTTACTTCCAAAACAATGTGTAGGTTATCACATTTTACGACTTTCCCTGTTTTGTCTGTGATCTTTATATTAAATGATCTGACCCTCCCACAAGCTAATTTTTTAAACTGTAAATTAGGGAATTGTATAATTTCATAATCGCAATATGCAGCTTTCCCTGACGGAAGAGCTCTTAAAACAGTTGAGGGCCTTCCATCATATAAGTTTTCATCAGTGCTTAGCTCATCTAAATGAACATAGAGTAATGAATGTAATGCAAGATCGAGCGGATTTTCCCCCTCATAAGTAGTTTTGTCTGGCGCAACTCTAAAACTATGAATGTCCCGATTGTCAGTTGCAAAGCCTAACATTTTAGCTAGCTCTCCGTCAAAATAGTAACCTACTTCTTCTTTTTCAGGTTTGAATGCTAACATTGTTTTCAGATTCGCATTGTTAAGTTTGAGAGTAATGTCAAAGTTACTCATTGCTTCTTTTAGCGAACAAAACCCGTAATAACCATCAGGTATGATTCACTGGCTAACTAAGTTTCCTCTCATGTCATATTTTTTAATCTTATATTCTTCTTGGATTTACTTATATTAAACCATACGACTTTGTAAAAAATTTCATGGAGTGCGACCATTTTGGTTCCGCAATCGTTCTCAACAGCATGTTCTAAAAACGAAGGACGGTCTTGGGTTGTTATTGTTACAAACATTTTTTAAACGAAATAAAAATGAGTGCGTTCAAATATACTAATGCAAAATATTCTGTTGGGCCGCACTACAATCTTAAAAATATAACAACTGACACCCTCGACATTTCTGTGACTCGGTCTGACGCCTTTCAAGTAAAGGTGAGTACTCCATTGGACAAATATCTTAACCCTCCTATTAAAAAAGACTACATCGCAAAAGTGTGGTTCAGTCATCCGATGCAGTTTTATCAGAACCAGTTAAACTTTGCTGTGTTTTGTGCAACAACTGGGTGTGGAGTGTCGTATGCTGATCATTTAAATCATCCTGATCCTTTGGTGAGGTCAGTGTATAGATTTCATTTTTATTACACCTTCAGACGTATTTTGACTGAACTGCAAGCGCCATTACCCAATGACAAACCGTTTAATCCATTCAGCAACAGAATAGACATGAAGGCTTTTGAAAGGATTTGTAACGAATTCAATATTAATGTTAAGACAGACTTTAGACAAAAGTTGGATCTTAATCATGGCTTAGGCACCCCTTTATTTTTGGGGCGTGCACAGAAAGTATAACTACGACTGGGATCCTCCTTACACATCTTTCTCTTCAGGCACAGGTGTTCACCTCGGGTCCATAGAGCAAGAGCATAAAACAGCATGGACAACATTTATCTTAGACACTTCTAAGGGCCTAACTAAAGCAGGAATAGAACGAATAAACGACTCTATTCGTACTTACGTTTGGTGTTTGCTAGGTTCGCAAGCACAAGCGAGATCGAACATAACTGATCCTTCTACTGGTTTTGACGCGCAAAAACAATACTTAGCAAATTTAGAGGACGCCATTAATTCTACAGTTGATTTACCTTCAAGTATAAAAAGGTACCAAAATGTTTTACAATTCGCAAGATCGAAAGTAGACTTTGCTGTTGGCACTGGTTTATACATGCTGCCTTCTGACCTCAGACTCCAGATAGGTGCAATAATAAACTACAATAATGAAATCCTTGTGGCAGGCAATGAACAGAAGGTCGGAAAAAACGACATAAATTCTGAGCCAGTAATATTACAAACAATCGAAAAACAAGATGCCCCCCCAAGATTAAGTCATCCAATCCCTGTGGCCCAAAGTCCAAAGACTGTTGAAGCCCGGCGAAGTAAAAAAAAATAATGACCATGAATATGAAAGACAGCACTTGTTGTTGGATTAACTGGCCTAGGATTATTTGGGTCTTTATCTTACAAAATAGTAACCCAACTATTAAGACAACTAATGCCCATAGTGCTCGGCCATAAAGCCAACTACTTTGCTTGCAGTAGACAAAAGCCAGCTAACGAACTCCCTAATATACCAGGTAAAGAGTCTATAGCTTTCCCGCTAATTTTTTTAATAAACTCGCAAGATGATCAAGCTGTTTTTTACCCATGATTTATCAGGCGGCGATGGAGGCGATGGCGGTGGAGGCACTGGATTTTGACCACCGCCGCCTGTAATAGCCAACACCATGTACTTATTGCAAATCCTAAGGCAATTAAAACGCTTGCTAATGTGACTCCCTCCCTTTCTAAACATGTTCGTATTCGTTCTGCTAGCGTTGTGTCTTATATAAAATTCTTTGGATAGTTTCTCTTATTCTGCTCACTTGAGTTCGTAATTCTTTTCGGTTTAAATAGAAAAAACCACTTTACTCTTGCTGATCTTACTTCTTTAAGCTCTTTTAGTTTTTGTTCTATTTTTTCTTTTAACCTCAGGCCCTAAGTTGGCGGCGTTAGCCTCAGCGATTTTTTTTTTTCTTCTCTTTCTATTTGCTCATTTAGTTTGGGTCAGTTTTGCTAAATTGTTTTTTAATTCTCCTTGGAAGGTTCTAAAGTGCGATCAAGGGCTTCAAATTCTCTTATAGACGCCTTTATTTTTTGCGTGGCAGCGGCGATCATTTATAGTTTTTAATGCTTTTTTTCTTCTTTCAGTGGTTTCTGCTTCTATTGCATTTATTATTTTGACTGTTGTTTGACTTAAATCTTCAAGTTCCATGTTTTGGTATTTGGTTATCTTTTGGGGATTTTCTTGCAGGTGTTTTGAAGTTTAGCAACTGCCTCCCTATCAAATTTTTGGTTTAGTAAACCCAAGGCGATTCCGCTCGCTTGCATTGAGCTTTTGTTTAATTGTACCCATGCCTACAAACCTTGAGGGGTCTCGTTTAAAACGTAAGCGGAACATGTTCTCCTTTGTCGTTTTTTCACATACAAATGTTTATCTTTTAGTTCAAAATCATCAGGGTATATAGTTTCGGAGGGTCTAGTCCAAAACTTTGGTTAATGATCTAACCTTACTTTCTGTTAATTCCACGCCTTTTGCCGCCCTTCTACTAATTCTTCATGCAATGAGAGCGCTGAGTGATGCTGTGTAAAAGGGAGTCATTTCACTAAAGTCGTCTAGACGTCAACATCAAAAACTTCAAAGTCAATGCCTGCCATGTTTTTAAAAAATTTAATTTTTTATTTTGTTTTATAAAAAAGTCACAAGCATAGGGCTCGATTCTTGACCCGCATAGAAGACTGAAAGAACCCTTTGGCGTGAAGGGAAATAAACAGAATATTACTGTTCCAAATAATCCATCTACTATTGATGCAGATCAAATTCTTACTGTCAATTTCCAGACCTAGGAGCGGATGAAGTGATTGTGCCAGGTTTCTGCGCAACTTACTTTCAAAATAGAACTCGGATCAGCAACAGACCCAACAGAACAGTTGTCCAAATCTGGGACGGGCAATCTTTTAAGAAAATTTCTATAAAACTTGAGGGCAAGAAATATTTTCTTTACACAATGCAGACATATTTTAACCTATTCTGATCTATGGCTAACCGCGAATGAAAGGGATGATCTTGCGTTTCAAGGAATCGAAAATAATGAAGCACTAAAACACAGAATAGGCGCTGAAGATGCAAAGCCGGCAAAAAGCATGAAGCAGTAAGTTATGCTTTTGGAAATCGCTTTTCCATACCTTAGATTTTTAGTTGTTAAAAGCGCATCCCCCATACTTTCAAGGAGCATTAAAGACAGATTGTCATATGAGCTAACTTTTAATGATACAAACGTGTTATTTTATCTGAAACACTGCAGCAAAGTACAGCATTTCTGACATCTCGTTAGAGTTTGACGTTGTTAGCAACCTTAATTTAGCAAGGCGATGAGCCAGCAATATCTGTTAAAATTAGCATATATTACGAAAAAGGATTCATCATACAACATATCCCAAAAGCAAGGCAGACGCTATATGGGAAATTTTTAAACTTAGTGTCGCAGCAAGATCGCTTAAAGGCATTTTATTGCTGTGTGAAGATGAAGAACCATTCGCAAGAGCAAGTGAAAAGTTTTTTAAATCCAAAAATACGAAAGTACAATGTTCGATTGAGGGTAGTCCTAACCAAATCTATGCTAGCGGGCTTAAAACCTTATCAGCAATTTTGACGAAAAAAGAAAATTGTTTGGGGTGGGAGGGGTAGAAGTCCAACAGCAGACCTTGTGTCTAAAGATCTACACCTTCACATGTTAGGCTTGATGATTATTTAACAACAAATACGGTTTATGGATTGACCTAAGGTCAACAGAGGATAATCAGTGCAAAGGAAGGGGGGAACGGTTAAAGACGTAATAACATTCAAATTGATAAAGAAAAAGAATGTCGATAAACCACTTAATGTACATTTGTTTTTAATATATGATGCGCAGCTGAATATTCAAGGGAACAGATTAAAAGATATACATTACTAAATTATTTTTTATTTTAAAAAAGCATGTCTGTTACGGTTTATCCAAAAACGTCTACAACGCTAGGGCCGCCAAAAGAAGGGATAGTAGAAAACCCCGACATAAAAACCTTCAGATTAACAAAAATTACACAAATGCAGCAAGTACTAGAGCAAGACCTTTCAAAATACAGCAAAGCCAAACGAAGGTATTCTGCTGCCTTTAATGCTGTTACATATGTTAATAAATGGAACATCGACTGTAAGTGCTCTATCAGCAGGGGCAAGTGTTGGTCTCTTAGCAACAGGTGTTGGTGCACCCCGCAGCTTTTTCCTCTAGGCGGTTTGTCTTTAACTCTCGGCCTGTGCCATTAGCTGTAAGTGCTGCTAGCAAAAAATTTAAAACTAAACTCCCAAAAGCACACAGCTATGGTTCAACTGATAACAGCTAACTTAGTTCCTTCAAAGCTGATAATAAATAAAGCACTAGCTGACTCAAAAATCACAGATTGAAAATTTAGTCGTTTACAGGCCGATTTTGATGACTAAAAAAGACAAAAGTTTGATCTTTAAAGAAAGGCAAGGACAACCTTTTTCTCAACAAACCTGACAAACCCAGCAGAAAAAAAAAAGGAATGTTTAAAAAAGTAAACGAAACATTAAACTCTGTTCTAAACAGCTCACATTAACAACGCCAAAGGGTTTATACTTTTAGTTTATGAGTCCAACACAAAAAGACCGTTGATAAAGATTCTGATTAAGTTTTTTTTTAAATTTTTAAAAAAATATTTGAGTTAGAAAAGAAACTCAGCATGGATAAGATATATGAAGGTCCAGACGAATTGTTTGAAGCAAATTGCGTAAGGAAGAAGTTTAACAAAAGCTTTAAATGATATTATCTAGAAGTCATTGATCCAGCAAACGTACAGGGAAGTGTTGTTCATGCTATTTCTAAGTTCCGGGTAAACTAACAATAGACCCGCCAGTTAAAGTAATGTTAGCTGTTAAATCGACTATATAACAATAAATGAAGAAAATCTTTGAAGTCTGGGTCTCAACTAAACAACAGACTATTCTTTCTCATAATGACTTAACACCCCGGTTGGCAGACAGTGCTTACACAGTTTTATGTGGCTGCTGAAGAAGCCAAAATGAAAGGGGTCTGGTTGGTCAGAGGGTGAAGTCATAGAGATCAGATTAAAACAGCTTTAAATATGCGCCGATTGTAGGCAGGTCTTACATTCCACTACCTCCAGCATTAGTTTTCAAAAAGAGCAGTTTTTAAACATAAAGAATACAGACAACAAATTTTTTTAAAGTGGTGTGTTCTCGCAAGGTGCATTACGTCGGCAAAAACGCAGAGAGAGTGTCTAACTATCGCCCTTACATCAATGATCTTAACTTTAGTGGAATATCCTTTCCTGTTAGCGTGGACAAAATTGATCAGTTTGAAGAACAAAACAAACCAATAACTGTTAATATCTACACATGGGATGAGGAAACAAATTTGGTGCCGATTAAAGTGTCCAAGAACAGTCCAACGATTGGCGAACCAGACAAAAGCCATGTGGACTTACTACTGATGTTTTCACCAACAGGGCTACCACATTACACATTAATACGCACAATGAGTAAACTAATGCAGCATGCTTCAAAGAATGGGCATAAACAAGATTCTGTAGAAAATTTTAACAAGAATTCCATCCGCTCAAGCCGCAAGCGAACATAAGAAACATTGTATCGGCCCAGTTGACTGTGATACAGAACTAATTACGCCCCCAGAAGGCAGTAAAGTTAGTTTTAAGAACTGGAAACGGATGCAAACAAGCCCATATTTGTTTACGCAGACTTCGAGTCGCTTATTGTTCCTTATGAAGGACCAACCCCTCAGAGACTTCCAAAAACAGACTTAAAGAGTAATCATCAGATTTGTTCATTCGCTTTCATCGTTGTCAGGTCGGATGGCGCTCATTCAACGCCAGAATTATACAGAGGACCTAATGCTGCAAAATACTTCTTAAAACGCATGCAGCAAGTGCGTAATGATTGTTCTAATAATCTGAATTTATCTGAAATCATGATGACACCTCAAGACCAACAACAGTATAAATCAGCCACACATTGTTGGATTTGTGGTTAGGCCTCTCTCAGACGCAGCGAATCCAACAGTAAGAGACCATGATCACATTAGTGGAAGTTCAGAGGAGCAGCGCACAACAACTGCAATCTTCACTAAAGTTTGCCCCAAAGGACATGGAAATTACCCATCTTCTTTCATAACTTGCGAGGTTATGACTCTCACCTTATAATGAAAGCAGTAACCAGCGCCTTTAACATAACATGCATTGCACAGTCATCAGAAAAGTACATGTGTTTCACTTTAAATAACATGTCTTTTTATGACTCCATGCAACACATGATGGGTTCATTAGAGTCACTAGCTATGTCCTTAAAGTCCTGCCCAATAACAGAAGAATATTTTGACCCAACTCTCGTTAGAAAGGGCTTTTTACCCTTATGAGTACATGAACAGTTTGGGAAAGGTTGATGAAGATACACTTCCACCTAAAGAAGCGTTCTTTTCTAGTCTTAGAGGAAAGGGCATCAGTGATTCTGATTACCAGCATGCTCAAGAAGCATGGCAGAAGTTAGAGTGTAAAACAATGGGAGACTATCATGATTCATACTTGATGGCTGACGTTTGTTTGTTGGCGGACGTCTTTGAAAATTATAGAAAGACCTGCATGAAACATTATAGCCTGGATCCCGCGCATTACATTTCTGCGCCTGGATGAGTTGGGATGCTTTCTTTAAAGTTTACTGGAGTACAGATTGATTTATTGTCTGACCTGCCAATGATTCAGATGATTGAAAACGGATTGCGTGGAGGAATTAGTATGGCGTCGCATCATTACCGTAAAGCAAACAACAAATACTTGGACGACTATGATCCAAGTAAAAGGTCTAACTATCTCATGTATTTAGATGCAAACAATCTGTATGGATGGGCTATGGCGCAATCACTTCCATTACGTAACTTTAAAATGTACACAGAAGACGATCCGAAAAAAAATATTCAAAAGGCATTAAAGTGGTTGAGCAGTTTAACGCCAGATCAACAGCGTGGTTTCATTCTAGAAGTTGACTTAGAATATCCTCATGAACTCCATGACCTGCATAATGACTATCCTTTAGCAGCAGAAAGTCTAAAGATGGCGAAAACAGAGCCGCCTAAACTTGTGCCTAATCTTCAAAGCAAAATAAAATTATGTCTGTCATTACAGACTTCTACAATTTTATTTAAGACATGGTTTGAAAGTTGAGAGCAGTTCATCGTATAATTGCTTTTGATCAAGAACAGTTCATGAAACCATACATCATGAGAACACTGATCTCAGAACTAAATCCACAGATGCTTCAGAAAAAGACTTTTTCAAGTTGATGAACAACAGCTGTTTTGGAAAGACTATGGAGAATCCGCACAAGCGCAAAGATGTCAGATTGGTCACCAGAGAGAACGAAGCAATTAAGCTGACTTCAAAACCTAATTATCAGGACTTCAGAAGATTTCATGATCAGCTTTTTGGCATAATAATGAAAAAAAAGAAAGTCAAATTAGACAAACCTGTATTTATTGGGTTTACTGTTTTAGAATTATCAAAGCTTTTGATGTTAGAATTTCTGTATGACTACTTTAAACCCTTGTATCCAGAGTCCAAAGTACTTTACACAGATACAGATAGTTTTGTTATAGATATCCCTACTGAAGACATCTATAAAGACATGGAAATAGAAGTAGCTAAAGGGCATGCGGGATGGTATGACACATCTGATTACCCTAAAGATTCGCCTTTGCATTCAATTACTAATAAGAAGGTTTTAGGAAAGATGAAGGATGAATTATCTGGAAAGGTGATTAAGGAGTTTATTGGTTTAAGGTCGAAAATGTACAGTATTTCGAGCCAGGAGAAAACCATTAAGAAAGCAAAAGGAATATCTCGCAGTGTTGTGCAGTCAAACATATCACATGACAACTACAAAGAAGCATTGTTCAATAAACATACTTTTCATCATGACAACGTAAAACTACGATCTAATCTACATGAGATCAACACAACAGTTGTAACAAAGAAGTCATTAGATAGAACAAACACAAAACGTGTGTTTGTTAATCCAGAGTTTTCATATGCAATTGGCATTGGAGAACCGAAGGCCTTTTTATTAAATATATATCTTCATCAGGGAGTTTATATGTTTCCACAACTTTTACCATGAGCGCAGAAATAACACAATCCAATTCACCCAAAGTATTATTTATGTTTGCTAAATGGGTTCGAATTTTTTTTTTATCATTTCAAGATATTCTTTATCCCATACTTGAAAATCAAAATTGGGGTTCTGGGTTCTGGCCATTCTAGCATAAGATAATCATTCGTCTTAAATACTTCTCTAATGCCGTCATTATATCGAAATAATTCTCCCATTAATTTCCAGGCCTCTTCCTTTGGCATTCTTGCTTCCATTTTAGTTTCATGAAAAGGTTTCTTTTTTCTGAGCTTCCATTTTAAACTCAAATATATTTACGTAAATTAATTAAGCTGAACTGTGTCTGGTGGGATTATCTGCAGTTCTTCCTTCACAAAAGATCTTTGAGGAGCTGGTTGTTTTGTTGTGTCAGTTTCTCGTAAATAATACACGGGCGGATTCATTTTTACAATTCTTTTTATTTCATATGGAAACAACACTCCAAACTGGATCAGTTGCCCTGATGCGAGTGTCCTCTTCTGCTTCCCCCGTAAATAAAGGTACCTTACTTTTAAAACCAAAAGGTAATAGTTTGCTGGTTGTACTGGAGTCTTCAGCAACATTATTGTTTGTTTTTTGATTGCTTGTACTGGTTTTAGCCCTGTTAATTTAAATTCTTCATTATTCATTGCGCGCAAAACTGAGGGCAGTCTTCTAACCCATTCTGTGTTGCGAGAATTGTCAATAAGCTCTCTGTGATACTGGTAGGAAAAAAGTCTTTCAGCTAACTGTTTGTTAAGTTTTCAACTAAAGCCTGTGATCTGTGAACTCCTGGAATGCCTCTTTTAATGGTAACTCTATGTTTTAACAATAATTGATTCACTTGACCTTTAAATTCTTTTCCATCATCGACTTGAATCATGCGAGGGTAAGTTAAAGGACCTCGTTGGTAATATCAGTTGTATAGCGACAGCAACAGCAGAAGCACTCTTTTGTGTTAATGGTTCCGCATCTTTGTATCTTGAAGCTATGTCAATGACTGTAAGTGCGTACTTAAAACTTTTTCGTCTAATCGTATCATGGGGTAAATATAGAAGATCCATTTGATGGGTGTCGTTCGGTGTTGTATTCACAAAGTGTGGTCTCTGTATTCGCCTAGGTGCAGGTAAATAAATTTGCCAAATCGCTTGTTTAGATAACCATTCTTTTGCTGTTTGTTCACTGACTCCTGCTGCTTGGCTTAGCTTTTTAATTGCCGTGATTCCCTTCCAATATCCTTTTGGCGAATAATAGATTTTGTTCATTTTTTATTCAGCCAATATTATGCGCAACAAAATACACAACAGTCATACCAAAGGCAATAAACGCGATTTCTTGCATCTTTTGTTTTTCTGATGGTTGATAAAAGTCACTGAATTTTGGCGGGGGCAATGTCTCGATTGGGTTTTCCCGTTACTAGATAATACTCTTTTATTGCTTGATCAACATCTTTAAATGTGTAAGCTGCATGCCCCTGTTTTTTCAGTTTGTCGTTAATGAAATCCAACTGCTCAATTCTCTGCTTTTCATAGTGATCTTGTGCTGCAGCTAGTTGCTCCACAGCTTTGTTATGTCTTTTTCTCTCGCCGTCATCCCGTAGTTTACTAAATGCGTAATTACTTCCGCTAAAAGCAAGCGCATTCACCACAGCGCCACCTATCATCATTACGAGTGAAGCCATTTTTTATAAATGTATTTTTTACATATTGATACTGTCTGGAATTATTCCTTGCTTAACTAGAAAATCTTTCGTAGCAAATGAAGCTGTAATAACAGCAATCAGTTTTGCCGAGTCTTCAAAGTCTAGTTTGCCAAGATCTGCTGGTTTTATTTTTAACAGGCTTTTACCAAGCATCGTGTATCCTACACTTAGACCTCCAATAACAGCAGAATGGTATACAAGGTTGGTAATAGTTTTTTCGGTGCTCATTTAAAAATAAAATAATTATAATTAATAAAAAAAACATGAACAGCGATGATCTACTTCAGCTACAGGGTAGCCTAAACCTTCCTGAACTTATGATTACAAATGATCAAGTGATGACCAAGCTATTATGCCCAAAAAGGAAGGCTGTATTCTTTGGCAGCATGTGGAAAAACAAAACAGTTCCTCGGAAATGAATTCAGCATAGAACAGATTCAACAGATGTCGCCACAAGACATTGTAAAGTATCATAAACAGGTAAAGAAGCGCAACTAGGGTCGAGAATGGTGAAAGCGTCGGGGCAAACAGTTCTTAGTTTGTACACTAAACTAGTCAGCAGATTTGCTCCCATTGATTCTGAACAAGATTTTATGTATGATTTAACGCAGGATCCAGTTTTAACAAAGTCATTAGAGTCTCTAAGCTGTGATCTATACTACAAATTTGGAACATTGTTATCGCCGCTAATCATGGGATTAATAACTTTTAATCATATAGATTTTATTTCCCTTCAAAATGAACGAGCCAGAAAAACAGCAGAATCAGGAAACATTGAATCAGAAAACATTGAATCAGGTGGAGAAAGTGACCAGTAAAAAGCCTCCTCATCCTGGGCGTGTTTTGCAGCAGGAAAAAAATTAGCAGAGTGGAACAAACAAAAAAAAATTAATGTTACAAGCACATAATATAACTCATAATGAAAAAGTGCTAGAGCCCCAGCCAGTTTTTTCAATGCCAGCTATAAAAACACCAGAACAAGATGATTCAAGACCTACAACAACAGGGTTGCCTACACCGCCAAAGTCTTCACAGAATTTTCTTAAGCAATTGTCATTATTGGCGGCATTGCTGCTGGGGGTGGTTATTACGGTTATAAAAAATATAAACAAAGACAGCAAAAACCAAAGCAGTCCAAACAATCTCCACCACTAAATACAGAAGCCGAACACAAAAACATGCCAAAACCGCCAACAACAAAAGTTCATTTTGATCCATTTCTAATGCAATAATACTTTATTGATACTGCAATCCTAACATACTGGATTAGTTTTTGATTTATTATAAATAAATTTGTTTCTTTGATAAAAATAGATCATGACGATTATTATTTGTTTAAAATGATGAAGTCAATAAATAAAGACATGGAGTCTATAAAAGACATTTCCATAGACCAGAATTGTAATCAATGCGGTTGCATACGATGTAAGAACTTCATTAAGATCTATGCTGACCGATCTCACGCCGAGGACGCTGAGCAAGACATCCTCGACGATGACGCGTTTTTTGAGGCGTGTGTGTACTATATTAGACATCTACTATTTAAGATAAAAACATAGATTGTATTGTTTTTTTTTCTAATAATTATAAGATAACTTGAATAAGAACTTGATTGTACTTAGAGGATGACTTAGCTATGATCTTAGGTTAACTGGGTAAGAACTAAGAAGTGACTTGGGATGACTTGAGTAAGAACTTAGAAGTGACTTGATTAAGAACTTGGGGTAACTTGAGTAAGAACTTAGAAGTGACTTGAGTAAGAACTTGAGGATGACTTGAGGACAACTTGAGGACATCTTGAGTAAGAACTTAGAAGTGACTTGAGTGTGTGCATGCGTGGGGTGGGGTGAGTATTGCACGCACACACGCACGCACACAAACACACCAACACACACACAACACAATATCACAGGGGTATAACCCCCCCCCCCTAAAAAAAATCACACACCTTCAAGAGCAGCTTTAAAAAAATTCCAGCCAACCCTCCCTTAAATAGCGCTCAATTTCTAAAGGCTTTGTGGTAATACTTCCGCACTTCCTTAATCTTGTAAAGACATGTTTTCCTCAGCCTATCCCGCCTCTGCCGGGTCGCTTGGCTTAATGCCAAAGTTGCTCCTTTAAGAGCAGTTTTGGAGTGCAGCCAATGAACGTTTACGCCTCTGCCGGGTCGCTTGGCTTAATGCCAAAGTTGCTCCTTTAAGAGCGTTTTGGAGTGCAGCCAATGAACGTTTCCTTTCGCAACTCCAACTGAGTAAACAAACACAAACAACAACAAACAAACACACACACACACACACAATAGACAGGACAGTGCTTGTGGGGGAATGTGGAAGGGGCTTTTGTTGTTCACACTTGAACGACGTAAATTCGAGACAGCCACCAAAAGCACTTATTAGAGTCCTAAATCAATAATCACAGGATCTGTTTAAGTTCTATCGGCAGCGCCTGAAAAGGCGCTAGGTGAAGCGCTAGGTGAAGTAAGAACTATTTTTAGATACTGTTTGTCAAGTTTTCTGAACTACTGTGACGGGCTTCTAAAAATAGTAACAGTTTTGCAAAACCGCCTGGCTTGCAGTGAAGGCTGGGCTGTTGAGGCCACAGGGAGAGGGAACTTAGTACTCTGCCAAGCCGGCGCTCCTGTAGGAGCGGTCAAAGGTCATCCGCCAGCCGATACGACCTAACAGCGTGCGGGTTTTGGACTACTTAGTAATTAGCGAACAGTGCTACACCCACTATAATTAGCCACTAACAACACCGGCCCTGTCTGGGCCCAGCCCGAGTCGTGTTCCGTGTCGTCTGCTTTGCCGTTGTGTCACAAACACCACAAAGTATTACACCTGTCACTGAACATTTGGAGCTTTTTGAATAAATAAGCGCCATTTTTTAAAAATGGAATCATTTCTTCAAAAGTTAAAAGCTTTTCAAAGTTAACAACATCTCTTTCAAATATATCAGCTAAATCTCTGTCTTAAATTAACAAGCTTTCAAGGTGCTTGTGTAGTTCATCATTAGTAGGTTCTCGTTTTTTTCTTTCTCCTCACCTTCCGAAAAAGCAATACTTCTCTTTAGCTTAGGAAGTAAAGAACTGGGCCCGCCTGATTTTCTTTTGTTTAGATACTCCGCCATACAGTTGTAATAAAACACAATCACCTATAGCAAGAAGCTGTTCCTCTGTGAACAAACACGACCGTCTGCATTGGAAGCCATAGCTAAACTGAGTGGCGCTGGTTGGGGGGCGCTGGTTCTAAATCGTCATGTCCGGTCACGTGGGTATTAAACCTTGCCAAGTCATAAGGTCCAACAACGCAAATTAAGTAATCAGGTGTCAACCTAATGACGGGTCTCCTATTCCCATGTCTGTGTACAAGTTCTTACTGTCGGGCACCAGCAATTAGGGGTGTTGCCCCCGTCATTTACCTTTCTCATATTGCCCGTGCCAGAAACACAGCCAGTAAACAAGAAGTGACTCGGTTTTAAAAGACTGTAGTTTTATTTCACATGCGTGAAAATGATGTTATTGAGAATGATCAGGAAAAACGCAGGATTAAGCAAAAACTGAAATCTGAAAAGTTTAGTAAATTAGTATTGAAAACGGATAATCCTACACAGTATGTTTGTTTGTAGATAATCGTTATTTTTTTGGTTATTGAAGTCTTACTTGTCAGAGAACAGGAAAATGCCAATCCTAGCGAAGTGAGTTAGGATTGGCATTTTCCTGTTCTCTCATGTGCATGCCCTCAAACCAATTAATTAAACACAACAATCAGACAACCAAGCAGTCCACAGTGACACTTCAAGTCTACATCATCTACATAGACTGAATATGCTGTGGAAACATCAAATACATACAGTGTACTGTCAGACAGTTCTACAGAGCAAAACACAGGTTCATCTGTTCCATCAACAAAATCTCTACACAACAGGAACAGACCAGACACAAACACAATGACAGAAATCCCCACTGCCATCAACAAACAGAATCCAAATCCCCCACCTCCTTTAGATATCTTGTGACAAAAGACAATCCCAGAAACTTGCAGCATGCTGCTATTAGGAGACTCTGTGTTACAGGGGGTAGATGAGAAGGAAATGTCAACAGAATGCTGCAGGGTGAAAAATCTCTCTGTGCCTGGTCTGACAATCCATCACCTGTGTCAACGGCTGAAATCACTGCCCCCATCACCCCACATCCAACAGGTTACTGTCCATGTGGGGATCAACAGCTGTGACAAAAGGCCAGTGCCCGTAGCAGACTGGGTTAAGTTAATCCACCTACTCAGGCAAGCGTTCCCCAGTGCTTCACTACAGGCCTCCACCATTCTTCCTCTCCTTGGTCAACACCCATTAAGAACATGGCGTCACGATCCACGGCCAATCTTCGCCTCTCCTGCCGTCAAGAGGGGATCAGTTATTTAGATAACATCCCCTTCTTCCTCGCCAGATCTGGGGCACCAAAGAAAGCCATATACCGAGACATACTACATCCCAGTTCATATGGCCGACAACCCGTCCACAGCCAAAACCCGGTCAGTCCGACAACCCGTCCACAGCCAAAACCAGGTCAGTCCCGCTGCAGCCCCCACACTGGCAATCCACAGGGAGCAGTCAATGTCAAGTCGTCAAGAGGCAACCTACCGGAGGAGACACTGCACTGCTGCCGAGTCACTTCGGTGGTGTTCAGTGGCGCCTGTTCTGATCTAACATATGCAGGACACCACCTACTATAATTGCTTAGTCGCGGAGGCGGCGTGAGTGAGCTCTCCCTCCAGAGGACGCCACCACATCTGTCCAACGACAACCCCCATGGACTTGCCGATACCGGTGACCCCGACGAAATCAAACCAAGGCCACAGACGTGGAGAGGACATCAAAACTGAGGTCACCATGAGAGCAGGGCATGAAGGGCCACATAATTTGAGACTTTTTTAATGCTGATCGATGAGAATGAGGATGATTAAGATGATGCTACGGATTTCCATTTCGGTCTGAGACTACATGACAGGGCTGTACTCTACGCTTCCTTTCATAATATATCCCAGCGTCAACCAGGCCCGAGAGATACAGGCACCTGCAGTGTTGGTCAGAAAATTTGAGCAACACTCTCATTAAGTGGATGAAACTCGACTGTGTGGTCTCAGTCTTCGCAACTGAGTCCGCAGCAAACTCAACTCCGGGTAGGAGCCAGTTGGGGCAGAAAAAACCCACATGACTGTTGGGATTCGAACCCACGGCCTCCCGGCCGGAAGTCCGCAACGTTAACCACTTCGCCACAGCGGCTGGTTGCATCCTTATATTCGTATCTTATTGCTTCATCACCGTCTCTGCATATGTTTATATCCACTTCATATCACATAGGTATGTAGTGTGATATGCCATTTCATCATCCATGTGCTATGTATCTGTGCGCATATCTAATGGTTGTGAGCGTGCATATGTTTCTATCCACTTCATATTCACATAGGTATGTAGAGCGATATGCTATTTCATCATCCCTGTGCTATGTATGTATGCACATATCTAATTGTTATGAGCGCATACCTAATGGTTTCCTACATGCGTGTAGTGGGCGCACACACACACACATGTGTGTGTGTGTGTGTGTGTGTGTGTGTGTGTGTGTGTGTGTGTGTGCGTGCGTGCGTGCGTGCGTGCATGCGTGCGTGCGTGCGTGCGTGCGTGCGTGCGTATGTGAGTGTGTGTGTGTGCGCGCGCGCGCACACGCGCATGTGTGTGTATGTGTTAAATCTATGTTTATTTGTTTGTTTGTTCATTTCTTTGTCTGGCCTGCTGTTAGTCTGCCGGGTGCCTGTAAGATGTACTGCATGCCATTATACGAGTTATTACTCTTATCTCAAGAAATACGTTCTGTGGTGTTGTGGACAAACAAAAACTGGTGCGTCGACATCGAAGTGCTACCACTCAGTGGTTAAAAAGACAGGGCGAAATGTGTTGACATTGGGAGTGTGACGCGTGCCCATATTGAGTGACTATACGAGTCATAGACATACTTCTTATTCTTTCTTTTGAACAATGTTTACCTTTTTTTGTACATGTTGTTACACAATTGTTTGTAAACTTTAACTTTCGCTTGTTTCTCATTTCATTATCAATTTTGACTGAAGATTGTTCTGTTGTGTGTGTACTATACAGACACATTTGTGTTTGTATTTAAGTAAAACAAAGTGAGAAAAAACAGTTCTTATAAAAAAAAAACTGAACAAAGCCTCTGCAGCAGGAGATTTCTGCAGTAACTGCGATTCACTGCGAGCGAGACTATATTGTGCATCGAATCTCCAACGAGGATATCTTTTATGTGCATGCATTGCTAACTCGTAGTTACAAGTGCGACTACGTGACTTGTGCATTTGTGTGTGAGTGGCTTTTTTTGTTTGTTTTTTGTGTGTGTTTTTTTTTGTTGTTGTTTTTTTTTTTTGGTTGGTTTTTGTTGTTGTTGTTTTTTCCCCACATTGTTTTCATTTTGAGCTGTTATGGTTCTTTGCCATTTGTCTTAAGTTTCATTTTACTTTTTTTTTAACCTCCTTCTGTCTCCTTAGTCGTAATTTTGCGTTAGAAGTATTTCCTTTGTGTGTATCTTTTCACTTCAGAAAAGTGTTTCCATTAATGTACCATCTGACCGAGGAGCTTACGGACATATACTGTGAAGATTTTCTTGTCCTCTCATACGCGTCTAGTTTCCTAAAGTTGTTACGTGTGTAAAACAGCCCCACTTTCCCTCTCTTTTATGTGCCTTTATTGTGTTACTTGACTATGCAAATCTTAACGACAGTTAACGTGCAAAATTGTCGTCTCCTATTATCATCACATCAGTACACAACTAGAAATGAACAAGAACCAGTCTGCATGGCCATGCAAAGAAGACTTCGAATCTGTCACCTTAATATCCAACATGCAGTCAACAAGACATCAGATATATCAACACTGACTTGTTATCATGGTAAACCATTTCATATTTTAGGACTCCCTGAATACAGATTAACTGCACACATTAGCGACAATGATGTCCACAAGTGCAGGATATAACACAATCAGGAAAGATCTACACAAGCAAAAGAGAAAGGTCTTCTTATCTACATCAGTGAAACCCTTAGCTTCAAACGACTTCCACACCTAGAAAGTGACGGTGTAGAATGTGTCTGGATGGAAGTTAAGTTGAAAAGAAACCCTTCCATTTTGGTTGGATTCTGCTACAGGAACCCATCTCAAACAGTAAACTGTGTCGACAAATTTATTACGATGATGGATGCAGTCTCACTAGAATCCAAGGAAATAATTTTATTTGGAGACTTTAAACATAGACCTTCTAGAAGTACAAAAACCAATGGACGCAAGCATTCAATCTATTTGATCTGCATCAGCTCATCGAATCTCCAACGAGGAATATCCCCAAACTTGAAAACACTTCTTGTTTATGTTTCAGATAACACTAACATAGCAGAAACCTGCGTCTCTGTTCTAAACTGTAGTGACCATTACCCAATTTGTGTCCCATGGTCCAAAAAAGGAGTAAAGATTCCCAAAAAGGGACACAAGACAATGACCTACCGTTGCTTTACAAACTTTGGCAACCAAGATTTTCTGCATGATTTGCTTAACTCAAATCTCTCTTCAGTTTTCGACATACCTGATCCAGATCTTGCTGTTGAATTTTGGATCAAAACATTTACAGAAATATATGATAAGCACGCCCCTCTAAAAACGATTAGAGTATGGCATGATCCTAAACCGGCATGGTACACTAAAGAGTTACAGAGGCAGGTTACCTCAGAGATCTGCTTAAACAACATGGCTATGAAGAGGAATCTAGAAAACTGAGAAATGCAATAAATTCACAGAAGCGCAGAGAAAAAACCGCAAGATTGTCGGAAACTAATATCATCAAACCAGAACCCAAAAGTGGAATGGAGAGCTACTAACGAGCTTACAAACAATCAATCTTCTTCAAAATCAACTGTAATTAAAGACACCTCTGTCGAACAGCTAAACACCCACTTTTGCACTTTCGCTAATAAAATTGTCACAACAGATTCTTCCAAATCAAACGATCTTCAAAAACTGAAACAATATTGCCAAGATAAAAACATCACGTGTGAACTTTATATTCCACCAATAACCGTCTTTGAAGTTTATCACTACCTAATGCACCTAAAACCGTCAGGTACCTGCGGGTTGATGGCCTAGACGGAACAATCCTCAAACTATCAGCTCCAGCAATTACAGATACATTAACATACGTCTTGAATTTATGCATAGACAAAAATCATTTTCCCGATAGTTTCAAAAAAGCGAAAGTCATTCCTATCCACAAGGCAGGCGACAACTCAGACCCTGAAAACTACAGATCAATCTCAATCAT
>CM031626.1:1994750-2002250 GCA_018398815.1 Conus ventricosus
GCATGCTAAAACTTATAACTTTCAGAATATGTTCAGGCGAATATATTCTTTCTGTTCCATAAAAAATATTTTCTGTAGCAATTAGTCATGGGTGTTTTCATCCAGACTGTAAACTATAGTAGAGGGGACAGGTCTTCCAGTTAGATTTGTTGCATACAAGTATGTATTATGTGATATGTCTGTTGTCATGTCATGTAGGTGATGTTGTGCGATATGTTGATATTGTGTGATGCCTCTAACGTGATTCGAGTTTGTATTTGAAAGTGGTTTAGCAGTCTTCTTGATGCACGACGTTTGAATCAGTCAATGGGCTGTGTCGAGGTCGAAATGTAACAAAGAGTTACTTCCCTTCTTTGGGGGTTTCCGACTTGGTCGACATGGACGCCACAGTGCAAACTAACGCAACTTCTGCCTTGAGATACGCTCAAAAGCTTACTCCAAATGAAAAAAAAGATACTATTCAAAAATTCTGGACATCGATGGAGTTGATCCATACGAAATCCCAAGGCAATCGTGGTCTGCGCACCCAGACGACATTCCTGCAGTGACCTACATTAGCATCGTTAACTATTTTGTTTTCGGTACGAGCGCGTACACTACGGAAGAATTCAAAGCCTACAAAAGTCTGAAGGCGTACAGACTGTTCATTTATGGCTGGGTTCGTGATATCTGGACCTACAGACCAGGATGGATGCCAGAACATTGTCGTCTCAGCAAAGGTATGTTTCATTAATTTGTTCTCAGTCAGTTAGTACATAGATCTGTGTGGTGTGCCTGCATGCGTGTGTGTGTGTGTGTGTGTGTGTGTGTGTGTGTGTGTGTGTGTGTGTGTGTGTGTGTGTGTGTGTCAGTGTCTGCGTGTGCGTGCGTGCGTGCATCTGTGTATGTGTAAATACGTGTGTGCCTGTGCTGCCTGAGTCAGTGTGTGTGTATGTGTATACATGTGTGTGTGTGTATGCTTGCAAGTTTGCAAATGCATGTGTTGTATACAGCTGGTGTTGTTATGACTACTTTTGATCTGATTAATAAAGCTCATGATTATGTTATGTAGACTGTCTAATATTGCACATATGAGCACCTAAAGCACAGGTATATTCACATACACATGCACCTTTTTGTCATTCTCCACCCTCTACAACATATATGACATACATGATGTATATGTGCACAGTACACATTTGATGCGATCTGTACAGACACATCAAACATATATCAAGAGAGGTCTAAGAATTCACACACATATGCTTTTGGACTTTGAAATGTGAACTTTAATTAATCCTTTCGCCCATCTGGGGTATGCAGGATGTCAAAAAACATAAATAACCAATGATGCCTAACAAGTTGAACAGAACACACACACCCAAATATATATTTACATGAAATAATGAGATATAACACATTTCTAACATTAAGCAGATTTCCATCTAAATTTCCTATCGTTTATTTGAACATTGAAAATGACAATCTTGGAAACTGAAAAAAAAAGTGTTACTCACTGAAATGATTTGCCAGTCAGTTTTGTTCATTCTAATTTATCACAGTTTTTCTTTCATTGTTCAAGCATTTACCAATGCAATGAAAGGGAACTAAGCTGGCTTAAATGAATGCATTGAACGTTTGAACACAACTTGCATATTTTGCGATGAAGTAATGATGTTTTCAGAAACTCTGAAAATGTAAATTTGGAATGGATCTGTATGACTTGCATTTAAGTGTGTAGCTGTTGTTACTTGTTAAGGTATTTCAAAACCTAACATGGGTATATGTTGTAATAATTTCACGTATTACAAATAACATAAAAATTTCATCAATATAATATTCCGATATAGATGCAAGTTCTGTTTAGCAATACGTTTAGTTTACACACACGCACACACACACACACACACACACACACACACACACACACACACACACACACACACACACACACAACACAAAGAAATTTATACATTGCACTCCAAAGTCATAAATTGAGTAATTGATTCTTCCCGAATTTTGCAGAAACTGCACATGGCCGAATAACAATTTCAGTTTTAATTTTTATGCAAAAACGTTTTTTCTGTTATTACATTCTTCATTTTCATGGAACAAATGAAAAATTGTACTTGCATGACCAAAATTAAAAATCAATATGCAGAGTTATCAATGAAATTTGCTACAGTGCTATGTTAATGCCCATTCCTCTGTGTCTATGCCTTTTTGTATGGTTGGGCAATTAGTAGTATTTCATGTGAAATCAAAGTTTGGTTCTTGCAGACTGTGAAAACAGTTTCACACACACACACACACACACACACACACACACACACACACACACACACACACACACACACACACACACACACACACTGATGTTTTTGTTCCCCCCCCCCCTCCCCTCCTTCAAATTAAAAAAAAAATCATATTGTATTTCATATTCCAGGTCCCTCCATTCTCAGAGGCTAAACGAGAAGGCCTGAACCCTTGGTTCATTGCCTCAGCAGACGGGGACATCAAGTCTGCCCACTGCACATGCATGGCTGGAGCAGGTGAGACGTGCACCCACATTGGTGCCCTGGCATTCGCTGTTGACGCTTTCGTTGCAAAACGGGAAAAAAAACAACATGCACGGGCGTCAAAGCCTACTGGAAAGTACCACAAGGCATGAAAGGTGTCACCCCAAAAGCAGCCCATGAAATTGATTTTAGTTCAGCAAAATCAAAGAAAACTAGATTAGAAAACTTTATTGAAGATGAGAATGCAATGTCATTGTCACCTACTTGCCAGAAACAGTTACCAGATGTAGCAGAACCATCAGAGGCTGAGTTAACTCAGCTGTTCCAACAGTTAGATATGACAAAAGCTAAGGCTCCTAACATTCTCAGGGTACTACCACAGTACTGTGCTGAATACAAAGTAAAAGATGATGGACAGATTCCTGTTTCTCTTCGAGCTCTTCATCGAGATGACCGTGTTGGGAAAAGCGCAGAAGAGCTGCAGGAATATTGCAGGTCTCTTGAAATAAATATTTCAAAGGAGCAGACAACTACAATTGAAGAAGCTACCAGACAGCAGTCTGCAGGAATATTGCAGGTCTCTTGAAATAAATATTTCAAAGGAGCAGACAACTACAATTGAAGAAGCTACCAGACAGCAGTCTGCAGGAATATTGCAGGTCTCTGGAAATAAATATTTCAAAGGAGCAGACAACTACAATTGAAGAAGCTACCAGACAGCAGTCTGCAGGAATATTGCAGGTCTCTTGAAATAAATATTTCAAAAGAGCAGACAACTAAAATTGAAGAAGCTACCAGACAGCAGTCTGCAGGAATATTGCAGGTCTCTGGAAATAAATATTTCAAAAGAGCAGACAACTAAAATTGAAGAAGCTACCAGACAGCAGTCTAAAAGCTCCATTTGGTTCTCTATGCGTGCTGGGAGAATTACAGCATCCAATCTGTATGCTGCATGCCACACCCCAAGTGACAAACCATCAACAAGTTTGATTAGGAGGATTTGTTATCCTGAGAGGAATACATTTTCATCTGAGGCAACATCCTGGGGTCTTCAACATGAAGAGGAAGCAAAAAAGCAATACCACCTCATTTCAAAACACAATCACACAAACTTTAAAATGAGGAACAGTGGACTGCATGTGCCACCAGAGTTCCCTTTATGGGAGCTTCTCCTGATGCAGTTGTTTCTTGTGACTGCCATGGCGTTGGATGTCTGGAAATAAAGTGTCCTTTCAGCCACAGGCAGAACAAGATCAGGCAAGCCGTTTCGGACATTAGTTTTTGCCTTCAGGAGAGAGATGGACAACTGACACTAAAGGAAAATCATCCCTATTTCACACAGGTTCAAGGTCAGCTTTTCTTGACAAAATCAGACTTCTGTGATTTTGTTGTGTGGACTAATGTAGACATTGCCACTGTTCGCATCTTTCCCTGTCAGGTATTGTGGGATGAGTGCATTGAAAGCGCACACAAGCTGTTCAGGCTTGCAATATTGCCAGAACTTGTCGGAAACTGGATTGATTGCCCTCCTTCAGCATCGACAAGCAACATTCCTGAGAAGCGACCAGTGGAAGAAGGACAAACAGAAACCAGAAACAAATGAACTGTTTTGCTTTTGTAGGGAGGGGGAATATGGGCGGATGGTTGCTTGCGATAACCCAGACTGTCCGTTGGAATGGTTTCATTTTGCATGTGTTGGGTTGAAATCAAAGCCAAAGGGTGCATGGTATTGCCCTGATTGCGCACCTCAGGATTCAAGACAAAAGAAGTTCAAAGTCTAATTTGTTGACATAATTACATACTTACACATGTGTGTACACATGCATCATGTGTGGTGTGTGTGTGTGTGTGTGTGTGTGTGTGTGTGTGTGTGTGTGTGTGTGTGTGTGTGTTGTGATACTGTGTTTTACACTAATTGTCTCTGTGTGTGTGTGTGTGTGTGTTGTGTGTGTGTGTGTGTGTGTGTGTGTGTGTGTGTGTGTGCGTGTGTGTGCGTGTGTGTGTATGTGTGACAAAAGCAATATTTATGAACATGCATTGCTAATTGAAAAAAATGTTCATATGCTATGTCCTCTATACTTCAACAGTTTCTTGTGCATGATTTAATGTCAGCCAGCTGTTACAAGCAACAGCTTCTTGTGGTCATTCAGTGACTGAGATATTTGATGAAACTGGTGTAAGCTCTGTGTCTGTGTGTGTGTGGTGGGGGGTGGAGATGCTTCATTTTTATACATGTATTTCTAACTGGAAAAAATGGTCATGTGTATTATTCACTGTAACACTAAAAGGGTTTATTGTGCATGGTTTCATATGTCAGCCAGTTGTTAGAAGCAACAGCTTCTTCTGGTCATTCAGTGACAGAGATAAAAGAAACTGGGTAAGCTGTGTGTGTGTGTGTGTGTGTGTGTGTGTGTGTGTGTGTGTGTGTGTGTGTGTGTGTGTGTGTGTGTGTGCACGCTTTATTTCTAAAAATGTATTTCTGGCTGGAAATTTTTTTTCATGTATTATTCACTGCATCACTATAAGAGTTGATTGTGCATGATTTCATGTGTCAGCTGATTGTGAGAAGCGACTTTTCTTGCGCTTATTAAATGACTGGAATAGTTGAACATGTTCGTGTAAGCTTCGTGTGTGTGTGTGTGTGTGTGTGTGTGTGTGGTGTGTCTGTGTGTGTGTGTGTGTGTGTGTGTGTGTGTGTGTGTGTGTGTGTGTGTGTGTGTGTGTGTGTGTGTGTGTGTGTGTGTGTGTGAGTTATTGTCTTTTTGTCGCTTCTGCTAATACTGAAAGCATGTTTCGCCCTAAAATAACTTTACAACTGATGCAAAATATTGGTATCACTTCTTTTTATGTAACAATAGGAGGACACATGTTAACCAGAGCACATGACACAGTCACAATTTTATCTAGAGTTGTTACTTGTTCCCCAGTACGAGTAAACAGTAGTTCTATGGGAATGGTGCTGCTAAGAATTGTGTATTTGCTGCTTACCATCCCAATCACACGTTAAACATGAATTCGTAAGCGCGCTAAATTTCTTGTTGATTCAATTTCTATTGCACTGAGTTGAAGTTTACCTTTTGTGAAAGCAGGAAGTTTCACTTCAGCCCCTTGCATTGCTACCAGCTCAGCAATATCAAAACCTCTGTCTGCCAAAACAATGTCATTTGGGAGGAGATTGTTCAAGTATCCACTCCCTTCACAAACTTTTTTGTCACTAGCCCTGCCACCCCATCCTTTGGATATAAAAGAAATGTGTCCCTGAGGTGTAATTGAAATGAGATATTTGATTGTATTGTTGTGTTTATAATTTGACCATGTCAGTGCACTTGTGTCCGAACTGGAAGGCCTCTCAATTAATATTTCAAAGCAGTCAATTATTGACACAACTCGTCGCCATGGATACACCTTAAACTGAACAGGCAAACTTGTGTGAATACTATGTCTGTCTGGCCAGAACACCAGTGCATTGAGCCTGTAGTACAGAACATGTATTGTTTCATGAAATACTTTGGAGGCAGTGGATCTTGACACACAGAAGATGTAGGCCAGGTGTTTCAAAGGAGTATTCAGTCTCATATGGATCAAAGTCAACATCAAAGCTTGGAAATGAGTGAGAGCTCGTCTTGTATTCTGGGGCATATGAGAAGCCAGAAAAACCAAACAGGACTGACCAGTGTTGAAAGTCAGTCAGTCCTGTGAAGTACTTGACTGTGTCGTCTTGATCGTGCAGAGACTGCATAGTCATTTTTTTGCTGGCAAGGGCCTCTTTCAGTTGCAGGTTTTCTGAGTCAGTCTGTTCAGTTCACCTCTCATTAACTGTTGCTCTTCTACTGTTAGGCTGCTCATTTGTGACTCGGTCTGACAAAACGTCCCAAGCTCATCACTGTCAGGTGGTGGTGACTGAACTGTCAGTTCATTTACACTGGTTTCGTGTCATCAGTACACAGAATGTCTTCTCCAAAATGTGCATCGTTTCCACTTCAGTAACTTCATCACTTGTTGTTGTTGTCCTTAACTGCTTGTTACTGTTTCTGTTTTCATGCCTCTCATACCTGTTTCCTTTCAGTTCTTTGTAGGCCTCATATCCCAGCTTCAGAGTTGGTTTCCAGCTGGGGTTGGTGACATCCATAATGTAAGCCTTCACTCCTGCAATACATTGCAAAACAGATCAGTAACAAAATGAAAATTGATCACAGAAAATAAGTTCCATACTTCAAAAAGTTTCAAATGAATGAGATGGGATTTCACCTGAAATAGGCCTTAAAACTTTTAGACAAACAAAGAAAACATACAATCAAAAAACAAAACCAAACTGAAAAAGATGCAAATGAAAATACTCTTCACATATATTTAAAACTTATACCAGTATTTTAAGTATCACACACACACACACCACACACACACACACACACACACACACACACACACACGTGTGTGTGTGTGCACGCACACACGTGAGTGCACACGCACAATCAAACACAAAACTAGGATAAGGTGGAGTCAACGTAGAAGATTACTTTAAAGAAGGACAGAAGCACATGTCACTCATTCTGTCTGTCAATGAAATATTATTATATCCTTTGAACGTTCTTTTCTTATTTTTGCACGTTCTTTTCTTATTTCAGTTATTTACATGCCCCGTGTACTGATCTAAGACTTAAAAGATCAAGTGACAAAAACATTTTTTTTTTAAGTCCTACATAAAATGTTTTCCCCTCAGCTGCCTTCTGCTGCACGCAGACGAGGCATCGGTTCACAAAGGAGACGGCGACACAGAGGAAAGAGAGAGATCTAAAGCGAAAGTAGACTGTCTCTGCAGATTGTGTGTGCACGGAAAACAAACATACAGAGATAAACAGACATACAGCACCCACAAAAAAACGTACCATTTACAAAGTGGTCGGAGCAAACAGATCTGTTGGAAGTGTCAGACCCAAATGTAACGGCCTTGAGTCGAAGTTGTGCCACCCATTCTCTCCGTTCTCTCGTTGTTAGGTCTTCG
>CM031626.1:2007250-2067360 GCA_018398815.1 Conus ventricosus
TCTTTTCAGTCCTTGAATGTTAAAAAGAAAAGCTGCCAAAGATAGATAATTACTATTATCCCCCTGTCACGAGTTTGTCACGAGGCCTACGACGTTTGACCCAACCGGGTGGCGGAATTATTCATTTGTTTATTATTGTTGTTGTTGTCGTATATCCGTCCCTTAATGTGGCTTGTGGTGTGGTTGCACCTTTGGGCGTGGTTTAGCTCAGGTTAGGTTTACTTTCTCTCTCTCTCTCTCTAATTCCACTGCCCGTGCATTCATCCTGCAGGTTCACGGGTGGTGGGTATCTTTTTCTTGTACGGGGCCCGTCTATCGGCCTCTCGCCTGTCTTTTTACCTGTCGCACGTGCTTCATTTCTTTTAGTTTGAAGTATGCTCACTCTGTGACGTAGGGTGGCATGTTGGCCGCCATCGCTGAGGGAGGTTAGCTCTTCACTCGAGCGGAAGATGTCTCTGGGAGCGCCTGCTCCGGTCTTGGTTCTTCACCGTATCGTCGAAGGTACAGTCGGTATCTTCAATTTCTACAGTCGGCCTGTAGGAGAGGGACATCACTTCTTCTTTTTCCGCACCTGTGCCTCTGCCCTCTCGACTGGACAGAGGGCAGAGAGAGTCGTTTGACCCGCCTCTTGGGGGTCCCCCACGGGTAGCTGGTAAGCATCAGTTTCGTGGTTTGTTTGTTTTGGTTTGTTGTTGTTAGCCGGCTTAATCTTCTCTTTTGCGCAATTTTCTTTTGTTTGCAAAATTGTAAAAGAAATATTGTTTGAGACCTTTTTCTCTGGTTAATTCAATCTTTAACCTGGCCATTCTAAATTATATCCAAAATTCTTTCTCCTGTTTATGCATCTGGTGATTGCGGTAGTCGGTGGGGATGGGAGAGAACCTGGTGATTCAGGGTTGGTACTTGCTTGGTCTCGCTCGTCCGCCCCTGTCACATTCGCCGGACTCTTATCCTTCGGCCCACCGTCTGTTTGTGTGTGCGAGAAGAACAGTTTTATTTTGCGAGCGTGCGTACGCATGATTTGTCGTTCGGATGCGGGGTTGGAGATTTGTGTTATTTTAAAATGTGGCTATAAAATGTGACAATTATGCCATTGAATTATTATTTGCAAATGTGGTGGCAGTTATAAAGCGATGGTCGCTGTGTTGGTTTATTTCCTAAGAAAGGAAATTGTTAAACGTGAGTGAGAGAAGGGTGAAGATAATTCATATTTGTTTTATAGCCTGTTGATTTAATGCAGTCTTTTACCTGCTTCGTGTGAGAAGGCTTTAACGAACAGTCCTGATTTGATTGGTTTACTGTGTTATGCTCAGGTCTGTGTTGAGCTGGTGTTAGTGTATTTAGTAGACCTCCCCTCGCTCATCATGCGAGTGGCTGTTAGGATTTAACAGCATGGGTCAGACTGTACTGACGGCGGGGTTCCAGTACCCTTCTCCTTCCTTCCTTCTTCTTTCCCTCCCTTTCTTCTCTCCTCCCAGCTACCTTTTCCCCCTCCCGGGGGCTTCACCCGGAGCCTGACTGGTTAGTGCCACGAGCTGGTTGGGGCCACGCTCTGGTTGGGGCCACGCTCTGGTTGGGACTGCGGACTGGTTGGTGCCACGTGCTGGTTGAGGCCACGCTCTGGTTGGGACCGCGGACTGGTTGGTGCCACGCGCGGGTTGAGGCCACGCTCTGGTCGGGACCGCGGACTGGTAGAAAAGCCCGCCGGCTTGACTGGCCGGCCCTGATCCCCGTCCAGGACCTCCAGTAACAACGCCACGTTCACCCCCCCGGGACGCGCTCTTCACTGCCTGCTTGTGTGTGTCGAGGGTGTCGGCCTTGAACGACTCTCTTCAAGAACCGACCCGGTTCGGAGCACCTAGTGCGACAGGGTGCTCCCAGTAGACTTGAGAGAGGCAGGGTGTGGAGGCACTCCATGGTGTGGAAAGGGATGGATGCTGGAAATGTTTATTTATAATTGAGTATATGTCATATGTGTTGAAATGCTGTGATTAGATTGTGTACGTCGTATGGTGAAATGTTTATTTATAATTGTGCATGTTGTGTGTGTTGGAATGCTTGATTGTGATTGTGCATGTTGTGTGTGTTGGAATGCTTATTTATGGCTGTATGTTGGTGTGAATAAATGGGGTGTTGTATCGTAATCTTTATTGTGTGGTCTCTTGCGGGGCGTGTGAGGTCAGTCACTCCCTTCACTCCCACCTAGACCGATCCTGTCAGGCAGACCTCCAGGGGTCGGTCGTGACAATTGTGGGGGCTCGTCCGGGATGTGAAGGGCTCTGGCTGTCTCTCTCGTTTCGCGGAGTACCTGTTTAGTTTTGTCTGTTTTGTATATGTTTAATCAGTTTGTCGTGTTTGTTCGTGGGTGGTTGGCTGGGTGACTCTAGTGTGAAGGGAGTCTCTTGGTGGCCTGAAGGAACATCCGGTGTGACTGGGGAGTCGAGGTGAGACCAGGGGGAGTCGACCGCGACCAGACCTCCTCCTTCCGCCGGGTGCCTTACGCAGGTACGACCGTAAGTCTTGCCTTTCTGTCGCCGCTCAGTCTGCCATTCCTGTTTTGTATTTAGCCGGGTTTTTTTTGTTTTTTTTTTCGGTGGTTATTGAGTACAGGGGGTTGTATCGGACGTTAGTGTCTTTTTTTGTCCTCTCTCCGGAAATTCCGTCTGCCAGTTTTTTTTTCCCGGCCAGCCCCACCGCACTGTTGCTCGTGCTGTGGAGCGCGGTGTTGCCAGAGTGGGGGCAGCCAGACATAGTTTTTTTTTTTTTTTTTTTTTCGGTGAGCCCCACCGCACTGTTGCTCGTGCTGTGGAGCGCGGTGTTGCCAGAGTGGGAGCAGCCGGAACTTGTCCGCACACACACACACACACACACATACACACATATACACACACCCCTAAAATATTTGTTTTTCAATTGGAATCGTCTTTCCCCCGTATTTGAAAACCGTAGGATATTGTTGTCATGGCAACGTCCGGTGCTGGTGGTGTGGCGACTCGTGCGTCGAAGAAGAAGGGTATTCAAAATGTAGTCCCTACTATTAGTACCAGTACTTCGACTACAGTAACTTCTACTTATTCCAGTGCTGTAGCAGATAGTCCAGTGAGTACTTTTACTACATCTTCGCTAGGGGATCTTCCTGTCGAGACCCCGACTGGCACTTCCGCTCGGAAGCGTCAGAGTATAGTGAAGCAACTGTGGGCTTCTGTTGATCGCAGAAACCAAAGCCCTCTCTTCTCCATGCTTCCCCTCGTAAGGAGTATGCCCCGGGGGACTTTCCTCATGGGAAAGCCGAGACCCAAGGGACGGGTCAAACGGATCGAACGGGTCATCCTCCCGTGTCGGGAGTGGTGAATCCTTCCCAGGACATCACCTCTGTGCTGATGTTTTTAGAGCGACAGCGACGTGAGGATGAGGCCCAGCGTAGGGAAGAGTGTAGGGAAGGGCTGCTAGGCAGGAAACTCTGCGTAGGGAAGAGGCTGCTAGGCAGGAAACTCTGCGAAGGGAAGAGGCTGCTAGGCAGGAAACTCTGCGAAGGGAAGAGTGCTGCTCAGCGAAGGGAAGAGGCTGCTCAGCGTAGGAAGAGCTAGATAGGATGGAGGCTCTGCGCAGAGAGGAGGCTGCAGACAGGAAGCCCTCCGTCGGGGGGAGTTAGATCAGCGTAGGGAAGAGGCAGCTCTGCACAGAGAGGAGGGTGCCAGACAGGAGGCTCTGCGTAGGGAGGAGATGGAACAACTTCTTTCGCGGTCTCCCGCATCTGTAAATCAGGGGGTTGATCGACAGGCAAGCGATAGAGTTAGAGGCCCAATGTTAAAGCTTCCAGAGTTCAGACCTAGTGAGGACATTGATATGTTCTTAGAGCATTTTGACAAGGTTGCTAGTTCATACCAATTGTCTGAGGAACAAAAGGCTATGCACCTTTTTTCTGGATTATCTGGTGATGCAAGGAGTGTGTGCTCACTCTAAATGAAGGCGCGTCTTAAAGCAGACATGCAGTTGGCTCTGCGTAAGCGTTTCCACCTTACCCCAGAGACGTACAGGAGGAAGTTCAGGTCCATGAAGAAGAATAACGACGAGACCTTCGTGCAGTTTGGTGATAGGCTGCGCAAAACGCTAGGGTACTGGCGTCAGTTGGCTAAGTTGGAGCTGGAGGATCTGATCCTCATTGAACAGCTCACCAACACTGTGTCCCCAGAGTTGAGGATCCGGATAGGCGAGACAGCACCTCAGGATTTCGCAGCTGCGATTCATACCGCTGAGGTGTTTGCTGAAGCTCGCAGGGCTTATGGGCATCGCCCAGATACGGAGAGGAAGCCCTCCACAGGATTTGGGTGGCAACAAGGCGCCGACGACTGCTAGCGGGTCGAACAAGGCAGACAGTTCATCGGGGACCTCAGCACCCCGGTTTTGTTTTCTTTGTGGTCGTCCTGGCCACATCAGGAAAGATTGCCCTAGAGCCGCTGGTAGTCATGGGGCTAGTCCTTTCCAGCGTCCTCGTGCCTCGGCTAACGTGGGGTCCACCCCAGCTTCTGGTGGTACAGAGTGCCTGTGTTTCTTTCTGTTGTTGGTTCATCCTTGGTCGACACCATCAGGGATTCGGGAGCATCAACACTCTTTGTGGATAAGGATTTAGTTTCCCCTAAGGCCTGGTGGGGTGCCAGTTACGATGTGTGCGGGTTGGAGGCTGGTTTTACCTCCACCCGTCCTTCAGTACTCGTTTCTATCGCCACCCCCTACTTCTGTGGCGAAGTATGGGCCATCGCGGTGGAGCGACCTCTGTATTCCCTTATCATAGGGAATACCATCACCTTTGCAGACGGACGCAGTCAGTCCGTGTCTACGGATCTGCCCGTACAGGCGTATGTGGGAGTTACCACACGCGCCAAAGCTAAAAAAGCAGGAACAGGAATTGCGTCCCGTTCTCCAGCCGATCTCTGACGAGGTTCTTGCAAAGGCCGATCCTGCTTCCATCGCTCGTCTTCAGGCCAAGGACTTGGATGTCCAACGCCTGCGACGACTGGTGAATCGTCCCGCTCAGTCTGCCCGACATGCTAAGGTGAGCTTTAAGCTCCACAAGGGGATCCTCTTTAGGGTTTTCACTCAGGCAGATCGTGTGGGCCCAAGCAGCTTGTTGTTCCCCAAAGCTTGAGAGAATCTGTTCTCCGGCAGGCCCCCGATTCTCCCATGGCAGGTCATATGGGCTCCAAGCGGACTCTCGAGCGAGTAAGACAGGACTTCTTCTGGCCAGGGATGAATTCTCAGGTTAGGCAGTACTGCCGCAGTTGCGATGTCTGCCAACGGACAACGCCTAAGGGGTTTCTTGAAGCGTGTTCCCCTAGGGTCAGTGCCTCTAGTTGGGGAGCCATTCAGCAAAGTCGGTGTCGAACCTGGTGGGACCCATTAAGCCACTATCCGATCGCGGTCACCGCTACATCTTGGTAGCGGTAGACTCTGCGACTCGATGCCCAGAGGCTGTCCCGCCTAGGACTATCGATGCCCCTACTGTTGCTGAGGCTCGCTGGCAGATTTGGACGCGCACTGGCGTGCCCAGGAAGAAGTACGGCCGGAAGTTTGTACTGGAGAGCGATCATCATCCTCTCCAGTGCTTGGACCGGATCCGGCCAGTCAGTCGTCGACTCATGGGTTGGGCAGTGGAACTGCAGAGTCATGCGTTCACTTTCCGTCATATCAAGGGTTCCTGTAATACGGATGCTGACTATCTTAGCTGAGCTCCGTAGTCAGCACATTGGAAAATCAGTCAGAGGGACACTTCCCCTCAACCAGGGTTATATCCCTTTTGGTCTTTGTATCAGGTGTAGTGACAGTTTTCACTTCAGTGATGTTAACGGTAGTGAATCACCAATGGTTCGGATTGTTACTTTCATGGTTGGAAGGTTCGCTTAGTTGTTTGATAAATGTAGTATTATGTATTTCCCTGTGTGATTTTTATCGTGGAATGTTTGTATTGGATTTATCGTACTCTGTCGATCACAGAGAGTTGGGTTTCGGTCCCATTGTTGTGAATTTGCACATGCGTCAAGGTTCAAAGGAGCACTGTATCTAAGAGAAACAGATGCTTTTAGAAGGGGGGTTTGTCACGAGTTTGTCACGAGGCCTACGACGTTTGACCCACCGGGGTGGCGGAATTATTCATTTGTTTATTATTGTTGTTTTTTGTCGTATATCCGTCCCTTAATGTGGCTTGTGGTGTGGTTGCACCTTTGGCGTGGTTTAGCTCAGGTTAGGGTTTTCTTTCTCTCTCTCTCTCTCTAATTCCACTGCCGTGCATTCATCCTGCAGGTTCACGGGTGGTGGGTATCTTTTTCTTGTACTGGGCCGTCTATCGGCCTCTCGCCTGTCTTTTTACCTGTCGCACGTGCTTCATTTCTTTTAGTTTGAAGTATGCTCACTCTGTGACGTAGGGTGGCATGTTGGCCGCCATCGCTGAGGGAGGTTAGCTCTTCACTCGAGCGGAAGATGTCTCTGGGGGCGCCTGCTCCGGTCTTGGTTCTTCACCGTATCGTCGAGGGGACAGTCGGTATCTTCAATTCCTACAGTCGGCCTGTAGGAGAGGGACATCACTTCTTCTTTTTCCGCACCTGTGCCTCTGTCCTCTCGACTGGACAGAGGGCAGAGAGAGTCGTTTGACCCGCCTCTTCGGGGTCACCCACGGGTAGCTGGTAAGCATCAGTTTCGTGGTTTGTTGTTTTGGTTTGTTGTTGTTAGCCGGCTTATTCTTCTCTTTGCGCAATTTTCTTTTGTTGCAAAATTGTAAAAGAAATATTGTTTTTAGACCTTTTTCTCTGGTTAATTCAATCTTTAACCTGGCCATTCTAAATTATATCCAAAATTCTTTTCCTGTTTATGCATCTGGTGATGCGGTAGTCGGTGGGGGTGGGAGAGAACCTGGTGATTCAGGGTTGGTACTTGCTTGGTCTCGCTCGTCCGCCCCTGTCACATTCGCGGACTCTTATCCTTTGGCCACCCTCTGTTTGTGTGTGCGAGAAGAACGAGTTTTATTTTGCGAGCGTGCGTACGCATGATTTGTCGTTCGGATGCGTGGTTGGAGATTTGTGTTATTTTAAAATGTGGCTATAAAATGTGACAATTATGCCATTGAATTATTATTTGCAAATGTGGTGGCAGTTTAAAGCGATGGTCGCTGTGTTGGTTTATTTCCTAAGAAAGGAAATTGTTTAAACGTGAGTGAGAGAAGGGTGAAGATAATTCATATTTGTTTTATAGTCTGTTGATTTAATGCAGTCTTTTACCTGCTTCGTGTGAGAAGGCTTTAACGAACAGTCCTGATTTGATTGGTTTTACTGTGTTATGCTCAGGTCTGTGTTGAGCTGGTGTTAGTGTATTTAGTAGACCTCCCCTCGCCCATCATGCGAGGGCTGTTAGGATTTAACAGCATGGGTCAGACTGTACTGACGGCGGGGTTCCAGTACCCTTCTTCCTTCCTTCCTTCTTCTTTCCCTCCCTTTCTTCTCTCCTCCCAGCTACCTTTTCCCCCCTCCCGGGGGCTTCACCCGGAGCCTGGACTGGTTGGGGCCACGAGCTGGTTGGGGCCACGCTCTGGTTGGGGCCACGCTCTGGTTGGGACTGCGGACTGGTTGGTGCCACGTGTGGTTGAGGCCACGCTCTGGTTGGGACCGCGGGCTGGTTGGTGCCACGCGCGGGTTTTAGGCCACGCTCTGGTCGGGACCGCGGACTGGTAGAAAAGCCCGCCGGCTTGACTGGCCGGCCCTGATCCCCGTCCAGGACCTCCAGTAACAACGCCACGTCCCCCCCCCCCCCCCCCCCCGGGACGCGCTCTTCACTGCCTGCTTGTGTGTGTCGAGGGTGTCGGCCTTGAACGACTCTCTTCAAGAACCGACCCGGTTCGGAGCACCTAGTGCGACAGGGTGCTCCCAGTAGACTTGAGAGAGGCAGGGGTTTTGGAGGCACTCCATGGTGTGGAAAGGGATGGATGCTGGAAATGTTTATTTATAATTGAGTATATGTCATATGTGTTGAAATGCTGTGATTATGATTGTGTACGTCGTATGTGAAATGTTTATTTATAATGTGCATGTTGTGTGTGTTGGAATGCTTGATTGTGATTGTGCATGTTGTGTGTGTTGGAATGCTTATTTATGGCTGTATGTTGGTGTGAATAAATGGGGTGTTGTATCGTAATCTTTATTGTGTGGTCTCTTGCGGGGCGTGTGAGGTCAGTCACTCCCTTCACTCCCACCTAGACCGATCCTGTCAGGGCAGACCTCCAGGGTCGGTCGTGACACCCCCAATCCATCAAAAGGATGATACCACTGGAAAAGTATCTACGGCTATTTATGTACGTGAGGGGGTTTCTTACACTCTTTGCCCCAGTCCTGCACCATCTGATATACCTAACTTAAATTCTTGTGCTGTTACTGTCGGATTCAATTCTTCACTGTTAACCATAGTTTCTGTCTACCTACCCCTTGGTCCAAATGAGCAGAACACTGAATGGATTCGTATGCTACCAGCAGAACAAAATAAAAAATTCTTGATCACGGGTGACTTTAATGCTCACTCACCTTTCTGGAGAAGGAATGTCAAATAGTTACAAGCAACCGTTTTGTTGAAAATCTTGTGGATTCCTCCCTCTGTCTTCTAAACGATGGGCGAATCACACGCATACCCGATAACCCCAATCATAGAGCCACCGCCATCGACTTAACACTGGCGTCACCTGAGTTAACACCCTTTTGTACCTGGAACCCAATAGATGATCCTCTGAACAGTGATCATATACCACTTGTGACCAGGTTTGAACTAGATCAACCTTCCGCTACAGACTCAACAGAAGACAAGATTCCAAAATACAATTACAAACGTAGTGACTGGAACAAATTTAGAAACATATTACTGTCTTATGATGAGTTCGAAACTTCTGATCAGGATATTGACACCTTATACATGATGTTTACTAAAGCTGTTCTGCATGCTGCTGACGAATCCATTCCCAAGTATAAGTCAATAACATCAAAAAAGCATGTCGGTAACATTTGGTGGAATGAAGCTTGCCAGAGAGCAAAAGACGAGAAAAAGTTAAAATTTAATGCTTATCTAAAGCACCAATCTATTGAAAATCATATGGAAATGAAAAAAGCCAAAAATAAATGTAACCGAGTAATAGATGAAGTCAAAAAAGAATATTGGTCATCTTTTGTACAAATGAAGTTTCGAATCATAAAGATCTTCAGAAAGTATGGGGAAAATTGAAAACAATGAAGAATTGCGTAAAATTGCCACAATATCCAGTACAATTGTCTCATTGTGATTTGCCAACTAATTACGAAAAAGCCGAAGCCTTTGCTGATATGTTTGCAAATAACAGTCGCAGCGATGGACTATCGGACAAAGATAGAAAGTACAGAGCAGAACATGAGTTACAGCTTAGTGATGAAGACTCGGAACAGACCAGAAATCTATCTATTAATGCTGCAATTACGATAGGAGAATTAAAAGAATGTGTCTCTAATCTCGGCAGCAAGAAAACATCAGTTGGGCTGGATGGAATTTCTAACGAAATGTTAGGTCATTTATCACTAATATGTTAATTTTTTTACATTTTATCTTTCAAAAATGCTGGGAAAGTGGACAACTACCAAACGTATGGAAGCAGTCAATTGTGTACCCATTCACAAACAAAGAAAGCCCCGGAATGATAAAAATAGCTATAGACCAATTGCGTTAACGTCACACACATGTAAACTTATGGAGAGAATTATATTAAGGAGACTTAATCACTATTGTGAAAAGTACAAGGTTATTCCAATTAATCAGGCAGGCTTTAGAAGAGGTAGATCAACCATTGATCACCTGATTAAACTAACTACTCAAATTAAGCAACAGTTTGCCAGACGAAAGAATGTTCTTGCTACGTTTTTTGACGTCACAAAGGCTTACGACCAAGTGTGGCACAATCGACTACTGACAAAGTTACGAAAAGTTGGTATTGTGGGTAATTTGTTCGATTTTATCAAAAGCTTTCTTTTTAATCGATCAATACAGACAAGGATTGGGAATACGTACTCCAATATTAGATCTCTTCATATGGGTCTTCCTCAGGATCAGTAATTGCCCCTATCTTGTTCTATATTCTAATGTCAGATCTTCCTAGGGGGTTATCGAAAGATGCAGTTGTAGCTCAATATGCCGACGACATCTGTTTATGGATGAAAGTATCAATGAAAAGAAAAACTCCTACCAGAGCTCTGAATTACACCAAGAAGTTATACCAACACGAACTTGATAAAATAAGTAAATATATGACTGAAAATGGTCTTTCATTATCTCTTGAAAAAACCAATATGATGCTTTTCAATTCAGGATACAACCCTGAAAAACTTCCTGTATTTTCTATCCATGGTTCAGTCATACGATATACTCAAACGACTAAGTTTTTGGGTGTCTATCTCACGTCAAAACTTTCCTGGACCAGCCATATTGAGCACATACTAATTAAAGCAAGAAGGAGCTTAAACTTATTAAAAATCATTAGAAAACAAAAGTGGGGACAGGATACAAAAATATTAATATTACTGTCAACGTCACTTGTGCGCTCCAAATTGACGTATGCACAGGAGGTATCTTTAGTGCTCCACAACATTTACTGACTAAAATGCAAAGTGTTGACTGCAAAGCCTATAAACTTTCCCTAGGAGTTCCATTTCATGCATCAAATTTAGGAACCTATAAGGAAGCAGGTGTTTTACCTCTTGATGAGCTAAGATGTCTTTCTGCTGCCAAATATGTTTTACGAAGCTCCTCGTTCGAAAATTTCACAGAGGCCGAAGTTTGCATGAGGTCCGATCTTCATTTTGCAAAAAGGGCTAAATCCATCCAATCATTAAAATCCATAAACACATTTACTTCAGATCTCTTAAAAAAATCAAAATTAAACAGAAAGGACATAGCAAGAAAACCTTCCTACTCACCTATACCTACATGGGAGATGAACAACCTGGAGCTTGACATAGATCACACAAACTTATCCAAAAATGATTCACCTAATATCCTGAAAAGTTCCATCAGCTCCCATATTGATAACAAGTATTCTGAACATTTAAAGATTTATACAGATGGGTCTGTACTTGGGAAGAGAAAAGTAGGAGCTGCCTTCGTTATACCAGCTCTAGAAATAGAGAAACGGTTTCACATATGTGAAAATGTTTCTATTTTTACTGCTGAATTAATTGCAATATTGAAGGCCCTGAATTACATTTCTGATTTTCCGAAAAACATATTTCAGATTTTATTGTGTGTTGATTCTAAATCGGTCTTTTAAATCTTTAAACCAGACAATGTGATCGGAGTTGATAATTGAAATTAAACACACTGTTCATTTTTATCATTGAAAGGAACCAGCGTCACTTTCTGTTGGTGCCTTCCCACTGTGGAATCGTTTCAAATGAATGGGCTGATCGAGCTGCAAGAAAAGGAGCAAACAGTCATGATGGTTCAGTTCCAGTTAAGATGCGGTTAGATTTACAAGAAGGTTACACATGTTTAGTTAATGCGTCATACAAAATGTTTGACGAGAAACTTAAAAATCTAAAGTGTCACTACAGTCAGCACTGCATAAATGTCAAGAACAGAGGAAATATTAAACCTCTTTTAGTGTTCTTGTCCGGAACTTATTCGAGGTCTGTTTCCAGCCTGATGTATAGGTTTCGTTTAAATGCACTCCGTACAAAATACAGCAAAAATGTCCAGTGCATGTGCGGAAGAGAAATAACGATGTCATTTACTTGTTCATTGCTCCAATGTCAAAGAACTAGTATCTCTGAGAGTGGGACGACAGTTTTTATCCGAGTCTTCCATTTCTCTTGAAAATGTTTTGAACAGTTATTCACTTCTCCGCATTTTTTCAAAGTGTTTTGATTAACTGTCCAGTTGGTATATTCCTGTGATTGACTCAGTTTTCATCATCCCAAACCCCCATTTTTGTGATAGTAATGTCGTTTCTAACACACACACACAACACACACACACACACCACACACACACACACACACACACACACACACACACACACACACACACACACACATACAAACACACACATGCACACACACGCAGCGTATCTATCTCTCTCTCCCTCTCTCTCACACACACACACTTATACACATACACGCACGTACATAAATACGGATGCAAGCACGCACGCACACACAGGCATGCATGCCCGTGCATGCACGCACTCATACACGCGCACGCGCGCGCGTACACACACACACACCACACACACACACACACACACACACACACACACACACACACACACACACACACACACACACACGCGCGCGCAATATATTTCATATATGTATATATATATATATATATATATAATATATATATAATATATATAAAATATATATATATATATATATTTTTTTTTTTTTTAATGACATGCAAATGCATGTGTTGGCTGGTGCTTTCTTTGTGTGTTATTTGCTAATTCGATGTTGAAGGATTAATGCATTATTGTTCTCTTTTTTTTTCATATTTAGTAGATCCTCACGGATTTTCCTATGTCCATAGCTTTGATCTTCATTGATTGGTAATTATGTAACATTTTAACCCATTTTCCTTATACAATAATTACATCTTAAGCTCTTGTACACACCCATGCCAGTACCGGCATACATACGCACGTTCATATCAAACTTAACATGCAGTCAACTTCTTCCACTCTTCCGACCCCTTCCCTTTTCCCCCATCCTTTCCCATCGTCTAATATCACTTTTAGTGAACAGACGTTAAACAGAATAACAACAACACACACACACACACACACACACACACACACACACACACACACACACACACCACACCACACCACACACACACACACACACACACACACACACACACACACACACACACACACACACACACGCATACACACACACGTACTTACTGACATACTTACTGAACATAATAATATGTGCATTTCAAATGCAAAACACTTTCTAAATAGACAGGTTCATACATAAGGCAAAGAGGGTGGTGGTGGTTGGTGGTGGATTTACGACGGGGTATGCAATTACTGGCACATAAGATGGTTGAAATAATGGTGTTTAAAGGTTGATATGCATTGGTTGTTTGGTTGATTCAGGGAGCAAGTTCCATTGACAGGAACCTGAATATGTTAAACTGCATTTGAATAAGTCAATTCTAGAAACAGGGACATGATGTTTGGCTAGAGCCCTTGAGGAATTAATTGAGAATCTGTGAACTAATGTGGAGGGTGCCTTCCCAGACACAGCCCTGTGCATTATGATCCCGTTGTTGTATTCTAACCTCAGACTTAAGGGCAGAACTTCCGAGTCCAGAAGACTTCTGGTTTTTAGGAGGACTAATTTGAGTGCTCGCTTGAGTAAGCTTAGCAATGGTTTGAGGGAGTTAGCGCTAGCAGAGTCCCATAGAGTAGATCCATAGTCTATGTATGATTGAATATATGAGACTGGAAAAGAGTTTGCGTGCATGCAGATCGAGGAAGAGTTTGATTTTCGAGAGTTGATAAACTTTCTGTGAAACCTTTTGCACAGTGGGGTTATGTGAGCTTGCCAACTAATGTTGTTATCAATTGTTATCCCTAGCACTTTGAGGTGTGTAACCTGTTCAACAGGTTCATCTTTAAGATGTACAGGAGGAAACTTAATTGTAGGTTTTGTCTTTTTTGCCTGGTTGTGAACAGCATGGATTTAGTTTTCTGAGGGTGAAGCGACATGTGATTTAGTTCAGTCCATTTTACGAGGTCATTCGCACTTTCTTGTAAAATTTAGAAATAGAGTTTGTTTCTTACCGCCAATGACATTGACAAACAAAGCACATGACAAGACACGATGCATTTCAACCACTTGGGTCTTCTTCAGGCGAAAAAATAAATCACATTTAACATTTGGGACAGTACAAACAAAGAACGAAAAACGATAAAAAGAACGAAAAATGACTCATCTGTTGTTGTCCATGTGGTGGGGAGAATAGCCTGTAGGCGGAAATGACATGGGGGATTATGGGAGAGGAAAAGGAGGGGTGGGGGTTGCGTAGGGGAGGTGTGTGTGTGTGTGTGATATGATAGGGTTGTGTGTCTAGTTTATTGGGATGGTGTGATATCTTTGTGACGGTTGTGGTAATGGTGGATTGATAATAATGGTAAGGGGAAAAGGGGGGTGGGGGGGGGGAGAACTGAGGGAAAAAAAAAGGTTTAGGTGAATAAAATAAATGATTTGTGGGTGATGAAAGAGGTAGTGGTAGTTATGGTGGGTAGTTGTGAAGGTGTGTGGGTAATGTTGGGAGGGAGAGGGGATGGAAGATAAATGGGTGATAAGGTATGGTGGGGGGGGGGGGGGGGGGGGGGGGGGGGGTGTGAGGTGGAAAAAAAGGGGGGGAATGGGGGGAGGAGGGTAATGTGTTTGGGGGGGAGGGAAGGGGGGCAAGAGAAGGACAGCTCATGTCTCTTCATCCACTATGGGGTGGAGAGAACGTATAAATACCAATCCTGGGCCACTTCCGCCCTCAAACAGTTTCCGGGCGAAAGTGACCCAGGATTGGCATTTATACGTTCTCTGACAAGTAAGACTTCAAACTATGTTTTCCTAATCATTTTCGCGCCATACAGTCATTTTCAACACCTGGTCGTGTGGCGAAGGATTGCTTGTGATATTTTCATTTAGACACGGAGCCATAGACATACGTGTTCTGCGTTTCACAAAATACGTCGCGCGCGCACACACACACACACGCACACACACACACACGCGCGCGCGGCGCACACACACACACACACACACACACACACACACACACTCTCTCTCTTTCCTCTCCTTCTCTTCTCTCTCTCTCTCTTTCTTTTCTCTTTCTCTCTCTCTCTCTCTCAATTAAATGACATAAAATCCGCACACTTATTCTGACTAATTTCTACCTACAAACTTTGTACACAGACAGGCAGACACGGGCTGAAACCTGGTCACTTTAATTTACGGCTCGCGGCCTTCGTTTACACAGCGCAGGCTAGGCGCTCTGGCTGCAAACTCACACTCGCTGGGTTGCACCACATTGCATCAGAAAATGATTTGGAAAATTCTAGATTGCCACGTCGACACACCGTATCGAGGCTGTCACGCGACACGACGGGGTCGCCATTGTTTGCTCGGACTCTCGTACAAGAAGGTTGTGTTTTGACTGCGCTCTGGTGTGACCACTGTGTTTTAATTGTGTTATTTTAAAATGGCTAAAACGTTACTGAAGAACAGGTTTGTGCTATTCGAGGCCATAAGTTTTACTTTAACTGCATGTTAGAGAATTTGTTGAAAGAATTAGGCGAAGCATGTTGTGAAACCGGAGAGATTGTTTTTCTAGAAAACGAAAAAAGTGAACTAACTGCTTTGGAAATGAACGACTATCTTAAAGGTTTGTTGGTTCATGGAAATGAAACAAGATGTAGCCAGTTTTAATACGTGTTTGGCTATCGATGAGATGGTTCCTTATCTAAAAAATGGCGCTGCTTTGTTGAAAGTCGGCCGAAGCAAAACAATCCATTACGCGTTGATTGTTGGGAGCTGGCTTGGGTCAGCTAAAGCCATGTTTAAAAAACATGGCGTTCATTTCTAAGGCGAAGGTAAACACGGCTGATTCGTGTGCTAAAACTTATATTTGAAACATTTTTGCTGTTCCTCCCAAGTAAAAATGTTCCCAGTTTGTATCAGACTTGATTGATTGTTAACTACAGATTCAGTGTTCATGTAGCAAGCTGATCTGTGTATTAAGATGTGTATACTTTTCTACTTTTCTAATTCTAACCAGTTTATCTGCCTTCAAGTGTGCCCTTATGCAACTGAATGGCGATTTTCGAATGTTCTGGCAAAACTAGATAGGGCTAGGCAGACCTTAGTACATCTACCAGTATGGAGAGGAGTAGTGCGTAGCCAGCACTATCTTCATATAAAATGCTTCAAAAATACAATGGCGGGTGTACTAACTACTGGCGATTCTCAAGCCCGGATGAGAAAAGAGGAGGGGTGTGGTATAAACTTTTTGTGTGAGAAGGAAAGTATAATGAAACTCTTTGTTGCGGGAGGCGGTCTGTGGTGAAGTCAGCCTTGCTATAAATAGCCGTTTATACATGAACGGCTATTTTTAGCAGCAAGAGGGCTGTGGGTGTGAAGTCAGCCTTGCTATAAATAGCCGTTTATACATGAACGGCTATTTTTAGCAGCAAGAGGGCTGTGGGGAAGTCAGCCTTGCTATAAATAGCCGTTTATACATGAACGGTTATTTTTAGCAGCAAGAGGACTGTGGGGAAATCCGCCTTGCTATAAATAGCCGTTTATACATGAACGGCTATATTTAGCAGCAAGAGGACTGTGGGGAAATCCGCCTTGCTATAAATAGCCGTTTATACATGAACGGCTATTTTTAGCAGCAAGAGGACTGTGGGGAAATCCGCCTTGCTATAAATAGCCGTTTATACATGAACGGCTATATTTAGCAGCAAGAGGACTGCAGTAAATTAGCCTTGCTGACTGCTACTATAAATAGCCGTTTATGTGTGAACGCCCTATTTTAGCAGCATGAGTCTAACAGGATGTAGTGGTGCTCGTAACTGGGACAGATGTGCCCACCCCCACCCCACGCATGCACGCCTCCTCCTCCCACCCCCACCCCACGCATGCACACCTCCTCCTCCCACCCCGCCCCAGCATGCACACCTCCTCCCCCCACCCCACCCCACGCATGCACACACTTAAGTCACTTTTAAGTTCTTAACTTAAGTCACCTCAAGTCACTTCAAGTCACCCCAAGTTCTTAAGTTTTTAATTAAGTTTTTAATTAATACTTCAAGTTTTAATAAGTTCTTGATTAAGTTCTTGATTAAGTTACCTCAAGATCATAACTAAGTCATCCTCTAAGTACAACCAAGTTTTTATTTAAGTTATCTTATAATTATCAAAAATACAATCTATGTTTTTATCTTAAATAGTAGATGTCTAATATAGTACACACACGCCTCAAAAAACGCGTCATCGTTGAGGATGTCTTGCTTAACGCCCTTAGCGCGAGATCGGTCAGCATAGATCTTAATGAAGTTCTTACATCCTAAGCAACCACATTGATTACAATTCTGGTCTATGGAAATGTCTTTTATAGACTCCATGTCTTTATTTATTGACTTCATCATTTTATAATACGCCATGATCTATTTTTATTAAAAAAATTAAAATTAAGTTCTTAAAATATTATTGCATTATAAATGGATCAAAATGATGCTTTGTTATTGGCGGTTTTGGCGTGCAGTTGTCTTTTTCTGTATTTAGTGGTTCAGATTTTTTTGATTGCTTTTGTTTCTGCTGCCATTGTGTATATATTTTATAACCGTAATAACTGACCCCAACAGCAGCAATGGCGCCAAAATGGCAACAGTTTTAAGTTCAATATTCCATGAAGACTTTGGGGCCCTTGAATCACATGGAGTTTTTTATAGCCGGCATTGAATTAACTTGTTCTGGCGTTGGCGGTGTTATGTTTTCATGATGAGGTATATTCTGTAACATTAATTTTTTTTGTCTGTTCCACTCTGCTAATTTTCTTCCTGCTTTAACACGCCCAGGATGAGGATGCTTTTCACTGGCCCCACCTGATTCAGTGTTTTCTGCTGATTTTCGGCTTGGTTACTTTCTCCGCCTGATTCAATGTTTCCTGATTCTGATGATTTTCCAGCTCGTTCATTTTGAAGGGAAACAAAATCTATATGATTAAAAGTTATTAATCCCATGATTAATGGCGATAACAATGTTCCAAATCTGTAGTATAGATCACATCCTAGAGACTCTAATGACTTTGTTAAAACTGGATCTTGCGTTAAATCATACGTAAGATCTTGTTCAGAATCAATGGGAGCAAATCTACTGACTAGTTTAGTGTACAAACTAAGAACGTTTGCCCCACACTTTTCACCATTCTAGACCCCAGCTGCGCTTCATACCTGTTATGATACTTTATAATGTCTTGCGGCGACATCTGTTGAATCTGTTCTATGCTGAATTCAGTTCCGAGGAACTGTTTTGTTTTTCCACATGCTGCCAAAGAATACAGCCTTTCCTTTTTGGGCATAATAGCTTGATCATTAACTTGGTCATTTATAAGCTCAGGAAGGTTTAGGCTGCCTTGTAGCTGTAGCAGATCATCACTGTTCATGTTTTTTATTAATTATAATTATTTTATTTTCTAAAAAAATGAGCACCGAAAAAACTGTTACTAACCTTGTATACCATTCTGCTGTTATTGGAGGTCTAAGTGTAGGATACTCAATGCTTGGTAAAAGCTTGTTAAGAATTAAACCAGCAGATCTTGGCAAACTAGACTTTGAGGATTCAGCAAAGCTAATTGCTATCATTGCAGCTTCGGTTGCCACGAAAGATTTTTCTAGTTAAGCAAGGAATAATTCCAGACAGTATAAATATGTAAATAAAAAATACGTTTATAAAAATGGCTTCACTCGTAATGATGATAGGTGGCGCTGTGGTGAATGCGCTTGCTTTTAGCGGAAGTAATTTCGCATTTAGTAAACTGCGGGATGACGGCGAGAGAAAAAGACATAACAAAGCTATGAGCAGCTAGCAGCTGCACAAGACGCCTATGAAAAGCAGAGACTTTAGCAGTTAGATTTTATTAATGACACACTGAAAAAAACAGGGGCATGCAGCTTACATATTTAAAGATGTTGATCAAGCAATAAAACAATATTATCTAGTAACAGGCAAACCAATCCAGACATTGCCCCCACCAAAATTCAGCGACTTTTATCAACCATCAGAAAAACAAAAGATGCAAGAAATCGCGTTTATTGCCTTTGGTATGACCGTCGTGTATTTGTTGCACATAATATTGGCTGAATAAAAAATGAACAAAATCTATTATTCGCCCAAAGGATATTGGAAGGGTATCACAGCAATACAAAAGCTAAGCCAAGCGGCAGGAGTCAGTGAACAAACAGCAAAGGAATGGTTATCTAAACAAGCGATTTGGCAAATTTATTACCTGCGCCTAGACGAATACAGAGACCGCACTTTGTGAACACAACTCCAAACGACACCCATCAAATGGATCTTCTATATTTACCCTCCGATACGATTAGACGAAAAAGATTTAAGTACGCACTTACAGTCATTGACATAGCTTCAAGATACAAAGATGCAGAACCATTAACACAAAAGAGTGCTTCTGCTGCTGCTGTTGCTATACAACTGATATACCAACGAGGCCCACTAACTTTCCCTCGCATGATTCAAGTCGATGATGGAAAAGAATTTAAAGGCCAAGTGAATCAATTATTGTTAAAACATAGAGTTACCATTAAAAGAGGCATTCCAGGAGTTCACAGATCACAGGCTTAGTTGAAAACTTTAACAAACAGTTAGCCGAAAGACTTTTCTCCTACCATTTATCACAGAGAGCTGATTGACAATTCTCGCAACACAGAATGGGTTAGAAGACTGCCCTCAGTTTTGCGTGCAATGAATAATGAAGAATTTAAAGGTTAAAACCAGTACAAGCAATCAAAAGAAAAACAATAAATGTTGCTGAAGACTCCAGTACAACCAGCAAACTATTACCATTTGGTTTGAAAGTAAGGTACCTTTATTTACCGGGGGAAGCAGAAGGGGACACTCGCATCAGGGCAACCGATCCAATTTGGAGTGTTGACCCGTACGAAATAAAAAGAATTGTAAAGATGAATCCGCCCGTGTATTATTTACGAGAAACTGACACAACAAAACAACCAGCTCCTCAAAGATCTTTTGTGAAGGAAGAACTGCAGATAATCCCACCGGACACAGTTCCGCTTTAATTAATTTACGGTTCTCCAGTGCCCGATTGCATATGAAAACTCCGGATTAACAAACACACGTTTTGTGTTTGTTCTATCAAATGACTTCTTTGTTACAACTGTTGTGTTGATCTCATGTAGATTAGATCGCAGTTTTACGTTGTCATGATGAAAAGTCTTATTGCCAAACAATGCTTCTTTGTAGTTGTCATGTGATATGTTTGACTGCACAACGCTGCGAGATATTCCCTTTGCTTTCTTAATGATTTTTTCCTGGCTCGAAATACTGTACATTTTTTACCTTAACCCCACATACTCCTTGATCACCTTTCCAGATAATTCATCCTTCATCTTTCCTAAAACCTTCTTATTAACGGATGAATGCAAAGGCGAATCTTTAGGGTAATCAGATGTATCATACCATCCCGCATGTCCTTTAGCTACTTCCATTTCCATGTCTTTAAAAGATGTCTTCAGTAGGATATCTATAACAAAACTGTCTGTATCTGTGTAAAGTACTCTGGACTTAGGATACGAGGCTTAAAGTAGTCATAAAGAAACTCTAACATCAAAAGCTTTGATAATTCTAAAACAGTAAAAACCAATAAATAAAGGTTTGTCTAATTTGACTTTCTTTTTTTTTCATCATTATGCCAAAAAGCTGATCATGAAATCTTCTAAAGTCCTGATAATTAGGTTTTGAAGTAGCTTAATTGCTTCGTTCTCTTTGGTGACTAATCTGACATCTTTGCGCTTGTGCGGATTCTCCATAGTCTTTCCAAAACAGCTGTTGTTCATCAGCTTGAAAAAGTCTTTTTCTGAAGCATCTGTGGATTTAGTTCTAAGATCAGTGTTCTTCATGATGTATGGCTTCATGAACTGTTCTTGATCAAAAGCAATTATGCGATGAACAGCTGTCAACTTCAACCATGTCTTAAATAAAATTGTAGAAGTCTGTAATGGCAGACATAATTTTTTTGCCTCGAAATTAGGCACAAGTTTAGGGGGTTCTCTTGGATCCATCTTTAGACTTTCTGCTGCTAATGGATAGTCATTATGCAAGTCATGGAGTTCATGAGGATATTCTAAGTCAACTTCTAGAATAATAGCCCTGATGCTGATCGGCGTTAAAACTGTTCAACCACTTTAATGCCTTTTGAATATTTTCCGGATTGCCGCCTGTGTACATTTTAAAGTTGCGTAATGGAAGCGATTGCGCCATAGCCCATCCATACAGATTGTTCGCATCTAAATACATGAGATAGTTAGACCTTTTACTCGATCATAGTCGTCCAAGTATTTGTTGTTTTTCTTTACAGTAATGATGCGACGCCATACTAATTCCTCCACGCAATCCGTTTTCAATCATCTGAATCATTGGTAAATCTGACAATAAATCAATCTGTACTCCAGTAAACTTAAGAAAGCGTCCCAACTCATCCCGGGCGCAGAAATGTAATGCACAGGATCCAGGCTATAATGTTTCATGCAGGTCTTTCTGTAATTTTCAAAGACGTCCGCCAACAAACATACATCTGCCATTAAGTAGGAGTCATGATAGTCTCCCATCGTTTTTACACTCTAACTTTTGCCACGCATCTTGAGCATGCTGGTAATCTGAATCGCTGATGTCCTTTCCTCTAAGACTAGAAAAGAACGCGCCTTTAGGCGGAAGTGAGTCTTCATCAAACCTTTCCCAACTGTTCATGTACTCATAAGGGTAAACGCCCTTTCTAACAAGAGTTGGGTCAAAATATTCTTCCGTTATTGGGCAGGACTTTAAGGACATAGCTAGTGACTCTAATGATCCCATCATGTGTTGCATAGAGTCATAAAAAGACATGTTATTTAAAGTGAAACACATGTACTTTTCTGATGACTGTGCAATGCATGCTACCCTGAAGGCATTGGTTACTGCTTGCAATATAAGGTGAGAGTCGTAACCTCGCAAGTTATGAAAGAAGATGGGCAGCTTCCATGTCTTTGGTTCAAACTTTAGTTGAAGATTGCATTTGTTGTGCGCAGCTCCTCTGAACTTTCCCGGGAATGTGATCATGGTCTCTTACTGTTGGATTCGCTGCGTCTGATGAGAGGCCTAAACCACAAATCCAACAGTGAGTGGCTGAGGCATACTGTTGTTGGTCTTCAGACGTCATCATAATTTCAGATAAATTCAGATTATTAGAACAATCATTACGCACTTGCTGCATGCGCTGTAAAAATCTTCTAGCCGCATCTGGACCTCTGTATAATTCTGGCCTTGAATGAGCGCCATCCGACCTAACAACAATGAAGCAAATGAACAAATCTGATGATTACTCATTAAGACTGTTTTTCGAAGTTTTTGTGGCGCTGGCCCTTCATAAGGAACAATAAGCGACTCGAAGTCTGCGTAAACTACGTATGGAGAATGTTGCAGTTTTTTCCAGTTCTTAAAGCTAACTTTAGATCCAGGTGGGGCGTAATTAGTTCTGTATTACAGTCAACTGGGCCAATACAATGTTTCTTATGTTCGCTTGCGGCTTGAACAGATGGCATTCTTGTTAAACATTTTCTGCAGAATTCTTGTTTGTGCCCATCTTTTGAAGTATGCTGCATTAGTTTACTTATTGTTCGTATCAATGTGTAATGTGGCAGCCCCGCTGGTGAAAACATTAGTAGTAAGTCAACATGATTTTTGTCTGGCTCGCCAATCGTTGGACTGTTCTTGGACACTTTAATCGGCTGTAGATTTGTTTCCTCATCCCATGTGTAGATATTGACAGTTATTGGTTTGTTTGTTCTTCAAACTGATCAATTTGGTCTACACTAACAGGAAAGGATATTCCATTGAAGTTAAGATCTTTGGCGTATTGCCGATAGTTAGTCACTCTCTCTGCGTGGTCGCGACATGATGCAGCCTTGCAAGAACACACCACATGAAACATTTGTTGTCTAAATTTTTTATGTTTAAAACTGCTCTCTTTGAAACCAACTCTCGAGGTAGCGGAATGTAAGCCTTGCCTACAATCGGTGCATACTTAGCCTGTTTTAATCTAATCTCTAAGACTTCGCCCTCTGACCACCCAGAGCCTCTCATTTTAGCTTCTTCAGCGGCAGCGTCAAACTGTGTAAGCAGTTCGTCTGCCCAACCGGGTGTTAAGTCGTTATGAGAAAGAATAGTCTGTTGTTTAGTCGAGACCCAGACTTCTAGATTTTCTTCATTTATTGTTATATAGTCGATTAAAACAGCTAACATTACTTTAACTGGTGGGTCTATGTTAGTTTACTTGGAACTTGAGAAATTGCATGTACAACGCTTGCCCGCACGTTTTCTGGAAATTTAAAAACTTCTAAATCAATATCATTCAGTGCTCTTGACAAAAGCTCTTTCTCGAGCATTCCTTCAAACAGTTCGTCTTGTCCTTCATATATCTTAGCCATGCTGTCTTTCTTTTCTAAGCCAACATATTTATTTAAATTAAAAAAAATACAACGGCTTAATCAAAATTAATATCAACGGGCTTTTTGCGCTTGGACTCATAAACTAAAGTATAAACACCTTTTGGTGTTTTTTAATGTGAGCTGTTTAAACAGAGTTTAATGTTTCGTTTACTTTTTTTAAGCATTCCTTTTTTATCTGCTCGGGTCTGGCTGTTGAGAAAAAATGTCCTCGCCTTTCTTTGAAGATCAAACTTTGTTCTTTTATAGTCATCAAAATCGGCCTGTAAACGATTAAATTCTTCATCCGCGATGTTTGAGTCAGCTAGTGCTTTATTTATTGTCGTTTGAACGAACTAAGTTTAGCCGTTATTAGTTGAACCATAGCTGTGTGCTTTTGGGGTTTAGTTTTTTAAATTTTTGGCCAGCAGCACTTACGGCTAATGAACAAGGCCAAGAGCTAAAGACAAACCACCCAGAGGTAAAGCTGCGGGTGCGCCTACGCCTGTTGCTAAGAGGCCTACACTCGTTCCTGCTGATAGAGCACTAATAGTCGATGTTCCAGTATTAACATATGTACAGCATTAAAGGCAGCAGAATACCTTTCGTTTGGTTTTGCTGTATTTTTGAAAGGGCGCTCTAGATTTTTGTTTCATTTGTGTAATGTTGTTAAGTCTAAAGGTTTTTATGCTAGGGTTTTCTTACTATTTTCTCTTGGGAAATCGTGCTGTAGGGACATTTGGATAAACCGAACCCAAAAATGCTTTTATAAAATGAAAAAATAATTTAGTATACTACATCTTTTAAATCTTTATCTTCAATATTTAGCTGTAGCATCATATAATAAAAAACAAATGTACATTTAAACGGTTTAACACCTCTTTTTCTTATCAATTTGAATGTTTATTATGTCTCTAACATCTCTCCCACTTCCATGCAACTGATTAATCCCTGTTTACCTTAGTCAATCCATAAACCGTATTTGATGTTAAATAATCATCAAGCCTAACACTGTGAAGGTGTAGATCTTTAGACGCAAGGTCTTTTGTTGGACTTCTACCCCTCCCACCCCCAAACAATTTTCTTATTTCGCCAAAATGATGATAAGGCCTAAGTCCGCTAGCATAGATTTGGTTAGGACTACCATCAATCGAACATTGTACTTTCGTTATTTTTGGATTAAAAAACTTTTCACTTGCTCTTGCGAATGGTTCTTCATCTTCGCACAGCAATAAAATACCTTTAAGCGATTTTACTGCGACACTAAGATTAAAATTCCATATAGCGTCTGCCCTGCTTTTAGGATATGTTGAATGATGACGCACTGCTTCGTAATATATTACTAATTGTGACTCATATTGGTGCCCAATCAGCCTTGCTAAATTAGAGTTGCTAACAACATCAAACTCTAACGAGATGTCAGAAATGCTGTACTTTGCTTCGGTGTCTGATGATCTGATAACACGTTTGTAGTCATTAAAAGTTAGTTCGTATGACAATCTGTCTTTTAATACCCCTTGAAGGTATGGGGCATGCGCTTTTAACAACTCAAAATCTAAAGGAATGGAAAAGCGATTTCCAAACGCATAACTTACAGCTAAAGACTTTTTGCTGCTTTTATCACCTGAGGCGAGTTCGGCGACTAATCTAAGTTTAGTGCTTCTTCATTACCAATTCCTTGAAACGCAAGATCTTCCCTTTCATTCGCGGTTAGCCATAGATCAGAATAGGTTAAAAATATGTCTGCATTGTTTAAAGAAAATACTTCTTTCCCCCTCAAGTTTTACAGAAATTTCTTAACGATTGCCCGCCCCAGATTCTGAACAACTGTTCTGGTTGGGTCTGTTGTTGAAGTGAGTTCTATTTTGAAAGTAAGCCGTGCAGAGCCTGGCACAATCAAATCATCCGCTCCTAAGTCTGGAAATTGACAGTAAGAATTTGATCCGCATCAATAGTAGATGGATTATTTGGAACAGTAATTTTCCCGTTTATTTCCTTTCACGCCATGGGGTTCTTTCAGCTTTCTATGCGGGTCAAGAATCGAGCCATGTGCTTGTGGCATTTTTTTATAAAACAAATAAAAAGTTAATTATTTAAAAACATGGCAGGAATTGAAGATGAAGAAGATTATGATGTTTTTGATCGTGGAGACGACATGAGTGAAATGACCCCTTTGACACAGCATCGCTCAACGCTCTCAATGCGGCGTGAATTAACAGAAAGTACGGTCGAAGCATTTTACAAAAGTTTAGGTCAAGAACCTCCCGAATTTATAGACCCAATGATTTTGAATTAGAAGATGGTCATTTGTTTGTAAGGGGCGATCAAGAACAACTTATTCGGCTTACAACTAACCAGACCCATCAAAGTTTTTAGCCAAGAGTACAATTATACAAAGACTCAGTGTGGAAAGATCAAAATCGCCTTGGTCTTGTTAGACCAAAATTAGGGGCGGAGGCAGTTTCTAAACTTCAAAACACACTGCAGGAACTCCCAACAGATAGCCAAATACAAAACATGGAACTTAAAGAATTAAATCAATCGGCAGGCGAATTAATAAATGCAATAGAAGCAGAAACCAGTTTTTCAGAAGAAACAGCGTTAAAGACTATACACGACTCACCGCTACCCATGCGAGAAATAGCGGCCCTTGATCATGCTTTGAGAAGCATCAGAGGCGAATTAACAAACAATTTAGCAAAACTAGGTGAACTAGATGAGCATATAAAAAGAGAAAAAGAAAACCTCGTTGAGGCTGATGGCGCCAACTTAGGGCATGATATTAAAGAAAGAATAACCCAAAGACTAAAAGATCTTGAACAAGAAGATCAGCAAGACTAGAAGTGCTGACTACTAACCGAGACCAATTACGAACTCAAGTGAATAGAATAAGAGAAACTATCCGAAAAATTTTATATGAAGACACGACGCTAGCAGAACGAATAAGAACATTGTTTAGAGAGCAAGGTGTCACATTAGCAAGCGTTATAACTGCCTTAGGATTTGCAATAAGTACACTGGTGATGGCTATTACAGGCGGCGGTGGTGCTGGGCCAGTGCCTCCATCGCCATCACCTCCATCTCCGCCTGATAAATCATGGGTAAAAAAAACAGCTTGATCATCTTGCAAGTTTATTAAAAAAATTAGCCGGTAAAGCTATAGACTCTTTACCGGGTATATTAGGGGGTGTTGTTAGCTGGCTTTTGTCTACTGCAAGCAAAGTAGTTGGCTTTATGGCCGAGCACTTATGGGCATTAGGTCTCTTCATAGTCGGGTTAATATTTAGTAAGATAAAGACCAAGTAATCCTAGGCCAGTTAATCCAAGAACAAGCGCTGTCTTTTCATATTCATGGCCATCGCGAACAGAGTCCGGGTCTTCAACGGCCTTTGGGCTTTGGGCCACGGGATTGGATGACTTATTCTTGGGTGTTCTTTTATTGTTTGTAATATTACTGGCTCAGAATTTATGTCGTTTTTCCCAACCTTCTGTTCATTGCCTGCTATAAGAATTTCATTATTATAGTTTATTATTGTACCTATCTGGAGTCTGAGGTCAGAAGGCAGCATGTATAAACCAGTGCCAACAGCAAAGTCTACTTTCGATCTTGCGTATTGTAAAACATTTTGGTATCTTTTAATACTTGAAGGTAAATCAACTGTAGAATTAATGGCGTCCTCTAAATTTGCCAAGAACTGTTTTTGTGCATCAAAGCCAGTAGAAGGATCAGTAATGCTCGATCTTGCCTGTGCTTGCGAGCCTAGCAAACACCAAACGTAAGTACGAATAGAGTCGTTTATTCGTTCTATTCCTGCTCTAGTTAGGCCCTTAGAAGTGTCTAAGATAAATGTTGTCCATGCTGTTTTATGCTCTTGCTGTAGGGACCCGGGCTCAACAGTTGTGCCAAAAAAGAAAGATTTGAAAGGAGGATGCCAGTCATAGTTATACTTTCTGTGCGTGCCCCGAAAATAAAGGTCGCCTAGGCCATGATTAAGATCCAACTTTTGTCTAAAGGCTGTTTTGATGTTAATATTAAATTCGTTACAGATCCTTTCAAAAGCCTTCATGTCTATTCTGTTGCTGAGTGGATTAAACGGTTTGTCATTTGGTAATGGAGCTTGCAGTTCAGTCAAAATACGTCTGAAGGTGTAATAGAAATGAAATCTGTACACTGACCTCACCAAAGGATCATGGTGATTTAAATGATCAGCATACGACACTCCACCCAGTTGATGCGCAAAACACAGCAAAGTTTAACTGGTTCTGATAAACTGCATTGGATGACTAAACCACGATTTCTTGATGTGGTCGTTTTCAATAGGGGGGTTTAAGATAGCTCTTCAATGGAGTACTCACCTTTTTATGAAAAGAGGCAGTCTGGGTCACAGCAATGCCAAGAGTATCAGTTGCTATATTTTTAAGATTGTAGTGCGGCCCAACAGAATATTTTGCATCAGTATATTTGAATGCACTCATTTTTATTTCGTTTTAAAAAATGTTTGTAACAATAACAACCCAAGACCGTCCTTCGTTTTTAGAACATACTATTGATAACAATTGCGGGGCCAAAACGGTTCGCGCTCCATGAAATATTCTACAAAGTCGTATGGTTTAATATAAGTGAATCCAAGGAAAATAATAAGGTTTTAAAAGTTGACAAATCAGGGAACAAAGTTAGCGAGTTAAACAATACCTGATGGTTATTACGGGTTTTGCTCCCTAAAAGAAGCAATGAGTAACTTTGACATTACTCTCAAACTTAACAATGCAAATCTGAAAACAATGTTAACATTCAAGCCTGAAGAAGAAGGAGGTTACTATTTTGATAAAGAGCTAGTTAAAATGTTAGGCTTTACAGCTAACAATTATAGATTTAGAGTTACACCGACCAAAACTACTTATGAGGGGGAAAGTCCGCTCGATCTTGCATTACATTCATTACTCTATGTTCATTTAGACGAGCTGAGCACTGATGAAAACTTATATGATGGAAGGCCCTCAACTGTTTTAAGAGCTCTTCCATCAGGGAAAGCTGCATATTGCGATTATGAAATTATACAATTCCCTAATTTACAGTTTAAAAGATTAGTTTGTGGAGGTTGGATCATTTAATATAAAAAATGCAGACAAAGCGGGAAAGTTGTGAATGTGATAACCTACACATTGTTTTAGAAATAAAATAATAAGGGGTTCTAAAAAATGTCGCGTGGGCCAGAAGAACCAGGAGTTACATTAGCGCCTGTAAGGTGTATAACCTTAGAATTAAAAGACCTTGCAGACGTTGCGGACTTTGAACAGAATGGTGAGATAGGCGCTTTGTATGGTTTTGAGTACACTAAAGATGGTGATTATAAACGCAAAGAGGTTGGCGACAGCAAAAAGTTTCCTAAACTAGAGCAACTGCGCAATCTAGAAGCAAATAATGTTGGCCAGTATGAATAAAATAGTTCGAAAACCTGACCTCAATTGGCACTTGGAACCATATTTAGAATGGGACATAAAATTTGAATTCATAAGCCCATTTACATTTTTGGCCGCCAAAAAAGTTTCAGAAAAGCATTCAACTCTGGCCCTTTACATGTAAGTCTTATGCCAGATGACAATAGTCGGAAAGAGATTGAAATAAAGCCGTATGGGAAAAAACAGTACATCCTCCACAGAAGAGAAACGGTTTTAAAAGATGCTTCTACAAAATTACAGTTCATGCCGCAAATGAAATTAGGAGACACGTTCACAATGATATTTGAAATTTCTGTCTTAAAAGATAAGGAGAGGGATGGGGTTGTGGGCGTTAGTGACGTCCTTTTTAAAGGAATTCTAATTAGCTGGCAAAATTTAGACGTTGACAGTCTTAAAGTTACTGTCGTCGTTCTTCACAATGGCGAGGATATTAAGGTCATAACAACAAGCAACAAAATCAATATTAGTCTAAATAGAAACAATCTTAAAGCACTGAATTGGATTAATCTTACACATTTAGGCCTCATAGGATTTTATTATACTGAACAGGTTCTAACAGAGAGTATGATAAAAATAATAACTGGATTAGATTAAATTCTTCTATAAAACCATGGAGCAGTTAAACTTTATGACAAAAACTCCTCATTGCTCATTGATTTGTGGGCAGACTGGTTGTGGAAAAACAATATTTGTCCTAGACCTATTACAAACAGTTTATCGCTATAATTTTAATCATATTGTGGTTTTCTGTCCAACACTTAAATGGAACAAAGCATATCATGATAGAAGGTTTATATGGACAGATGATGACATATATTTAGTTGATCCTAGCAATAAACTGAGTGAGTGTTTAGAACAGTTTTATAAACTGTTTGAAGGAACGCAAACACTATTTATTATAGATGACTGTTCGGCAGAAAGAGACATAGTTAAAAAGAGAAACACTTTGTCAAAACTAGCTTTCAGCGGAAGGCATGCTAGGATAAGTGTGTGGATTTTATGCCAAAAATATAACTCAGTTTTAAAAGACTTTAGAGAACAGTTAAAGACTGGTAGTTTTTATTTCACATGAAAGACAGAGACTCATTTGAAGAATTTTTTGCGCGAAAATGATGTTATTGAAAATGATCAGGAAAAACATAGGATTAAACAAAACTGAAATCTGAAAAGTTTAGTAAATTAGTATTGAAAACGGATAACCCTACACATATGTCTGTCTGTAGATAATCGTTTTTTTTTGGGTTATTAAAGTCTTACTTTGTCAGAGAACGTAGAAATACCAATCCGGGGTCGCTTTCGCCCGAAACTGGGTAAAGGGCGGAAGGGGCCCAGGATTGGTATTTCTACGTTCTCTGGGGGGGGGGGGGTGGGAGGTTCAAAATAAATGGTGTTGTTTAAAAAGTGAACAATGCTGTGGGTTTGATGTTCATTGCAACGGGTGAAGTAATGTGTTGGCATCAATATGCTGAGTTTGTTGAGAGAAGATAGCAGTGATCAATGAAAAACAGGGTAAAAACATGTGTTGCACACACACACACACATACACACACACACACCACACACACACACACACACACACACACACACACACACACACACAACACACAAAGGGGGGGGATGGGGGACCACATATAAACATGTTCTGGGTGAGTTAAGTCATGTGATCATAGTAGACTAACTGTGGGAGTTTTTAAACACCATATTTACTCACACATACACTTCATTTCACACACACACGTCACTGATGGGTGAGATCATATGAAATCAGTGGTAGTGTAGGAAGAGATTCTTCTCTGTTCCCTTTAGGCAAGAATGGTGGAGGTACTGGCAAGGGCTTCTGTATGGGAAGGCTCTCCAGTGGTCAATAAAGTTTTTGCACTGATCGGTGTGTTGGAAAGGCCAGGATTGTTCTTTTGGTGTTGTTGGGACTGTTCCACCCGTCATTGGGGCTGCATGGATAAATTAAAGACCCACCGGGGTGGAGTATTGCAGAGATTGATGTCACAGTCTGGAGTGCCCAGTTCTCAGACACAATGGTGGTCTTCTTCTTCGTTTACTTCGGTAGGAATCCTGGAGGTACTAACAAAGGTTGCTGTATGGTGAAGGACCCTCCAGTGGTCAGTAGGGTTTTGCACTCATTGGAGTTGGCGGGCCGGGTTTCCACTTTGGGCCTAGCTGTGAATGCTCCGCTGTCTCTTGGGGGTGCACTGCATTGATAATTTGAAAGACTCACGGTGTGGAATATAGTGACCTGTGATGTTGAGGTCCGGGTGCCTTACTTCAGTCCAACATTTTTCACTTGGTCTGATTGGGGCATCTGGTAGACCAAGTGAACATTGTTTTGGGCTGAAGATAAGGCTCCCCGACCTCAACACACAGGTCCACTATACTCCACACCTGTGGTCTTTTTAAATTATCAATGCAGTGCAGCCCAAGAGACAGCGGGGCATTCCCAGCTAGGCCCAAAGTGGAAACCTGGGGCCCGCCAACTCACCAATGAGTGCAAAACCCTACTGACCACTGGAGGGTTTCACCATTCAGCAACCTTTGTCAGTACCTCCAGGATTCCTACCGAAGTAAACGAAGAAGAAAGACCACCATTGTGATACTGAGAACTGGGGACTCCAGACTGTGACATCACATCTCTGCAATACTCCACCCTGGTGGGTCTTTAATTTATCCATGCAGCCCAATGACGGTGGAACAGTCCCAACAACACCAAAAGAACAATCCTGGCCTGCCAACACACCGATCAGTGCAAAACTTTATTGACCACTGGAGAGCCTTCACCATACAGAAGCCCTTGCCAGTACCTCCACCATTCTTGCCAAAGGGGAACGGAGAAGAATCTCTTCCTACACTACATTGATTTCATATGATCATCACCTATCACTGTATCAGTGACTGATTGATGATAATATTTTTTTAAAGTGTGTGTGTGTGTGTGTGTGTGTTTTGTGTGTGTGTGTGTGTGTGTGTGTGTGGTGTGTGTGTGTGAATGAGTGTATGTGTGAGTAAATATTTGTGCGAAAACTCTCCACAGTTAGTCTCACTATGATCACATGATCTTAACTCACCCAGAACAATGTTTATATGTGGTCCCCCATTCCCCCACCCCTTTTGTGTGTGTGTGTGTGTGTGTGTGTGTGTGTGTGTGTGTGTGTGTGTGTGTGTGTTGTGTGTGTTGTGCAACACATGATACCCTGTTTTTCATTGATCACTGCTATCTTCTCTCAACAAACATCAGCATATTGATGCCAACACATTATTTCACCTGTTGCAATGAACATCATCCCACAGCATTAATCACTTTTTTAAACAACACCATTTATATGAACCTCCCACCCCCACCCCCCACCCCATAGTGGTTTGAAGAGACATGAACTCTCCTTCTCTTGCCCCCCCCCCCCCAAACACATTACCCTCCTCCCCCCCATTCCCCCCTTTTTTCCACCTCCCCCCCCCCCCCCGATCATACCTTATCACCCATGTATCTTCCATCCCCTTCCCTCCCTAACATTACCCACACACCTTCACAACTACCCACGCATAACTACCACTACCTCTTTCATCACCCAACGAAATCATTTATTTTATTCACCTAAACCTTTTTTTTTCTCAGTCCCCCCCCCCCTCCCCCCCCTTTCCCCCTTACCATTATTATCAATCCACCATTACCACAACCGTCACAAAGATATCACACCATCCCAATAAACTAGACACACAACCCTATCATATCACACACACACACACACCTCCCCCTACGCACCCCCCTCCCTCCTTTTCCTCTCCCATAATCCCCCATGTCATTTCCGCCTACCGCTATTCTCCCCACCACATGGACAACAATAGATGAGTCATTTTTCGTTCTTTTTTTCGGGTTTTTCGTTCTTTGTTTGTACTGTCCCAAATGTTAAATGTGATTTATTTTTTCGCCTGAAGAAGACCCAAGTGGTTGAAATGCATCGTGTCTTGTCATGTGCTTTGCTTGTCAATGTCATTGGCGGTAAGAAACAAACTCTATTTCTAAATTTTGCTTCCTTCGCCGCCATCAGTCACTCCATTTTGAAACTTTCTTGTAAAGTTTGAGCAAGAACAGTAACATCAGAATGATTTGTGGGTATTGTTGTATCATCAGCAAAGAGTTCACAGGTGGATGTAATATAAGAGGTAAATCATTGATGTAAATTGTGAACAGTAAGGGACCCAGGATAAAGCCTTGTGGGATGCCATAGGAAAGTGTTTGAAAGTTGTATTGCTTTTCACACATTGTTGCCTATATTTGAGATATGATTGAAAAAGCGTAAGAGTTTTGGTGGATAAGCCATACAATTTCAATTTTCTATGAAGGTTTTGATCTACCGAAATGCTTGTTGGAATCGATGAATAGGACAGCACAATATCTGTTGTTGTTAATGCTTTTCAGCCAGTCATCAACTAAGTTGATTAGGGCTGTGTGGCATGAATGGTTGTGTCGAAACCCAGACTGTTTCGGATGAAGCAAGTGATATGTATTAAGGTGGTGTGCTTGTTCATGTGTTTTTCCAAAGGTTTGGAAATAGAGGAAATGATTGAGATTGGTCAGTAGTTTGCAGGTCTGAGTTGTCATCACCTGCCTTGTGGATAGGAATGACTTTCGTTTTTTTTAAACCATGGGGAAAATGATTTTTGTCTTTGCATAAATTGAAGACGTATGTTTTTGTATCTGTATTTGCTGGTGCTGATAGTTTGAGGATTTTTCCATCTAGGCCATCCACCCCGCAGGTACCTGACTGTTTTAGGCGCGTTAGGTAGTGATAAACTTTAAAGACTGTGTTGGTGGAATATAAAGTTCAGACGTGATGTTTTTATCTTGGCAATATTGTTTCAGTTTTTGAAGATCGTTTGATTTGGAAGAATCTGTCGTGACAATTTTATTAGCTAAAGTGCAAAAGTAAGTGTTTAGCTGTTCAACCGAGATGTCTTTAATTACAGTTGATTTTGAAAGAAGATTGATTGTCTGTAAGCTCGTTAATAGCTCTCCTTACCAATTTTGGATTCTGGTTTGATGACATTAGTTTTCTATATTTCGTTTTTTCTCTGCACTTCTGTGAATTTATTTCATTTGTCAGCAGTCTAGATTCTTCTTCATTGCCATGTTGTTTAACCATTTCACCGCCAGACATTCTACTTTGCATAATCCCAATCGCCAGCCATTTTTCATAAAATCTCTTATTTCATACCAGTTTGTGTGAAATGCGGATATCTCTGGAACTAAGCAACCAATTCCCCATGCTGTTTTTTGGGGAAATGGAAGAAATAAACTGTACTTTTGTTAACTTTTTAGAATGTTAGTAATGGTTGGAAAACAACAATTAAATTTTTTTGGTAATTTCAATTTGAAAAAAATGCAAATAAAAAATTGAATGCTATCTTTAGTGTCAACATAAAAGAGAAGAAAGCATGCAATGAAAGTCTGAACAAAGAAGGAAAAATACTCCACTCACAAAATAAAGACCAGAAAGTATGCAATATCCAATAGAATAATGAAAAAAAACAGCAATAAATCTACTTACCACAGCAGCAGAAAAAGAGCTGGAAGATAATATTACTTATAGCCGGCCGACCGCAAAGGGCCACATCAGGGCTGTAGAGAAGTCCACAGGTTGAAAATCATCCTTGTTCACCAACACTCCAGAAACAACTTCAGAGGAATAATTAGTGATATGACTTTAAGCAGATCTCTAAGGTAACCTGCCTCCTGTAATCTTTTAGTGTACCATCCAGTTTAGGATCATGCCCGTACTCTAATCGTGTTTTTTTTTTTTTTTTTTTTTTTTTTTGGGGGGGGGGGGGGGGGGGGGGGGCGTGCTTATCATATATTTCTGAAAATGTTTTGTTTCCAAAAGTTAACAGCAAGATCTGGATCAGTTATGTGGAAAACTGAAGAGGGGACTCGAGTTAAGCAAGTGATGCAGAAACTGAGAAAGTCTTGGTTGTTAATGTTTGTAAAGCAACGGTAGGTTATTGTCTTGTGTCCGTATTAGAAATTTTTACTCCTTATTTGGACCATGTGACACAAATTGGGTAATCGTCACTAAAGTTTAGAAACAGGGACGCAGGCTTCTGCTATGTTAGTGTTATCTGAAACATAAATATGGTCAATAAGTGTCTTCGAGTTTGAGGATACACTCGTTGGAGATTCGATGAGTTGGTGCAGATTTAAATAGATTGAATGCTTGCGTCCATTGGTTTTTGCACTTTTAGAAGGTCTATGTTAAATTCTCCAAGTAAAATTATTTCCTTGGATTGTAGCGGGGACTGCATCCATCATCGTAATTAATTTGTCGACACAGTTTACTCTTTGAGATGGGTTTTCCTGTAGCAGAATTCAACCAAAATGGAAGTTTTTTTTTTCTCCAACTTAACTTCATCCAGCCACATCTACACGTTGCTTTCCATGTGTAGAAGTCGTTTGAAGCCAAGGGTTTCACTGACGTAGATAAGAAGACCTGTCTCTTTCGCTTGTGTGGATCTTTCCGGATTGTTTTTATATCCTGGAACTGTGACATCATTGTCGCTAGGTGTGCAGTTAATCTGTATTTAGAGAGTTCTAAAATATGAAAGGGTTTACCATGATTCCAAGTCAGTGTTGATTATCTGATGTCTTGTTTACTGCATGTTGGATATTAAGGTGACAGATTCGAAGTCCTTCTTTGCATGGCCTTGCAGCTCTTGTTCTTGTTCATTTTAGTTGTGTACTGATGTGATGATAATAGGAGACAACGATTTTTGCATGTTAAACTGTCGTTAAGATTTGTATAGTCGCGTAACACAATAAAGGCACATAAAAGAGAGGGAAAATGGGGCTGGTTTACACATCAGAACAACTTTAAGAAACTAGACGCGTATGAGAGGACAAGAAAATCTTCACAGTAAATGTCCATAAGCCCCTTGGTCAGATGGTATACAAATGGAAACACTTTTCTGAAGTGAAAAGATACACACAAAGGAAGTACTTCTAAAACAAAATTACGACTTAGGAAAGAGAAGGAAGAGATAAAAAAAATGAAACCTAAGACAAAAGGCAAAGAAACCAACAACTCAAAATGAAAACAAGTGGGGAAAAATCAAAACAAACAAACAAACAACAAACGCCACTCACACACAAATGCACAAGTCACGCAGTCGCACTTGTAACTATGAGTTGGCAATGCACAATTAGTCTCGCTCGCAGTAAACAGCAGTTATTGCAGAAGTCTCCTGCTGCAGAGGCTTTGTTCAGTCTCTTTTTTATAAGGAAACCTTTTTCTCTTTGTTTTACTTAAATACAAACACAAATGTGACCGTATAGTACCACACAACAGAACAATCTTCAATCCAAATTGATAATGAAATGAGAAACAAGCAAAAGTTTAAGTTACAAAACAATTGTGCAACAACATGTACAAAAAAGGTAAACAAGGTTCAAAAGAAAAGAATAATAAGTATTGGTCTATGACTTGTTAATCACTCAATACGGGCACTCGTCACACTTCCAATGTCAGCACATTTCAACCCTGTCTTTTTAACACTGAGTGGCAGCACTTCGATGTCGACGCACCATTTTTTAATTTGTCTACAACACTGCAGCAGGCCAGACAAAGAAACGAACAAACAAAACAAACAACAAACATAGATTTACACATACACACACGCGCGCGTGCGCGCGACTCACAACACACTCACACACACATACGCACGTACGCACGCGCCACACACACATACACACACACACACACTCACACACACACACACACACACACACACACACACACACACACACACACACACACACACACACACAACGTGTGTGTGCGTCCACACACACGCATGTAGAACACTATTAGATATGCGTCATAACAATTAGATTGCGCATAATTTACATTGCACAAGGATGATGAAATAGCATATCGCACTACATACCTGTGTGACATGAAGTGGATATAAACATATGCATGCTCACAACCCCCATTTCATTTGCGCAAAGATACATAGCACATGGATGTTGAAATAGAATATCGCACACATACCTATGTGATTATGAAGTGGATATAAAACATATGCAAAGACGGCGATGAAGCAATTGAAATACGAATATAAGGATGCAACCAGCCACCGTGGCGAAGTGGTTAGCATCCCGGAATCCCGGCTGGGAGGTCGTGGGTTTCGAATCCATCAGAGTCATGTGGGTTTTCTGCCCGACTGGCTCCTACCCAGAGTTGAGTTTGCTGCAGACTCAGTTGGGAAGACTGGGGCCACACAGTCGAGTTTTCATCCACTTAATAGATGCGTTTCTGAGAGTGTTGCTCAAATTTCCTGAACCAACACTGCAGGTGCCTGTATCTCTCAGGCCTGGATGACGCTGGGAATATATAATAATAATAATAATAATAATATTAATAATAATAATAATAATAATAATAATATAATGATACTTATATAGCGCCTCTTCTCGGCTAGAGGCCAAGCTCTAAGCGCTTTACAATCAACACTCGTTTACACAACGGGCTGCCTACCTGGGTAGTGCAACTGAAGAGCTGCCAGCTGGCACTTCATTCAGTCGTTTTCCGTGTCATTCAGTCAGTATCGTGCAGTACCGATCACTCATTTTCCTTACTTCCTTCATTCTTTCCATTTCTTCACGCAGGGTGCATGCTTTGTGTAACGTGTCATCCATCCCAACGGCCAAACTGGCCTACTCCTCGAAAGTTGGTGATGGGATTTTACGTGTGTGCAAGATGTTATGCGTGCGTTCACACACGGAACCTCGGTTTTATAGTCTCATTCGAAGGACTGTATGGGAAATGGAGTCAGAACCAATGTTAACTCGAGGGAAAATTCCCCTGTACCGAATACGCCCCGGCGGAGGTTCGAACCGCAACCCCAGGATCACAAGATTACGATTTCAGGCGCTCTACAATGAGCTAAGGAATGCGTATAGATACAGCCTGTCATGTAGTCTCAGACCGAAATTGGAAATCCGTAGCATAATCTTCATCATCCTCATTCTCATCGATCAGCATAAAAAAATGTCTCAAATTCTGTGTCCCTTCATGCACTGCTCTGTGAAGAGATCGAAGCTGAGTACCAAATTCGTTCATTTTCGTTGTATTATGTGTTTGTGTCTTGCTGAGGAAGACTTAAAGGTCGAAAACGCGTTGTGTTTTGTCTTGTGACTCGTTTGTCCACGATTCTCTTGACAGTTCGCTAACATTTATATAAGATTGGATGAAATTCAGTTCACAATAAGTGATCAACTGTTTTTGGATGTTTTTAATTATGGAAATAAGAGCAAAAACAGTAACTTTTCGCCATAAAGAAAAAAAAGAGAACCAAGGGAAAGAAAAAAAAAAAATGGAATCAGAAATCAAACACTTGAAACAGATTTGCTAATTAACAGTAAATAAAGGGAACTTCAAGAGGAAAAGATAAACTGATACAGTTAGAAAGGAGAAAATGGAAGGGTCACCATTCGATCCAAAGCAAGATGGGCATCAGAGGGGGAAAAGTTATCTTAATATTTTTGCAATCTTAAAGAAAGTCATTTTGACAGCAAACATTTGAAAAAATTAGTAACAGACCAAGGAAATATAATAACAGAAACAGACGAAATATTAGATGAAAACTAAGAACTATTATGAAATGTATACAAAGAAATAAGTACAAAAAAACATAGCCCATTGACAGATATGCTGGGAATTTACCAAGGCGTGAAGAAGCTGAACCCAAACAACTTGAGGGACAGATAACTAGACAAGAAGCTTCAGAAGCACTGAAAGGAATGCAGAATGACAAGAGCCTGGTACTGTGGGATGTCGGTAAATTTGTTTTTCAATTTCTTTTTTCTGGAAGGACATAGAAGACTTTGTCGTTCGACCTTTAAATGAAGGTTTTACAAAAGGAGAGCTGTCCATTACTCAGAGAGAAGGAATTATTATTTGCCTACAAAAAGAGAAAAGCAAAAAAAGAATATCAACAAAATTGAAGACCTATATCACTATTAAATGTGTCATATAAATAGGATAAACCCGAATAAAGTAAATCTACATGGGGGGGAGGGGGGGGGGGGGGGGGGAGGGAGGAGGAAAAAAGCGCAAGTTGCTTCTGCTGTGTGATCACCGCGTTCCGTGAAGATGTATCAGCTGAACTGTGATCAGGTGGCTTTTGGCACCCAGCACAGACCGGGCGGGTGGCGCGAGCGCGCGTGCATGACCACTTTGTGTATATTGATTTGTTATGGTTGATGTTGTTGAATGCTTGTTGCTTTGAAGGGTTTATCATCAATCTAAAACAAAAGTCCTGTAAATTCGTAAAGAGCTGAAATGTACTTAGAGCTTTTTTTCATTTTTTCATGTGTGCTCTGGGGTTGGGTGGGGGTGGGTGGGGGATGGGGGTGGGGTGGGTGGGGGGACGGGGGTGCCTCACAACAAAATGCATTGGAGCGTTACACAATTCCTTGCTGCAGGATCTCTCTCTCTTTTCTCTCTTCTCTCTCTCTCTTCTCTCTCTCTCTCTCTCTCTCTCTCTCTCTCTCTCTCTCTCTCTCTCTCTCTCTCTCTCTCTCTTTTTTTTTTTTTCTTTCTCTCCCTGTGTGCTCACTCGCGTGCTGGAATTCCGCTGTGCATAAATACATCAAATGTGAAAGTGTAATTTTCAAGTATGGGACACTTGCGCATGATGTCAATGTTGTGAATTGATGTCACTGAAGTAGACGGCTATATGTTTTTCTTCGTTCAATTTTTTATCATTATTATTATTTTGTTTTGTTGTATTCTTGCGCCTTCACTTCCTAGCGTTGGTCAAGCAATTTTTTACTTATAGTTGGATTTACCCTGTTATGTTTAGTTAGAATGAGATTTAAAACGTTAGTATGCTGGGTCATGTTTTTGATCTTAGTTGTTCATTTGTCAGTTGTTGTGTTTTAGCATAACGGAAAACCATCGGCACACATTAGAGAATGAGAAGTCATACAAAAAAGTAACTATAATTGAACAGGTATGGATTCTATTGCAATGTCATCTTTGAACTGCCAGGGTCTCGGGGGATATCAAAAAAGAAAGGGACGTGTTTCAGTTTTTAAGACAAAAAACAGTACTCTATTTATTTTCTACAAGACACACATTTCTCACAGAAATAGAACGCCAAATAAGAAGTGAATGGGGATACGAGTGTGTTTTTGCTTTAACAATTCTAGATCAAGAGGCGTGGCAATACTCTTCAATAATAACTTTGAATTCAATTAAAGAAATTAATTAAAGATGTTCAGGGTAATTACATAATACTGGTTATTAATACAATGGGAAAAGATTTAATTTTGGTGAATATTTTATGGACCAAATAAAGATGATCCTTCCTTCTTTGAAAACATACAGTTTGAAAGTAGAAGAATTAAACATAGCCAAATAATAATAGCCGGAGACTGGAATTTGGTTATTACCCTAGTATTGACTATCAAAAATTTATAAACATATCAATAACAGACATGCGCAGGAAGTAGTTACTGAAATGATGACAAAACTAGAGCTAGTTGATATATGGAGAGAGTTGAATGAAGACACGAGACGGTATACATGGAGAAGACTAAAAAACCCTTCCAACAAAGCAGGCTAGATTTCTTTTTAGTGTCCGATACATGAATCACTAATATTGAAGATGCTGATATCTTATTTGGATACAAAACAGATCACTCTTTGGTATATATAAACATTGCTTTTAGATAAGAAGACAGACATAAAGGTTTTTGGAAATTTATCTCTTCACTTTTGAGAGATAAGATATATGTAGACCTTATTAATGAAAAGATTAAAGAAATTAAGGAAAATATGTGCTACTACCATACGGTAGAAATTCTCTTGATTAAATCCCAAACAATCATTTTCAGTTCTCAGTTTCAGACCAGTTATTCTTGATACTCTGATTATGCAAATAAGAGCAGAAACAATAACATTTAGCATTCATAAAATAAAAAACATAAATGAGAAAGAAAAACACATTGAAAAAGAAAACCCAAACTTTGGAAAGCAAAACTCCTTTATTGGGAAGCAGACGTGGCAACCCCGAAAAAGAAAAAAAGATGAATTGAATGAGATTAGGAAAAACAAAGATGGAAGGAATAATAGTAAGGGCCAGGGCAAGATGGGCGTCAAAGGGGAAAAAGTAAACAAATACTTCTGCTCACTGGAAAAAAGAAACTTTGTAAGCAAAAGAATGCTCAAATAGTCACGAACAAAGGAATACTTTAACAGAAACGGACCTTATGTTAGAAGAAAAAAAGAAACTATTTTAAACATTTATATGCAGAAAAGAAAGTAAAAGATATTGAAATTGAAAAATATGCCAATAATCTACCCAAACTAATCAAGCAGAATCCGATGAGTTGGAGGGACCAATTACCTTAGAGGAAGCTACTAAAGTCTTAAAAAAACATGGAGAATGATAAAAGTCCTGGGACAGATGGTATGACAGTAATGTTTTTTAAATTCTTTTGGAGACAATTGGGGGATTTTGTTGTCCATTCATTAAACGAGGGATACAATTAAAGGCGAAATGTCTATAACACAAAAAGAAGCTATAATAATTTGTTTACCAAAAGGAGATTTTGCCACGAGAATACATAAAGAACTGGAGACAATTTCACTTCTAAATGTTACTTATAAAATTGCTTCTGCCTGTATTGCAGGCAGAATAAAATCTGTTCTACCCCAAATCATAAATGAGGACCAGTCAGGTTTCATTCCGGCAGATACATAGGAGACAGTTTAAGAACCATATATGATGTCATTCACTATATAGAGGTGAACCGCTTGCCTGGATTATTAGTATCTGTCGATGTCGAAAAAGCATTTGACTCTGTTGACTGGTCATACATGAGTAGGGTTCTGCGTGATTTCGGGTTCGGAAAAGGAATACAGCAATGGATCTTATCTTTTTATGAAAAGATAAGGTCTTATGTTATAGTGAACGGGAAGGTTTCTTCAGGATTTTCTATTGGGGAAAAGGATGCCGACAAGGAGATCCTATATCTCCCTATTTGTTTGTTTTATGTGCCGAAATACTAGCAAACAAAATAAGGCAAGATCAAGATGTTAAAGGCATAAAAATAAAAAAAAATACAGAATTCAAGACAAATCAGTTTGCAGATGACACCACATTCACACTAGAAGGAGATAAGAAATCATATGAAAGTTGTTCACAGATCTCTACGAATTTGAGCAAATTCTGGACTTAAATTAAACTATGAAAAAACGTTTAATGTTTGGCTAGGGATAAAAAAGAATTCGTCAAACACGTACTTACCCTTATATAAAATGGAATGGAACCTTATAATTTAAAATCCTAGGGTGTGGTTTACGAATAATCTGACACATATGACTCAAATCAATGTGACAGATAAAATTTTTTGAAGTTAAAAATCTATTTTAAATATTGTCAAAAAGAGTAATTACACATCTAGGTAGAATAGCAGTGCTAAAATCATTAGTGCTATAAAAATTGTATATTTGTGGATCCTCCTGCCAACCTCCAGACTCTCAGATAGATATGTTGCAAAATATGTGTTTCAAGTTTGTTTGGAACAACAAAAATGATAAAATTAAAGAAAAATTCTGTACAAAATATTTGGAAAGGAGGGCTAGGTATACCTAATCTTAAGATATATATCCAAGCCTTAAAAATCGCCTGGATTAGGAAAGTATACGTGCAAAATTGTAAATGGAAAACAGTAATACATTCATTATGTCCTGAAATCGATGCCCTTGATTCATATGGACCAGATAGATTTGTACAAAGCAAAATAAATAATTTTTGGAGAGATGTTTTTCAGGCATATAATTTTTTTTGCAACCCTGCAGAATTAAAAAATAACACAGATCTAGCTATTGAACCTATTTTTTGTAACGAAAAGTTCAAAGTGGGAAATAAACCGTTCTTTTACAAGAAATGGATGAAGAACAATATATTTTTGGTTAAACATTTACTTGACGACAATGGTAACTTTATAAGCCGTCACACACTGTCAGAGAAGCTGGGATCTGAGGTCAATTTTTATAATTACATAAGTTGCGTACAATCAATAAAAGACTTTTGCGAAGAAAATGTCAATAAAACTCGACAGTAATACCAGTAATGACAGAACATTAGCGTTACAAAAAATTTGTAGCGCCCCTAAAGGGGCACGCATTCACTATGATATTATGATAGAAGACATTGGAGTTTTAAACATCAGCTCTTTTATGAAATGGGAACAGCGCCTTAATATACCTATTAATTGGACAGACGTACTAAAAAGAATTAAGAAAATAAAAGAAAATAAAAAATGAAATGGTTCCAGCTTAAAATATGTCACAGAATTTTTGTAACAAACAGTATTTTTAAAAGAATGCAGGTTGTGGATAGTCACATGTGTAACTTCTGTTTAAAAGAGGGGAAGATTCGATTAGTCACTACTTGTGAGAATGTGAATTTGCAAAATTACTTTCTGGAAACAACTTGAAAATACTCTAAAAGTAATGTTCACATGTGAAAGATTGTCATAAGTAGAGCTTATATTGTTTGGCACTGATGAGAAAACAAAAACGATGATATGTTGTTAGACTTAATCATTTTAATGGGAAAAATATTTCATATACAAATGTAGAATTAATAAGATGAAACCCAACCTAATAATGGTTCTAAAGGAATTATGCTATAGACATAAAATTGAGAAACAATGTACTCGATGGAGATGAATTATGCAGAATACGGGGGCAAAATGGTTTCCTTACATACCATATACAAGAATAATGTTAAAAATGCATAGAATATAATTTCCTTCTTTTTGCGTGTTGTCCGTGACTTGGGCATCAAATGGAACAACAAGACTGAATATGATTATGTAACGTGTTTTCTTAAATGTCATGATGTATTTATGAGGACACTATGTGACATGTTACATGACTTTGTTTGATGTTTGTAAATAATGTCGCTGTTGTCCAGTGAAATACTTTCTTTATGTGTGCCTATTAAAAAAAAGTACATCCTACATAAATTGATGAAAGAAGATCAGACAGATTTTTTTCCGGAAGGTATTTTAGGAGACAATTTAAGAACAGTATACGAAACCAGGCCGCCGTGGCGAAGTGGTTAGCGTCGCGGACTCCAGCTGGGAGGTCGTGGGTTCGAATCCCATCAGAGTCATGTGGGTTTTTTCTGCCCCGACCGGCTCCTACCAGAGTTGAGTTTGCTACGGACTCAGTTGGGAAGATGGGACCACACAGTCGAGTTTCATCCACTTAATGGATGCGTTTCTGAGAGTGTTGCTCAATTTCCTGACCAACACTGCAGGTGCCTGTATCTCTCGGGCCTGGTTGGGCGCCAGGATATATTATGAAAGGAAGCGTAGAGTACAGCCTGTCATGTAGTCTCAGGGCCGAAATGGAAATCTGTAGCATCATCTTAATCATCCTTATTCCCATTGATCAGCATTAAAAAAAATGTCTGAAGTTTCTGTGGCCCTTCATGCCCTGCTCTCATGGTGACATCAATTTCGATGTCTCCTCCACGTCTGTGGCCTTGGTTTGATTCCGTCGGGGTCACCGGGATCGGCGAGTCCATGGGGGCTGTCGTGGACGGACGTGGTGGCGCCCTCCGGGAGGGAGAGCTCACTCACGCCGACTCCGAGGACTAAGCAATTATTGTCGTCAGTAGGGAGCTTAGTAGGTGGTGTCCTGGTTGTTAGATCAGAAAGGCGCCACTGAACACCACCGAAGTGACTCGGCGGCAGTGCAGTGTCTCCTCCCGGGGGGTTGCCTCTTGACGACCCTTTACATTGATGCTCCCTGTGGATTGTGGTGCCGGGGCTGCGGCGGGGCCAGCTGGGTATGGCTGTGGATGGGGTGTCGGAAAGAGCGGTGTGGGTTGCACTACCTATGAGGTGGCGCAGAGGTTGGGACAGCAAAAAAAAAAAACAAAAAAAAACAAAAACAAAAAAACCAGTATACGACATAATATATTACTTTGAAAAAATTAACCTTCCGGTCTATTAGTGTCAATAGACTTCGAGAAAGCGTTCGATTCAATAAATTGGAAAATACATGAATAAAGTCCTGAATGTTTTTTTGTTTTGGCGATGATATATGTAAATGGGATAATCGCATTATATATATTATATATATATATTTTATATATTATTATATATATATATATTTATATATATATATATATATATTATATACAAAAACTAATAAATTCCAAGGATAAGTACGAGCACGGTTCCAGCAACTTACAGAGCAGCTTGGTGTTGCAATGACTGCAAGAAATATTGAATTATAACAAAGCTTGCTCTTATGTCTTAGATTGAAGAAATAGGGGGAGATACGCATTCATACCTGCAGTGGCAGATGATTCTGCCTAACTAACAGTTGTGCTTGAGTGGATGGATGGGGAAAAAAATAAATAAAATAAATGCTTCTCAAAATGAGCTTCGCAAGCTTATATTCTCCAAGGGGGAGAGACATCCTCCAATAGGGAGGGAAACTCACTAACATATAACTCCTGGTCATATACCGATATTTCGAAACTTGGTGGTTTCTCCTCAGTGACCGCGGAAAGTGGTTTAAATTTGACTCCTCTGCCTTTTCAGTTTTAAGAAGAATGCAATCCCAGAAAAGGCTGGTGTGCAATACCGTAGTTGTTTGTTGAGTTTTCAAAAAACCCAAACCCAAAAGGGGCCATCTAAGAAGCAAAAGAAAATCATGAAAGAGCAAAACAAGCTACATTTTTTTGTGAAAAGTAGAAAATATAAAAGATATCCTCTAAGACACAAGTGCTGAGGGCCAGTTCTTGGAATGAATCCGCAAGGGACTAAAATACAACAAACTAATAAATTCCAAGGATAAGTACCGAGCACCGTTCCAGCAACTTACAGAGGAGCTTGGTGTTGCAATGACTGCAAGAAATATTGAATTATAAACAAAGCTTGCTCTTATGTCTTAGATTGAAGAAATAGGGGGAGATACGCATTCATACCTGCAGTGGCAGATGATTCTGCCTAACTAACAGTATGTGCTTGAGTGGGTGGATGGGGAAAAAATAATAAATAAATGCTTCTCAAAATGAGTCTTCAGCAAGCTTATATTCTCCAAGGGGGAGAGACATCCTCCAATAGGAGGGAAACTCACTAACATATAACTCCTGGTCATATACCGATATTTCGAAACTTGGTGGTTTCTCCTCAGTGACCGTGGAAAGTGGTATTTGACTCCTCTGCCTTTTCAGTTTTAAGAAGAATGCAATCCCAGAAAAGGCTGGTGTGCAATACCGTAGTATGTTTGTTGAGTTTTCAAAAAACCAACCAAAGGTGCCATCTAAGAAGCAAAAGAAAATCATGAAAGAGCAAAAACAAGCTACATTTTTTTGTGAAAAGTAGAAAATATAAAAGTTATCCTCTAGACACAAGTGCTGAGGGCCAGTTCTTGGAATGAATCCGCAAGGGACTAAAATACAACAAACTAATAAATTCCAAGGATAAGTACCGAGCACCGTTCCAGCAAGTTACAGAGCAGCTTGGTGTTGCAATGACTGCAGAAATATTGAATTATAACAAAGCTTGCTCTTATGTCTTAGATTGCAGAAATAGGGGGAGATACGCATTCTACCTGCAGTGGCAGATGATTCTGTCTAACTAACAGTATGTGCTTGAGTGGGTGGATGGGGAAAAAATAATAAAATAAATGCTTCTCAAAATGAGCCTTCAGCAAGCTTATATTCTCAAGGGGGAGAGACATCCTCCAATAGGGAGGGAAAACTCACTAACATATAACTCCTGGTCATATACCGATATTTCGAAACTTGGTGGTTTCTCCTCAGTGACCGCGGAAAGAAAAGTGGCAATTTGACTCCTCTGCCTTTTCAGTTTTAAGAAGAATGCAATCCAGAAAGGCTGGTGTGCAATATCGTAGTATGTTTGTTGAGTTTTCAAAAAACCAACCAAAGGTGCCATCTAAGAAGCAAAAGAAATTCATGAAAGAGCAAAACAAGCTACATTTTTTTGTGGAAAAGTAGAAAATATAAAAAGATATCCTCTAAGACACAAGTGCTGAGGGCCAGTTCTTGGAATGAATCCGCAAAACTCAACAAACATACTACGATATTGCACACCAGCCTTTTCTGGGATTGATTTTCTTAAAATGAAAGGCAGAGGAGTCAAATTACCACTTTCCGCGGTCACTGAGGAGAAACCACAAGTTTCGAAATATCGGTATATGACCAGGAGTTTATTGTTAGTGAGTTTCCCTCCCTATTGGAGGATGTCTCTCCCTTGGAGTAATAAGCTTGCTGAAGGCTCATTTTGAGAAGCATTTATTTTATTTATTTTTCCCATCACCCACTCAAGAACATACTGTTAGTTAGGCAGAATCATCTGCCACTGCAGGTATGAATGCGTATCTCCCCTATTTCTTCAATCTAAGACATAAGAGCAAGCTTTGTTTATAATTCATATTTCTTGCAGTCATTGCAACACAAGCTGCTCTGTAAGTTGCTGGAACGGTGCTCGGTACTTATCCTTGGAATTTATTAGTTTGTTGTATTTTAGTCCCTTGCGGATTCATTCCAAGAACTGGCCTCAGCACTTGTGTCTTAGAGGATATCTTTTTATATTTTCTACTTTTCACAAAAAATTTAGCTTGTTTTGCTCTTTCATGATTTTCTTTTGCTTCTTAGATGGCACCTTTGGTTGGTTTTTTGAAAACTCAACAAACATACTACAATATTGCACACCAGCCTTTTCTGGGATTGCATTCTTCTTAAACTGAAAAGGCAGAGGAGTCAAATTACCACTTTCCGCGGTCACTGAGGAGAAACCACCAAGTTTCGAAATATCGGTATATGACCAGGAGTTATATGTTAGTTGAGTTTCCCTCCCTATTGGAGGATGTCTCTCCCCTTGGAGAATATAAGCTTGCTGAAGGCTCATTTTGAGAAGCATTTATTTTATTTATTTTTTCCCATCCACCCACTCAAGCACATACTGTTAGTTAGGGAGAAACATCTGCCACTGCAGGTATGAATGCGTATCTCCCCTATTTCTTCAATCTAAGACATAAGAGCAAGCTTTGTTTATAATTCAATATATTTATATATATATATATATATATTTTAATATTATATATATATATATATATAACTAATAATTCCAGGATAAGTACCGCACGTTCCAGCAAAATTACAGAGCAGCTTGGTGTTGCAATGACTGCAAGAAATATTGAATTATAAACAAGCTTGCTCTTATGTCTTAGATTGAAGAAATAGGGGAGATACGCATTCATATCTGCAGTGGTAGATGATTCTGCCTAACTAACAGTATGTGCTTGAGTGGGTGATGGGGAAATAAAAATAAATGCTTCTCAAATGAGCCTTCAGCAAGCTTATATTCTCCAAGGGGGAGACATCCTCCAATAGGGAGGGAAACTCACTAACATTATAACTTCTGGTCATATACGATATTTCGAAACTTGGTGTTTTCTCCTCAGTGACGCGGAAAGTGGTAATTTGACTCTCTGCCTTTTCAGTTTTAGAAGAATACAATCAGAAAGGTTGGTGTGCAATACCGTAGTATGTTTGTTGAGTTTTCAAAAACCAACCAAGGTGCCATCTAAGAAGCAAAGAAAATCATAAAAGAGCAAAACAAGCTACATTTTCTTGTTAAAAAATAAAAAAAATAAAAAATATCCTCCCAAAAACAAGTGTGAGGGAAGTTCTTGGAATGAATCCGCAAAAGGGGCTAAAAAAAAAAAACTAATAAAAATTTAAGGATAAGTACCGGCCCCCGTTCCAGCAACTTACAGGGGTTTGGGGTTTCAATGACTGCCCAAAAAAATATTGAATTATAAAAAAAAGCTTGCCCCTTATGTCTTAGTTTTTAAAAAATAGGGGGGGATAGAAATTATATTTTGCAGTTTGGGAGATGATTTGCCTTTAAAAAATTTGTAAGTGCTTGAGTGGGTGAATGGGGTAAATAAATTTAAATGCTTCTCAAAATGAACCTTCAGGGAAACTTATATTCTTAAGGGGGAGGGCTTTTCCCAATTTTTGGGGGGAAACTCACTAAAATATAAAAATCCTGGGTTTATATACCCTATTTCGAAAAAATTTACACCCAAACCTTTTTTTGGGGGTTGTATTTTCTTAAAAAATGGAAAAAACCCGAGGGTCAAAAATTTCCCCTTTCCCCGGCATGAGGGAAACCACCCAAATTTCGAAATATCGGGATATGACCCGGAGGGTTTTATGTTTGTGAGTTTTTTCCCCCCTTTGGAGGATGTCTCCCCTTGGGGAAATTTTAAGCTTGTGAAAAGGTCTTTTTGGAAAACATTTTTTTATTTTCCCAAATTTACCCCCTTTAAAACTTTTTTTTTTTAGTAGGGAGAATCACTACCCTGCAGAATGAATGGTTCTCCCCCATTTTTCAATCTAAGACAAAAAGGGGCTTTGTTTATTTTTCCCAAAATTTTTGCAGTCATTGAACACCAAGCTGCTCTGTTAAATTTTTGGGAAGGGGCGGGGACTTATCCTTGGGAATTTATTAGTTTGTTGTATTTTTTGTCCCCGGGGGATTTTCCCGAATTTTCCCCAGCACTTGTGTCTTGGAGGTTTTTTTTTATTTTTTATTTTAACAAAGGAAATTTTGCTTGTTTTGCTCCTTTTTTGATTTTCTTTTGCTTCTTTGTTTGGCCCCCTTTGGGTTTGGTTTTTTTAAAACTCAACAAAAATTTTACGGTATTGCACAACCCAAACCCTTTTTTGGGATTGTATTCTTCTTAAAAAAAAAAAGGCCCGAGGAGTAAAATTACAAAATTTCCGGGGGTCCAAAAGGGGAAACCACCAAGTTTCGAAAAATCGGTAAAATGGGCCCGGAGTTATTGTTTGGAGTTTCCCCCCCTATTGGAGGTTTTTCCCCCTTTGGGGAATAAAGCTTTTCTGAAGGTCAATTTTTTAGAAGCATTTTTTTTATTTTCCCCCTTCCCCCACTCAAGACTTTTCTGGGTTTTGTTAGGGAATCTTTACCACGCAGATATGAAAGCGTATCTCCCCCAAATTTTTTCAATCTAAGAATAAGAGAAGCTTTGTTTATAAATTTAATTTTTTTTGCAGTCTTTTCAACACCAAATGCTCTGTAAATTTCTGGAAAGGGCGGTATTATTTGGAATTTATTAGTTTGTTGTATTTTAGTCCCCTTGGGGGGTTCATTCCCAAAAACTTTCCTCAGCACTTTTTCTTGGGGATATTTTTTATAAATTTTTTTTCTTTTAACAAGAAAATGTAGGGTTGGTTTTTCTCTTTTTTTTATTTTTTTTTTGTTTTTAAAATGGCACCTTTGGTTGGGTTTTTGAAAACTCAACTAAACATTTACGGTATTGCACACCCAAACCTTTTTTTGAGATTGTATTCTTCTTTAAAAATGGGAAAAGGAAAAAGGGGTCAAATTACCAAATTTTCCCCGGTCCTGAGGAGAAATTACCAAAATTTCGAAATTCGGTATTTTGACCCGGGGTTATATGTTAGTGAGGGTTTCCCTCCCTATTGGGGGATGTCTCCCCTTTGGGGAAAATTTTAAACTTGTAAGGCTCATTTTGAGAAGCATTTTTTTTTTATTTTCCCCCTTCAAACCCCTCAAGCCCCAATTTCTGTTAGTTGGAAATCTTTCCACTGCAGAAAATGAATTTGGGATCTCCCCCTATTTTTCAATTTTAAGCATAAGGGGCAAGCTTTGTTTATAAATTTAATATTTTTATTTTATATATATATATATTTATATATATATATATATATATTTTATATATATATACAAATAATAATTACGGTTTTAATTTGGGCATGTTTTGGAAGCTTTGAAAATACGAGAGGATGTCGTCAAGGGCCCTTTTTTTCCCCCCAACCCTTTTTTCTTTGTGTTCAGAAAATTTTAGTCCAAAATAAGGAAGATTAAAAAAATAAAAGGTTTACAATCCATGACTCTGTTTTTTAAAATTTAAAACCTTCGCAGATGATACCCGCTTTTTTTTTAAAAAATTAAATTTGCAGATGATCGTTTATTTAAAACTGAACGGAGATAGGGGGTCCCATGAAAAATCTGTTTTGAAAATTTTTGAGGGTTTTAAGGGAAAAAAGGAAAGGGCTAAAACTTCATTATGGGGAAAATGTTTTTTGTGTGTGCAAAGTCGCCCAGGGAGATGGCAAACACCAAAATGGGGCTTCCCCTCGTTTTTCACCTCCAACGTTTGGCCACATTCAACCTTTTTCACAAGCCCAAACCTCAGCTTTGATTCATTCCCCAACCCCATACACCCCAAAATTTTAAAATAAAATAAAAAAAATTTTATTAATCACATCAAAAATGAAATCCCAAGAAGAACAACAAAACCAAAAATTTGCCCAAAAAATAAAAAGCAACCCAAAATTTTTCATTAAACAAGGGGCCCGGGGGCCTTTTAGGGCACCCACCCCACTGCCGACCCCTCTTTCCTTCCTTTTGTACAAAAACCCCGTGAATGCAACAACAATCAAAAAAGCCCAAATATTTCAAAAAATGTATGCCACCACAAAAGGGGTTTTTCAAATATTCCAACTTTCAGCACGGGACGAATCACAAAAACTCAGAAAATTTTAGACAAACAAAAACAACACAACTTGGTTCTTCTAATGAGTTCCCTTAACAAGGTGAAACCCAAAAATCCCAAAACAATGAAAACTTTTTGAGTGTTTTTCTGTTCCCAAAAAAATTTATGGGGTTTTTCCCAAAACCAAAACGATAGAGCACAAACCAAAAAATGAGCAGATGAACAAAAAATAAAATGAGTGTCCCCAGGGTTTTTGGGGGGGGAGACGAATTAGTTGAGCCTTCAAAAAGGGAAATTCATTTTTCTTGTCCGTTGAAATTTCCCCGTTTCTACGTCTCTTTTGCTTTATTCGGTTTACACTTTTTATTTCCGCTTTTATCCCCTCTCCACTACTTACATCGGTCCATTCACCCGCTCCCTAGTCAGGAAGCCCAAGACCAGAAGTCCGTTGCTGACCAGCCGCCGTGGCGAAGTGGTTAGCGTCGCGGACTCCCGGCTGGGAGGTCGTGGGTTCGAACCCCATCAGTCATGTGGGTTTTTTCTGCCTGACCGGCTCCTACCCAGAGTTGAGTTTGCTGCGGACTCAGTTGGGAAGACTGGGACCACACAGTCGAGTTTCATCCACTTAATGGATGCGTTTCTGAGAGTGTTGCTCAAATTTCATGACCAACACTGCAGGTGCCTGTATCTCTCGGGCCTGGTTGACGCCAGGATATATTATGAAAGGAAGCGTAGAGTACAGCCCTGTCATGTAGTCTCAGACCGAAATGGAAATCCGTAGCATCATCTTAATCATCTCATTCCATTGATCAGCATTAAAAAAAAAAAAAGTCTCAAATTCTGTGGCCCTTCATGCCCTGCTCTCATGGTGACCTCAATTTCGATGTCTCTCCGCGTCTGTGGCCTTGGTTTGCTTCCGTCGGGGTCACCGGAATCGGCGAGTCAGTGGGGGCTGTCGTTGGACGGACGTGGTGGCGCCCTCCGGAGGGAGAGCTCACTCACGCCGGCTCCGCGGACTAAGCAATTATTGTCGTCAGTAGGGGGCTTAGTAGGTGGTGTCCTGCGTATGTTAGATCAGAACAGGCGCCACTGAACACCACCGAAGTGATCGGCAGCAGTGCAGTGTCTCCTCCGGTGGGTTGCCTCTTGACGACTTGACATTGACTGCCCTGTGGATTGTGGTGCCGGGGCTGCGGCGGGGCCCGGGGTAGGGTGTGGAGGGGGTTTGGGGAATGAGCGGCGGGGGGTTGACTCCCTCTAAAGGGTTGGCAGGGTTGGGACAGCAAAAAAAAAAAAAAAAAAAAAAGAAGTCCGTTGTAAAAGAGGATTCATGGAGTTTTCCCCTTCTTGCCGCTCCTGCCTTTGGGACAAGGGGACGTCCCCCAACGTCAGTGGAAAAACTGCGAGCAAGGGCCCCCTTCCCCGGGCCAGGTGCGGAAGGGGCCCACGGCACAGAACTAATAGGTTTGGGGATGACATTAAATGGGGTAATAAAACCCCGATTTCCCCCCAAGGAAAATTTAAAAGCCCCAAAACTATTTGAAAAAACAAAAAGGAAAAATTTTAAATTTTAAAAACCCCCATCTTTTTTTCCCCAAAACAAAAAAAATGCAAAATAAAAAACCCCTTTTAAAACCTTCCCCCAAGAAAGAAGACAATAACTTTTAATATAAAATTTAAACAAAAACCCTTTTTAAACCCAATTTGTTATTCAAGGGAAAAAAAATTCGAAAGTGTTTATATGTATGACTTTGCCTTTAAAGGTCAACTTCCGGGGTCATCATGCCCTTTGGCCCAATTAAAAAATTTCCCCAACTCGAAAGAACTAACTGTCAAAAGGTCAGAACACGCCCTTAAAAAAAACCCGAAATTTATTAAAGCAAAAATTTAAATTAAAATTACTACTGATTTAAAAAACCCCTTAAAAATACTTTTTTAAATGTTTTTTTTTTTTTCTCAAAAAAAAACCCAAAACCCTCAATGCAAAAAATACAGACATTTTTCCCAATAAAATTTATCCACTTGCTTTTTCCCCAGCTTACGGAAAGAACATTTTTTTCCTCTTTATTTCTAAAATTTTTACATAAAAAAATTAAAATTTGGGCAAAGGGGAATTTTTACTCTGTCTTTTTCCCCAAAGAAAAACCCCCCCAAAATCCCCCCTTTCAAAACTAACACGTTTCTCCCCACACCTTTTTCGCAGAACTTTTAAAATCCCAAAAGCAAAAACCCTTTTAAAATGCCAAAAGGGCCTAAAACCCAAAAGGGAGAAAAATTTTTAACGAATACTTTGGGGAACCCAAAGCGCCACAGAGAAAACCCCAGAGAACATTTTTGTTTTTTTGGGCTCACCCCGCTCCCCAAAGGGCCCTTGGGGGTTTCCCAGCTCCCGGGGAAAAAAACCCAAGCCAAATAATAGTTTCTAATAAGCAAGATTTCAAAAACCCAAAAAAAATTAACGACCCTACAAACCCCCCTACTGTGTGGTTTTTAATTTTTTTTAAATACTTTTTTTACAAAATTTCAAAATTTAAAGTTTTTGCTTGTTTTTTTCTTTTTCGTTTTCAAAAAACCCTATTTTCACGCAAACTTTCATCAAATGAAATTCTGTTTTTCATGGGGAAATAAAACTACAGTTTTTAAATTTGTTTTTAAAAGTTTTTTAAAACCCGAGTTATTTTTTGGGACTTTAAAATCCACACACTTATTCCAGCGGTCTTCCATAAAGGCTAGTTTTGAAAAAGTGTTTCTTTTTTAATTTGGGTTTTTTTTGGGCCGAAAAAGCATTATAATAATAGCGTCGGGTTTTCCCTCAAACAATCTATAAAAGGGTTCTAAACTTTCATCAGTTTATTGCGGGGATCAAATAAAAATATGTTATCATCAGTCCATAAAAAACCTTCTATCATGTTTTGCTTTTTTTCCCTTTAAGTGTTGGACAAAAAATCACAAAATGATAAAAAATTATACGAAAAACTTTTTGGGAAAGGTCAAGGAAAAATTTTTTTTTTTCCAAAACCCCGGTTTGTCCACAAATCAATAAACCCCTGTGGGGTTTTTGTATAAAGTTTTAATTTCTCCATAGTTTTTTTAACAGAATTTAATCTAATCCGGGTTTTTGTTTTTATCATTTCCCTCTGTTTTAAAAAATTGTTCGTTTTAAAAAAAATCCCATAAGGTTTAAATGTGGGAAGATTAAACCCTTTAGTTTTGTTTAAAATTTTTTCTATTTAGACTTAAAATTGATTTTTGTTGCTTGTTTTTTATGACCTAAAAATTTCCCCACCCTTGTAAAGAATGCGACGGTAACTTTAAATTTTTTTAACGTCTAAGGGTTTTTCCAGTAAATTTGAATTCCCTTTTGAAAGGGCGGGCACTAAAGCCCCAACACCCTCCCTTCCAATCTTTTTAAGGGAAAAAATTTTTAAAAATCATTGTGAACGTGTCTCCTAATTTCCCTTTGTGGAATTAACCCGTAAATTTTTAGAAGCATCTTTCAAAAAACCCTTTCTCTTTTTGTGGGGGGATGTTTTGTTTATTCTCATACGGCTTTTTTTTCAAAACTCTTTTAAGGGCTTTTTGTCCTCTGGATAAAAAACTTACATGTAAAAGGGCCCGAGTTGGAAAATGCTTTTCTGAAAATTTTTTGACGGGGCTAAAAAAAAGTAAATGGGCTTATGGGAATTTTAAAAATTTTTGGGGCCCCTTCTAAAAATGGTTCTAAGTGCCATTTGCTGTCAGGGTTTTCCCAACTATTTTTTATTCAATGGCCCCCATTATTGCTTTTAGAAATTTCGAGTTGTTTAATTTTTTGGAAAAATTTTTGCTGTCGCCCCCCTCTTTGGTTTATAATTTGCCTCTTTAGGTTTTTCCCCAAAATACAAAGTGCTATCTCACCTTTGTTCAAAGGGCCCAACGTCTGCAAAGGGCTTTTAATTTTTAAAGTTATACACCCCAAGGCGCTAATTTTAACTCCCCGATTTATCTGGCCCACGCGACATTATTTTTTTTTTCAACCCTTTTTAATTTTTTTTCCAAAAAAATGTTTCAGGTTATCACTTTTAGATTTTCCCCCCTTTTGTCTGCAATTTTTATATTAAAAGATTTCCCACCCCTTCCCCAAACTAATCTTTTTTTAAAAAATTAAAAAAGGGGGTTGTTTAATTTCATTAAACGCAAATGTTTTTCCCTGACGGAAGAGCTCTTAAAAAAAAGTTGGGGCCCTTCCCTATACAAGTTTTTCAGTGCTCAGCTCGGGCCAAATTTTAAATAGAGTAATGAAAGTTAAAGCAAAATCGAGCGGATTTTTCCTTATAAAATAGTTTTGTTTTGGGCCCCCAACTCAAAAAATATGAAAATCTCGATTGGGAGTTGTTAAAACCCAAATTTTAGCTGCTCTTCATCAAAATAGTACCCATTCTTTTTCTTCTTCGGCTTAAAGGGGCAAAAAAGGGTTTTAGATTGCATTGTTAAGTTTGGGGAGTTTAAAGTCCCAAAATTACTCATTGCTTCTTTTAGTGAGCAAAACCCCCCTAAAAAACCATCAGGGTTTGGGTTTAATGGTAACTAATTTTCCCCTATCATTAAATTTTTTTTAATGAAATTTTCTTCTTTGATTTAGTTATATTAAAACCCTTTCGGCTTTGTATAATATTTTATGGAAACCCGGCCCTTCTGGTTCCCCAATTGTTTCAATAGCATTTTTTTCTAAAAACGAAGGACGGTCTTGGGTTGTTTTTGTTAAAAAATTTTTTTAAAAAAATTAAAAAAAAGAGGATTCAAAAAATTCTAATGAAAATATTTGTTGGGGGGGCACTACAATCTTAAAAATTAAACAATGACACCTCGACATTTTGGACTCAGTCTGACGCCTTTTTAAAAAGGTTTTAAAAAATTTTTTTTTGAAAAAAAGGGTGGTTGGGAAATTTTGAAAATTTAAATTTGGGTTGTTTTTTAATTATTTTTCATATTAATTATTATTTTTATATTTTATTTTTTCATTAATTAAACGGTTTTCTTAACCCCCATTAAAACAAGGAAAACCCTTTGCAAAGTGTGGGTTTAAAATCAAACCCCAAACCTTTTTTAAGGAAACCTTTAAAACTTTTTGGGGGGTTTTTGGTTGGCCCCCAATTTTTGGGGTGGAGTTGTATGATGGAATTTCCTTTTAAATCTTTTTTCCGGAAAATTTTTGGGTTTTAGGCAGGGTAAAAAAAATTTTTATTTCCAAATTAACCTTAAACGGTAATTTTTTGAACGAAAAAAGACCATTTTAAATCAACCCTTTTTTCCCCCTTCCAAACAAAAATAGACAGCAAAAGGCTTTTAAAAAGGTTGAACCCCCAAAAAAAAATATTAAAATTTTAAGGGGCCTTTAAAAAAGTTGGGTTTTCCTTGGTTTTAAAGGACCCAAAAAATTTTTTCAAAAAATGAAAGTATTTTGGGTTGGACTGGTTTTACACCTTTTTTTTTTCTTTAAGGACCCGTTAAAAAATATTTAAAAAGAAAAGGGGGGAATAACAAAAGTTTGGAAAAAAAAAATTTTGAAATTGGGCCTAATAAAGCCCGGTAAACAAATAAAAAATCTATTCCGTCCCAAACCCCGGGGTTTTAAGGTTTTAAGACCATGGGGAAAAGAAAAGAAACCTTGTTTTTTGGGAAAACCAGGTTTCTTGGCAAAATTTTAACCCCCAAAAATTTACCCCCTTTGAAAACTTAAGTATTAAAAAGGTACCAAAAATTTTTTAATAGACCCCAAGATCAAAATAATTTTCGGTTTTGGAATGGTTTTACTGGTTTTTTTTTAAAAAACCCCCAGATAAACTTTTTTTACCAAAAATTTAAAACGGGGGAGGGAAAGGGGGCCAGGAAAGGTTTGGGAAAAAAAATTAAATTAGGCCCCAAGGGAATTTTTGCAACCTAAAAAAAAAGAAAAACGCTTCCAATTTCCCTTGGGCCCAAAAGGCCCCAACTTTTTTAAAGGGGTTTTTTAAAAAAAAAAATTCCTTTGGGTTGAAACCACAGCGTTTTTTCTTGGTTAAAAACCCTTTTGGTTCTTGGTTTTTTTTCAAACTTTTAGCTTTGGAAACCTTTTAAAATTTTTCCCTTTAAATGGGGTTTTACAAAACCAACTTTTTTTTTTCCTTTTTATAGCCCAAAACCCCGGGTAAAAACCCCCTAAGTTTTTCCGGTAAAAGGGGTTTTATTTTCTTTACTGGTAATTTTTTAATTTTCCCCGAAAAACTGGGGTTTTTTTTTAAACCCTTTTGGGTTAAATCAAGGGGGAAAAAGGTTTTGGTTGGCGGGGAGGCCTTTGGGTTTTTAAAGTTTTTAATTGCCTCCCATTTAAATTTTTGAAACCAAAAGGGTTTTTTTATAAGCTTTTTCAATTTATTTTTGCCTCAAACAAATTGTTTTCTTATTCCTTTTCCCGCTTTGTTTTTTAAAATCTTTTGGTTATTTTTTTTAATTTTTGATTATTTTTAAAAAAAAAAAAAGGGGGGGGGGGGGTTTTTTTTTTTTTTTTTTTTAAAGGTTTTCGGGAAAAATTCCTTTTTTTGGGGGCCTTTTTTTAATTTTTTTGGTTTTTATTAAATTTTTTTCTTTTTTACCCTTTTTTTTTTTCCCTTTTTTTTGGTTTTAAAAATTTCCCCCCGCCTTTGCTGCCCTTTTTACTTTTTTTTTTTAATCACCTGATTTATCAGGTGGAGGTGATGGCGGCGGAGGCACTAGGCTTTGACCCCACCGCCTGTAATACCATCACAGTGTACTTATTGCAAATCCTAAGGCTGTTATAACGCTTGCTAATTTGACTCCTTGCTCTCTAAACAGTGTTCTTATTCTTTCTGCTAGCGTTGTGTCTTCATATAAAATTCTTTGGATAGTTTCTCTTATTCTGCTCACTTGAGTTCGTAATTGTTCTCGGTTAGTAGACAACACTTCTAGTCTTGCTGATCTTTCTGTTCAAGATCTTTTAGTCTTTGGGTTATTCTTTCTTTAATATCATGCCCTAAGTTGGCGTCATCAGCCTCAACAAGTTTTTCTTTTCTCTTTTTATATGCTCATCTATTTCCCCAGTTTTGCTAAATTGTTTGTTAATTCGCCTCTGATGCTTCTCAAAGCATGATCAAGGGCTGTTATTTCTCGCATGGGTTTAGCGGGGGGTCGTGTATAGTTTTTAATGCTGTTTCTTCGGAAAAACTGGTTTCTGCTTCTATTAATTCACCCGCTGTTGGACTTAAATCTTTAAGTTCCATGTTTTGCATTTGGTTATCTGTTGGGAGTTCTGTAGTGTGTTTTGAGTTTAGCAACTGCCTCCCTATTTAATTGGTTTAGTAAAGCCAAGGCGATTTCGATCTTCCACCCTAAGTCTTTGTCTAATTGTATTCATGCCTACAAACTTTGATGAGTCTCGTTTATCTGTAAGCTGAACACGTTGTCCTTGCTTGTTTTTTACATACAAATGGTCATCTTTTACTTCAAATCATCAGGGTATATAGTTTCGGGAGGTTCTAGTCCTAAATTTTGGTATAATGATCTGACCTTACTTTCTGTTAATTCACGCCTTTGCTGCCCTTCTACTAATTCATCATGCAATGAGAGCCCCGAGCGATGCCGCTCCAAAGGGAATCACTCATGTCGTCTTCAGGATTAAAATCATAATCTTCATCTTCAATGCCTGCCATGTTTTTAAATAATTAACTTTTTTATTTTGTTTTATAAAAAATGTCACAAACATATGGTTCAATTCTTGACCCGCATAGAAGACTGAAAGAGCCCTTTGGCGTGAAGGAAATAAGCGGAATATTACTGTTCCAAATAATCCGTCTACTATTGATGCGGATCAAATTCTTACTGTCAAATTTCCAGACCCAGGAGCGGATGAAGTGATTGTGCCAGGCTCTGCACAACTTACTTTAAAATAGAACTCGAATCAGCAACAGACCCTAACAGGACAGTTGTCCAGAATCTGGGACGGGCAATCGTTAAGAAAATTTCTATAAAACTTGAGGGGCAAGAAATATTTTCTTTACACAATGCAGACATTATTTTTAACCCATTTTGATCTATGGCTAACCCGGGAATGAAAGGGCTGATCTTGCGTTTCAAGGAATCGAAATAATGAAGCACTAAAACACGTTGAGTCAGCCAAGTTCTGCACGACTTAGTACTAAACTGCACTGGAGACTGAGTTTAATAAAAACACGACTTTTAATTTTGTTCTCCACAAGATGCATCCCTGATTTTCCTTGAACAGTCTTTTGTTTTATTTATTTATTTATTTTTTTTTATTTTTTTTTTTATGTTGTCTTTCTTCCTGGCACTGAATGTGATAGTACATAAGGTATCTTTCTTCCTGGCACTGTGAATGTGATAGTAAGGTGAGTGGTTTACTTCTATTTGAATTTTGGCAAACTTACTTAAACAGTGTTATTATAGGGAGTGAGTGTGTTATGGTAATCCCAAACCTTTCCTCAAATGATGTAATTTAAAGGGAGTGATCTAAGTTTTACTTGATTTTTCTTAAACTTATTCTAGAACCTTGTCAACTAGGCCCTATAGGCTATGTATTGAGAGTGAGTGGATTTTGATTTTGTACCAAGATGCCTACCACCAGAAATAGAGGAGTGAGAAACAAGAGCTATGATGGCAGTCCTCTAGCAGGCCAAGACACCTGAGCTAGTAGCACAATGGACCATGTTGGGAAAAGTCTCGTACTAAAGGGAGCTCCTAGGCTATCATCTTGC
>CM031626.1:2076140-2100765 GCA_018398815.1 Conus ventricosus
AAATTAAAAGGTTTTTTTCAAGATGAAAAGAGAATAAACAAAGTTTTTTTGGGATGGCCCTTTGGAATAGGCTTTCCGGGTTAACAAAAAAGAAAAAAAAAAAATTTAAAAAAAAAAAAAAAAAAAAAAAAACCCTAACAGGATTCGATTCAATGACATATCAGCGGTTTAAGACTACAACCCCATAAAAATAATAAAAGTAACACCCATAACCATCCCATTTTTTCTCCAGGAAAACATCATTTGAAAACTTAAAAAACCCAAATGAAAAAAAACTGTTTGCTTTTTGTAAAAAGCGACTTTTTTACTTTCGCCTTTCATACAGAAAAAATCATAGAAGGAAAATAATAAAAATTTAGCCTACATCAAAAAATCTTTTTTGGTACCACAAATTTAAAGTCACAACATCCCAGATCGCATACAGCCCGGGTTTTTTCCAAACACATTCTTCCCATATCTTTTGCTTTAACTGGTGCGCATGTGCGTGTCGCGGCCTGTGGCGGTGCCTCGTTGTGGTGTGTTGTGTGTGGGCGGCGTGTACGTGCGCTGTGTGTGTGTTGGTACCTGCACGGGCACGCGGTGGCGGCATGGTGGTTGCTCGCGCAAGCGAAAGAGAGAAAAAAAAACCTTTCATTTCTGGGCCATTTTTGCCCCAAACCGTTTTCGGGCAAAAGGGGCCCAGAAAAAAGGTTTCCTGTCTCTCCCAAGAAAGGGACTTCAATACCCAAAAAAATAACGATTATCTAAAAAAAATTACTGGGGGGTTTACCCGGGGGTTTCATTTTCAAAAATTTTCAGATTTCAGTTTTTTTTTAAACCCTATGTTTTTCCTGGTCTTTTTCATAACACTTTTCGCGCAAACTTCTTCAAATGAGTCTCTGTTTTTCAGGGAAAATAAAAACAGTCTTAACTTTTCTCTAAACTTTTAAAACCGAGTTATATTTCTGGCATAAAACCCACCATTCCCGAAATTTTTTTGCTGAAAGCATTTCGAAAAGTTTTCTTTTTTTAACATTCCTTTCGCCGAACATCATCTATATAAATGTGTCGGGTTTTCCTTCAACTCTAAAACGTTCAAACACTCCTCAGTTTTTTTGCTGGTTTAAACAAAATAATGTCACATCATCATTCCCCATAAAACCTTCTATCATGATAGTTTGTTCCTTTTAAGTTTTTGGACAAAAAACCACAAAAGAAAAAATTTATAACAAAAAAACTGTTTGAAAACGGGGCGAGGATAAATATTTTTTTTCCACAACCACCCCCACAAATAAATGAGCAATGAGGAGTTTTTGTCATGTTTAACTGCCCCTAGTTTTAAAAAACGAATTAATCAACCCCCGGTTTATTGTTTTTATACCCTCTGTTAAACTGTTCGTAAAAAAAATCCTATAAGGCCAAGGGAAATTTAAAACCAGTTCAGTGTTTAAGATGTTTCTATTTGACTAAATTGATTTTTTTGCTTGTTGTAGCCCTTTAAACCCGCCTTTGTGAAGAATGACACGAAATTTTTAAGACTTCAACTTTTAAGTTTTGCCGCTAATTAGAACCCCTTAAAAAGGACGTCACAAACGCCCACAACCCCATCCCCTCCTTATCTTTTAAACAGAAATTTCAAAAAACTTGGGGAAGTGCCCCTAATTTCATTTGCGGCATGAACTGTAATTTTGTAGAAGCATCCCTTTTAAAAAACCCCTTCTCTCTGTGGGGGATGTACTGTTTTTTCCCCTACGGTTTTTTTCAAACTCTTTCCGACTATTGTCATCTGGCTAAGACTTCGTAAAGGGCCGAGTTTTAAAGCTTTTTTGAAAATTTTTGACGGCCAAAAAATGAAAAGGGTTAAAATTCAAATTTTTGTCCCCTTCTAAATATGGTTTTTAAGTGCCATTTAGGTCAGGTTTTTTTGACTTTTTATTTCTTGGCCCAAAAATTATTTGCCTTAATTGCGCAGTTGTTCTATTTAGGGAAAATTTTTTTTGTCGCCAACTCCCTTTTTCGTTTATAAACTCTTATGTACTAAAACCCAAAAAAGCGCCATCCCCGTTTTGTTCAAAAATCCGAACGTCTGAAGGGGTTTTTAAATTTTAAAGTTTACATTACAGGGGCTAAGAACTCCCGGTTTTCTGCCCCGCGAAAAATTTTTTGTAACGATTTTTTTATTTCCAAAACAATTTCAGGGTTTTCACATTTCACGACTTTCCCCCGTTTTGTCTGCCTTTTTTTTTTAAATGATCCAAACCCCCCCAAAACAACTTTAAAATGTAAATTAGGGGAAGTATTTCATATCGCAATATGCAGCTTTCCCCGCGGAAGACTCTTTAAAAAATTTGGGGGTTCCATCAATATTTTATCAGTGTCAGCTCACCAAATGAACAAGAGTAATGAAAAGAATGCAAGTCGAGCGGATTTTCTCCCTCTAAGTAGTTTTGTCGGTAAATTCTAGAAAATCCCGTTGTTTAGTTAAATAAAATTTTGTGTTCTTTTTCAAAAAAAGTAACCTACTTCTTCTCGGGTTGAATGTTAACGGGTTTTTATTTGCATTTTAAATTTTGGGGAAGCGGTTATCATTGCTTCTTTAGTGAGCAAAAAACCCCAAAAACCCCTCATTTGTTAAATCGCTAACTTTGGGGCCGTTTTATCAATTTTTTGGAACCCTTTTTATTTTTCCCCGGATTCACTTTTTTAACCCCCAACGACTTTGTAAATATTCTGGGGTGCGACCATTTTTGGTTCCCCAATCGTTTTTTCAGCATTTCAAAAAAAAGAAGGCGGTCTGGGGTTTTTTTGTTAAAACATTTTTTAAACAGAAAAAAAAGGTGCATTCAAATAACTGGGCAAAATATTCTGTTTGGGGCCCCACTACAATCTTAAAAATTGCAATGTATCTTGACTGCGGCCCGCTGCCCTTTTATAAAAGGTGAGTCTCCCTTTAAACAGATACTTAACCCCCCCATTTAAAAAGACCGCACAAGAAAGCGGGTTTTTTCACCGTGCAGTTTTTTCAAACCCTTAAACTTTGCTGTGTTTTGCGCATCAAGGGGGTGGATGTCATGCTGATCATTTAAATCACCTGTCCTTTGGGGGGTCGGGGACAGTTTCATTTCTATTTCACCTTCAGGTATTTTGCTGAACTGAAGCCCATTCCCAAAATCCAAACCTTTTTAAACCACTCGCAAATAATAACATAAAGGGTTTTTGAAAGGCGTAACAAATTAAATTTTTAAACCCCAAGCAGGCTTTAGAAAAAATTGGTCATAATCAGGGCCCTAGGCGACCTTTATTTTTCGGGGCACGCACGAAATATAACTAGGATGGCATCCTCCTTTCAAAACTTTCTTTTGGCCCCTGTTCACCCCCGGGCCCCACAGCAAGGCAAAAACGCTTGGAAAAACATTTATCTTGACACTTAAGGGCCAAAAATAGGCGGGAATAAAACGAAAAAACGACTCTATTGTACTTACGTTTGGTGTTTGCTAGGGTCGCAAGCCGGGCCCAAAGATCAAGCAAAACTGACCTTTATGGCTTTGCGCCAAAAACAATTTGCAAATTTAGGGGGCGCTTTAAATTTACAGTTGTTTTACCTTCGTATTGAAGTCAAAAGTTTTAAAAATACGCAAGATCAAAAGAACTTTGCGTTGCCGGGGGTTTATCATGTTGCTTCTGACCTTAGACTCCGGTAGGAAAATAATAAACTATAAAATGAAATTTTTTATAGCAGCAATGAACAAAAGGGTTTGGGGAAAAAACCGACAAATTCTGAGCCGTAAAATTAAAACAGTAAAAAAAACCCCCAAAGTTTAAGTCAAAATTTCCCGAGCCCAAACCCCCAAAGCATTGAAGACCGCAAGCCGAGACTCTGTTCGCGATGACCATGAATATAAAAAGACGCGCTTTTTCTTGGTTTAACTGGCTAGGATTATTTGGGTCTTTACTTACAAATAGAACCCCAACTTTTCGAAAACTAGGGAAAGTGCTCGCCATAAGCCCCCTTTTGTTGCAGTAGAAAAAAGCCGCTGAAAATACCCCAATTTCCGGGGAAAGCGTCCCGGTTTCCCGGCAAATTTTTTTAAAAACTTGCGATGTTTTCTGTTTTTTTTCCCCATGTTTTACAGGCGGAGGCGATGGCGGGGGGGCAGCCTTTGACCACCGCTGAATGCCTTTACTGTGTATTTTTAAAAACCCAAAGCCTTTTAAGTTTGAAAGGGGCACGGCTCTCTAAAAAACGTTCTTTTCTTTCTCTGCGTTGTGTCCTCTAAAATTTTTTTCGATGTTTTCCTTATTTGTTCATTGAGTTCGTAATTGGTCCGGTTATAGTCGATTTTTAGTTTTGCTGATCTTTCTTGTTCAAGATTTTTTGGTCTTTGTCTTATTTTTTCTTTAATTTTGGGGCCCTTTGGCGTACCCCTAAACGGTTTTTTTTTTCTCTTTTTTATGCCTCTGCATAGTTTTGAAAAATTGTTTGTTAAATTGCCTCAAAGGGGTTCTTAAAGCTGTAAAGGGCCGTTATTTTCGCATGGGAGCGGTGAGTCGTGTAATTCTTTAATGCTGTTTTTTCGAAAAACGGGTTTTCTGCTTCTATTGCTTTTATTATTTCATCGGCCGATTTTTTTTAATTTTTTAAGTCCTTTTTTTGTATTTGGTTAGTTTTGGGGATTTCTTGCGTGGTTTTTTTGAAGTTTAGCACGCCCCCTATCAAATTTTTGGGTTAAAGCCAAAGGGGCGATTTTGTCTTTACACTAAGTCTTTTTTAAATTGTCTTTAAAAAATTTATGGGTCGGTTAGTTGAAGCCGAACAGATTCCCCTTGATCCCCCCTTTCAAACAAATGACCATCTTTTTTTTAAAACTTTTGGGTTTTTAAAATTGGGGGTTTTTTAAAATTTTGGAAAATTTGCTACCGTATTTTTGGTAATTTTCCGCCGCTTTGGAGCGCTGGCATGCCGTGTAAAAGGGATCATTTCTTCTGCTTTCCCAGGAAAAAAATATTCTTTTCGCCTTCATTCCCTGCCATTTTTTAAAAAAATTACTTTTTTTTTTGTTTATAAAAAAGGGCAAAAGCCGGCCGTTTCCCTTAACCCGTATGAAGATGAAAGAACCCTTATGGGTAAAGGGAAATAGCGGAATTTTTTGGTTCCAAATAACCATCTATTTGATGCGGATAAAATTCTTACTGTTGTTTCCAGACCTTGGAGGGGATGTTTTGACGTGCCAGGCTCGGCGGCTTTTTTTTAAAAAATAGAACCCCTTTAAACAACGAAAAAACCCAAAAAGGGGGCCGAATTTGGGAGGGGCAATCTTTAAAGAAATTTCTGTAAAACTTGAGGGGCAAGAAGTATTTTTTTTAAAACAATGCGACATATTTTTAACCCTTTTTTTGATCATGGCAAAGGGGGAAAAAGGGAAGATCTGCTTTTCAAGGAATCGGCAAAAAGAACAAAAAAACTTAAATAGCGCGCTCGCTCGGTGTAAAAGCGCAAAAAGGCTTTAGCTGTAATTTTGGGTTTGGTAATCGCTTTTCCTTCCCCCTGTTTTTGATTTGTTAAAAGCGCATGCCCAATTTCAAGGGCATTAAAAAACGATTGCATAGAACAAACTTTTAATAACAACGGGGATCAAATCAACAACCCCGAAGAAAAGTACAGCATTTGACATCCGTTAGAGTTTGACGTTTTGCAACCTGATTTGCGGGGCGTTTGAGACCCAATATAGCCCAAATTAGCAAAAATTTCAAAAAACGTGCGTCATCTTTAAAATACCCTAAAACAGGGCAGCGCAAAGGGAAATTTTGTTTTAGTGTCGCGTAAAATCGTTAAAGGTTTTTTTTTGCGGTGGGGAAAAGAACTTCGCAAGGCAAGTAAAAATTTTTTTAAATCCAAATAACAAAGTACAATGTCCAATTGACGGCGCCCAAACCCCAAATCTATGCTAGCGGACTAGCCCTTTCCTTTTTGGGGAGAAATAAGAAAATTGTTTGGGGGTGGGAGGGGAAGGTCCAACGCGCCCTTTGGGTCTAAAGTCAACACCTTCACAATGTTGGCTTGATGATTTTTTAAACTTCAAAACGGTTTATGGATTGCCCTGGGTCAACGAGGAACATTGTAAAATGGGGGGGAGGTTAAAGACAAAAACATTCAATTGGAAAAAAAAAGAAGCGAAAAACCCGCTTTAGTCATTTGTTTTTTTTATTGAGCCCATGAATTTTGGAATGCAATTCAAGAGGTAAGAACAAATTTTTTTTCTTTTTTTAAAAAGATGTCTTTTAAGGTTTTAAACCAAATGTCCCTCGGCCAGGTCGAAAGGAAGGATAGCGGGAAATTCGGTTTAAAAACCCTGAGTAAAACCCTTTCAGATTAAAAAACATTACCAAATGCGCAAGTACTGAGCAAAAATTTTTAAAAATACAGCAAAAAAAAACAAAGGTATTTGCTGCCTTTAAGCTGTTACATATGTTTAATACTGGGAATCGATAAAATGCCTATCAGCAGGAACGAGTTTTGGGTCTTTAGAAACGGGCGTAGGTGCGCCCGCGCTTTCCCTCTGGAGGTTTTGTCTTTTACCTCGGCCTGGTTCATTGCTGTAAGTGGGGCGGGGAAAAAAAATTAAAAACTAACTCCGCCCAGCTATGGTTAACAAATCGGCTAACCCCAGCTCTTTTAAATGACAAAAAATAAAGCACTACTGACCAAACATCACGTGAAGATTTAACGTTTCGGGCCGTTTTTGGAGACACAAAGCAAAAGTTTATCTTAAAAAAAAAAGGCGAGGAAAATTTTTTTCCAACACCCGACCCGGCAGAAAAAAGGAATGTTTTAAAAAAAATAAAGAGACTTTAAAAACCTTTTTAAAACACTCACAAAACAACACCAAAGGGGTTTATATTTTAGTTTAGAGCCAAGCGCAAAAAGACCGGATATTGTTTCTGTTTTAAGCCGTTGTATTTTTTTTTTTAAAAATAATATTTTGGGCTTAGAAAAGAAAGACAGCATGGTAAGTTTAAAAGGACAAGACAAATTTTTTTTGAAGGAATGCTCGGAGAGGCTTTTATAAAGAGCACGAATAAATTTGATCTAGAAGTCATTGACCCAAAAAACGTACGGCAACGTTGTTCTGCTATTTCTCAATTTCCCAAGTAAACTAACAATAGACCCCGAAAAAGTAATGTTAGCTTTTTAAATGCTATGTAACAAAAAATGAAGAAACCCTAAAAGTCTGGGTTTAACTAAACAACAGACTTTCTTTCTAATATTAAACACCCGGTGGGCAACAATGTTTTGCCTTTGGGCCGTGCTGCTGAAAAAGCTAAATAAGGGCTTGGTTGGTCGGGGGGCGCAGTCTTAGGATTAGTTAAAACGGGGTAATTTTGCACCGTTTTGTAGGCAAGGCTTACTTTCCGACCCCACCTGGCAGCAAAAAAAACATTTTAAAACATAAAAAATTAAACGAAAATGTTCATGGGGGTGTTCTTGCAAGGCTGCCAGCCGCGAACGCAGGGAGGGGACAACTTCGGCAAACCCCCAAAGATCTTAATTTTAATAAAAATATCCTTTCGTTGTGGACCAAATTGATCAGTTTAAAAGAAAAAAACCCAAACCAAAAACTGAAGTATACCCATGGGTGAGGAAAAAATTTTGGGTGCCTTAAGTGCCCAAGAACGTCCAAAATGGGCGACAGCCAAAAGTCATGGGACTACCCCAAATTTTTTCGCCAGCAGGGCCCCCCCCTTACCATTGTCGAAAAATAGTAACAAAGCAGCTACTTAAAAAGACATGGCAAACAAAATTCTGTAGAAAAGTTAACAAAAAGCCTCTGTTCAAGCCGCGAGCGAACAAAAAACATTGAAAAAGTTCTGTAGACTGTAATACAGAATAATTCGCCCCCCCCCTGGATCAAGTTGTTTTAAGCTGGAAAACGGATGCAAATTCTCCTATGTTGTTTTACGCAGACTTCGAATCACTCTTTGTTCCTTAGAAGGGCCAGCGCCACAAAAACTTCAAAAAACAGTCTTAATGAGAAATCACAATTTTTTCATTGCTTCATCGTTGTCAGGCGGAGGGCGTTCTTCAGACCCAGAATTATATAGAGGGCCTAATGCGAAAAAATATTTTTTGAAACGCATGCAGAAAGTCGAATGATGTTTTTTTAAAATCAAAACTTTCTGAAATCATAATGGCCCGAGCCCAAACAACTTTAACCAGCCAGCAGGGTTGGTTTGTGGTTTGGCCTCTCATCGCCGCAGAGTCCAAAGAAAAGAGACCTGTCCATAGCGGAAAGTTCGGGGAGCGGCGCAAAAAAATGAAATTTTCAACAAATTTTGATCCAAAGCATGGAAGCTGCCGATTCTTTCATAATTTGCGGGTTTACGACTCCCACCTTTAATAAAAGCAGTGGCGATGCCTAAAGGGTGTATGCTTTGCACAGTCTCAGAAAAGTCAGGTTTTTAATCGAATAACAGTCTTTTTTAACCTAGCGACATGAGGTTTTAGAGCACTGGCTTGTCCTTAAAGTCCGTCCTAACGGAAAAATATTTTGACCCCCAATCTTGTTAAAAAGGGCTTTTCCCCTTTGGATACATGCAGGGGGAAGGGTTTTGTAAAAGATCCCTTTCCACCTAAAGGCGCGTTTTTTTTAGTTTTAGAGGAAAGGACTCAGTGATTCTTTTTTCCGCATGCTCAAGAGCGGGGCAGAAGTGAGTGTAACCGTGGGGATTTCAGATTATATTTTGATGGCTGATTTTGTTTGTTGGGGGCGTCTTTGAAAATTATAGGAAGACCTGCTAAAATTATACCCGGATCCGGCCTTTATTTCTGGCCGGGATGATTGGGATGCTTTCTTAAGTTTACGGGGTACGTTGATTTTTCTGCTTCCCCAATGATTCTTTTTAAAACGGTTTGCGTGGGGGAATTAGAGGCTCGCATCTATTTTAAAGAAAAACACAAAACTTGGACGCTATGACCCAAGAAAAAGGCTAATATTAGTATTTGATGAAACAATCGATGGATGGGCAAAGGGGCGCAACCCTTTCCCAAACGTAACTTAAAAGTCCCCGGCGGTGACCGAACAATATTCAAAGGCTTAAAGGGGTTTGGGCAGTTTAACGCCGATAACCGTGGTTTCTTCTAAAAGTTGACTTGAATATCTCATGAACTCCATGACTGCAATCTATCCTTAGCGCAGAATTAAAAAGATGGCCGAGAACCCGCCTAAACTTGCCTAATTTCGGGGCAAAAAAAAATATGTCTCCCTTAAGCTTCTGCAATTTTTTTTAAAGACTGGTTTGAAGTTAACAGCGTTCTCGATAATTGCTTTTGATCAAAAAACAGTTCATAAAAACCATACATATGAAAAACTGTTTTTGAAAAAACCACAATGCCCAAAAAAGATTTTTTTAAGCGAGAAACAACAGCTGTTTGGGAAAAAGGACTATGGGGAATCCGCAAAAGCGTAAAGGTTAGTTTGGCACCGGAGGAAATGAAGCAATTAAGCGCTTCAAAACCAAATTTAGGACTTTAAAAGATTTCAGTATTTTGGATAATGGAAAAAAAAAAAAGTCAAGGGGGCAAAGTTTTTTTTGGGGTTTACTGTTTAGTTACAAAGCTTTTGATGTTAGAGTTTCTTTATGACACTTTAAGCCCCGTATCCGATCCAAGCTTTAACAGATACGAGTTTTGTTTAGATATTCCCATGAAGACTTTTAAAAAGGGGGGAAAGGAAAAGTAGCAAAAGGACGGGGGGTGGATGAAACACGTTTCCCCTAAAGATCGCCTTTGCATTAAATTACTAACAAAAAGGTTTTTGGGAAAGAAAAGGGGATGAATTATCGGAAAGGTGATTAAGGAGTATGTTGGTTTAAGGTCAAAATGTACAGTTTTCGGCGGAGGAAAATCATTAAAGAAAGCAAAGGGATTCCGAGCGTTGTGCAGTAAAAAAATTTTACATACCTTAAAAGAAGTTGTTGGGAATAAGCTTTTCATCATGACAACGTAAAACTCGATTAATCTACTGGGTAACAAACTGTTGTAACAAAGAAGTCATTATAGAACAACACAAAAAAGGTGTTTTTTTAATCCGAGTTTTCTATGAATTTGGGCCCGGAGAACCGCTAAACGGGGTTTTTATTTTTTTATCAAAATTTATTAAAGTCAATTTATTCCTCATCCAAAATTTTTTAAATTTTCTCTGTTTGCTTTACATTCGAATTTTTTTTAATTTCAAGAAATTTTTTTTCCCATTTGGGGGGGGTTTGGGGTTGTGGTGATCTGGATATTTAGCATCTTGATTAAACCCGAAAATTTTCCTTATAGATTACCGCCCGAAAAAGGTTCCCCTTCATTTTCAAAGGGCCTTCCCTTTCCATTCTTGTTTCGTTGCGCTTTCCTTTTGGGTTTCCTTTTTAAACCCCAAAATTTTTTACGTAAAAATTAAAAAAGGGGCTGTCTGGCGGAATTTGATTCTTCCCTTTACAAAAGTCTTGAGGAGTGTTTTTTTTGTGTCAGTTTTTCGTAATAATCAGGGGGATTCATCTTTCATTTTTTTTTTTCTATGGTAACACTCCAATGGATCTGTTGCCTGTGCGGTGTCCCTTCGCTTTCCCCGGGAAAAAGGTACCTTTCTTTCATCAAAGGTAAAAGTTTGCCGGATGAAAAATTCCTTTACAACATTATTTTTTTCTTTTTATTGCTTGTACGGTTTTGCCCTTTAAAATTTTTCATTATTCATTGCGCGAAAAATGAGGGCAGTTTCTAACCCTTCTGTGTTGCGAGAATTGCAAACAGCTCTCTATGAAATGGTAGGGAAAAGCTTTGCTAATGTTTGTTAAAGTTTTTAACTAAAGCCTGTGATTGTGAACTCCCGGAATGCCCTTTTAATGGTTAACTCTATGTTTAACAAAATTGATTCACTTGCCCTTTAAACTTTTCCCTCTCGATTGAATCATGCAGGTAAATTTTTGGCCCCGTTGGGGATATCGTTTTTATAGCAACCAACGCGAAGCACTCTTTTGTGTTTTAAAGGTTCACATCTTTGTATCTTTAAGCTTGTCAAAGTGTAAGTGCGACTTAATCTTTTTGTTTTCCTATCAAGGGAAAATAAGAAGACTTTTTATGGTGTCGTTGGGTTGTGTTCCCAAAATGCGGGCTCTGTATTTTTTTTGGGGGGCAGGTTAAAATGCCAAATGTTGTTTTGATAACCCCTTTTTGCTGTTTGTTCACTGACTCCCGCGTTGGGTTTTGCTTTTATTGCTGTGATGCCTTCCAATTTTTTTTGGGGGAATAATAGATTTTGTTATTTTTTATTCGCCATATTTGCCAACAAAATACAGACGGCAACCAACGCAAAAACCCTTTCTTGCTTTTTGTTTTTCTGATGGTTGATAAAAGTCACGAATTTTGGTGGGGGCAAGTTGGACCGGGTTTTCCCGTTACTAGTAAATTGTTTTATTGCTTTTCCATTTTTTTAAAGTGTAAGTGCTGCCCCGTTTTTTTCAGTGTGCTTTAAAAAATTTTGCCCCAAATCCGTTTTCAAGGGGTTTGTGCAGCTGCTAGTTCCCCATGCTTTGTTATGTTTTTTCTCTCGCCGTCTCCCCCCGTTACTAAATGCGAAATTCTCCGCAAAGCAAGCGCATTCACCCCAGCGCGCCACATTTTTGCGAGTGAAGCCATTTTTTTTAAAGATTTTTTTCTTACTTTTTTTTTGTTGGAATATTCCTTGCTTTAAATAAAAACTTTTGTAGCAACCGAACTGCAATGTAGCAATTGCTTTCGAATCCTCAAAGTTAGTTTGCCAAGATTGGGGGATTAAATTTTAACAACTTTTACCCGTTGGGGTATCCCCACACTTGACCCCAATAACAGCAAAATGGAAACAAGGTTGCAACATTTTTTTTCGGTGCTCATTTTTAGAAAAAAAAATAATTAATTTTAAAAAATTTACAGTGATGATCTCTACGTACAGGGAGCCTAAACCCCCTGAAATTTTTTTGACCAAGTGAGACCAAGCTATTTGCCCCCCAAAAAAAGGGGGGTTGTATTCTTTGGCAGATGTGGAAAAAAAACAGTTCCCCGGAAAAAAGAATTCGCATTGAACAGATTCAACAGTGTCGGCAAGACATTTAAAGTATCAAACAGGTTGAGGCCGCTGGGGGGGAGAATGGGAAAAGTGTGGGGAAAAAGGGTTTTTTTTGTACACTAAAAATCAGTAATTGTCCCATTTATTTAACAAGATCTTAGTAGATTTAACGCAAGACCCGTTTTAACAAAGTATTGGGGTCTCTGGGGGTGATTTATTATAGATTTGGAAAATTGTTTCGCCATTATCATGGGATTAATAACTTTAATCATATAGATTTTATTTCCCCCCAAAGCAAACTGGAAAAACAGAGAACCAGAAAACACTGAAACAGGGGGGAAAAGTAACCAAGCCAAAAATCGCGAAAACACTAACCGGGGGGGACCAGTGAAAGAAACCTCATCCCGGGGGTTAAAAGCAGGAAAAAAAAATTTGCAGGGGGGAAAAAGCAAAAAAATTAAAGTTACAGAATTTAATCCATGAAAAAATAGCACCTCCAAAGCCCGAAAAATTAATTCAAAGCCAGCTTTAAAAACTCCATGGATTTTAAGGGCCCCCCGTTTATGGTATATTGAATTAAAATGTTTCCTTTTTGGGCCCTTTGCTGTGGGGGGTGTTATTGGGTTTTAAATTATAAACAACGGGCAAAAAAAGAGCCCCAACATTTTCCCCGCTAAAACAAAGCGAACACAACTGCCCCGCCAAAAACCCCAATAACAAAGCATCATTTTTTATCCATTTGAAATGTAATAATATTTTAAAACCCAATTTTAAAATTTTTTTTAAAAAAAATAGATCAGGCGTTTAAAAATGATAAAGTCAATAATAAAGACTGGAGTTATAAAAGACATTCCCCTAGCCAATTTTTAAAACGGTTTTCTTGGGGGTAAGACCTTTCCCTTAAAATATGCAGAGAACGTGAGCAAGCATCCCACGGACAGTTTTTGGGGTGGTGTACTAATTGACCATATTTAAGTTAAAAAACATGCTTGTTTTTTTTTGATAATTTAAGATACTTAAAAAAAAAGAAATTGGGTTGTACTTAGAGGATGACTTGCTAGTCTTTGGGTTAACTTGGGGAAAACTTTAGGATGCTTGGGGGACTTAAGTGACTTAAGAAGAACTTGTAAATGACTTGAGGATATTGTGAATTTTGAGGATGCTTGTGAATGACTGAGGATATTAAATAAGAACTTGTGAAAGACTTAAGGATGACTGTGAAGATTTGAGGATCTTTTAAAAAGATTTAGGGTGATTTTTGGGAAAGACTTAGGAGACTTAAGTGGCGTGCGTGGGTGGGGGTGGGGGACGGGTGCGTGGGGTGGGGGGGCGCAGGGGTTTTCCCCCTTTTTGTCCGCACATAGCAAGTACAGGGGTACCGTTGCCCCCTTTTTACTATAAAAAGGGGTTTACCCCAGGGTTTTTTTAGCAAAGGGGATTTTTTCCGCGCCCTTTTGTGCTAAAAAAAGGGTTTCCCCATGAAGGTTTTTTAAACAAAGGGGGGTTTTACCGTAGCCCTTTGCTATAAATAGGCGTTCACCGCATGAACGGTTATTTAAGCAAAACGGATTTTCCGCAGCCTCTTTCTGCTAAAATAAGGCGTTCACGCATGAACGGATTTATAGCAAGGGGGATTTTACCCCAGCCTCTTTTACGAAAAAAAAAGGGTTCACGCTGAACGCTATTTAAGTACAGTCAGCAAGGGGGGGTAACTTACCCAGACCTCTTTTAAAAAATAAGGCGTTCACAGCATGAACGGCTATTTTAGTACGTCGAAGGAACTTCACCGCAGTTTCTCCCCCCAAAAAGTTTCATAACTTTCCCTTTTTGCACAAAAAAAATTTATACCACCCCTCCTCACCCCCATGTTCAGGGTTTTGATCTTTTAAAAATTGTTTCGCCCTTTAAGGCGTGACCCAAAAACAGGCATGAGGGGGGTTTTTTTTTTCGCCAAGTTTTAGAAAAAAAACACCCTTTGTAAAAAAAGGGAAACATTTTGTCAACAGTCGAAAAAATTTATTTAAAGCCTTTACTCTCTTCAGTAATATTGCTAAATCTTTCTAAATCCTTTGTAGAAGAAAGCTTTCAAGGTGCGTGTAGTCGTTAATGGTTAGTTTCTTTTTCTTTTCCCCCCTCCAAAACGCAAAATGCTCTTTGGCTTAAAAGGTAAAAAACAGCGTACCCAATTTTCCCTTTTTTTTTAATTTCTCCATCATAAACTTGTAGTAGATAATCCCCCCAAAAAGAAGTTGTTCCCGAAACAAAAAGTCCGCCCATTGGGAAGCCCGGCTAAAATGGGGGCCCGGGTTTGCCCGGTAGTAGTGTTGCGTGGAGGGCCCCGTAGCAGTCTAAAAATTTCGCGAACATTTGCGACGAAAAAAGGGGGAAATTGCCCGCCGCGCACTTTGGGCCGGTAAGAGACGAAACGCAGTAAGTCGCGAGGCATGGTTTTTTGATTTTTGGCCCCAAAAGGAAGACGCAAGTTCAAACAGCCCCCGGGCCCGCGCTGTGTTCTATCTCCGGCATGGTGTGTGTTATGTGGGTGTGTGTGGGTGTGGTCGTGTGGTGCGGCGGGGTTTTGTGTGTGTATTGGGTTTGGTGGTTTTTGGGGTTTGTGTGTGTGGGTTTAATAAGTTTAGTGATTCCGCTTTCCCCACAATTAAATTATAAAGTGTTTAAAAAAAATTTTTTTATTCAAATTTTTCTAACTTGAATCCGCCTGTCTTCAAAATGAGCTATATTTTTTGACGCCCCCAAATGCGGCAGGTGGCCGCAAATGCATTTAAAAAATTACACCGGCCCTGACAGAGTTGACAGTACGAAAAGAGAGCCGGGGAACGCACCCTTTGTTATGAAGCCTTCCCCTCACGGCGTTTCCCTCGTTTTTCATGGGGGGTGTCAGTCCCCGGGTACTTTTTCCCCACGAAACCCCTTTAAAATTTAGTAAATTAGTATTAAAATGTTTAACCCGCCAGTTGTTTGTTTGTAGTAATCTTATTTTTTTGGTTATTGAGTCTTACTTTTCAGAGAACTAAAAACCCTTTAATTTTGGGGCCACTTTTGCCCCAAAAAGTTGGGGCGAAAAGGGCCCAAATGAAGGTTTTATAGTTTCCCGATGCGTGCCCCGGGGGTTTAAAAATTTGGGGGGCAAAGGAGGGGGGGGGGGCGTATGTTTGTAAATTAGATAGATATATTTTTAAAGTTATTTTTTTTTGTTCCTCCCAAAAACCTGCAGAAGGAAAAAACCAGCCAAAAACCCAAAACATCTTTGTGCCCTTTAGGAAGAAAAAAACTAAACAAACAAAACAGAACTCCCGTTCAAAAATATTTTTTATCAAATATTTTCATTGGTAAAGGGGGGATCTCAAGGAAGATTCCAAAGGGAAAAAAGTGGTCTCAAGGGGGGATCCCCGTGTGCGTGTTGTGTGCGGCGCGACCGTGGTGGGTTGGGGGTTTTTGGGGTTGGGGCCCGCGTTGTGCGTGGGTGGCGTGCGTGGGGATGGAACTTTTAAATAAAATTTTACTTTTTTAATCTTAATGCCAAATTATCTGTATTTTGGGGGAAAAAGGAGAGAGAAAAAAGAGGAGAGGGGGGGGGGGGGAGAGGGGAAAAGGGGGGTAGAGAAAGGAGAGGAAGAGAGAGAGAGAGGGGAGGCCCAAGGGAGAGAGGGGGGGGTTATATTTCATATAACGCTTCAGCTAAAACATTTTTAACAAAACATTTCCAATTACTGAAAGGTCAGGGGGGTTTTTTTGGAACTGGACAACTCCCCACTTAATATGTAATATTATTTTTACCAATAAAAATAGATGAAACAGTTCCAGAGTCAAAATTTCCATTTTTAAAAAAATTTCAATTGTAATATGTCATTTTCATAAAGGTTTTGTGTATCAAAAAAAAAACCAGTCTGCACAAACAACTGAACCCCTTTAATACTTAGGGTTGGTGGTACAAAAAAAAATTTCCCCGATAAATTAAATACAAATTGTATCTAATTTGAATGTGTGTTTACATTTATTTCAAAGAGGGGGAGTGAGAGGAGTGAGAGAGAGAGAGAAGGGAGGAGAGAGGGAGAGAGAGAGAGAGAGAGAAAAAAGGGGGGGGGGGGGAGAGACGTGGAAGAGGAGAAGGGGCAATTATATTTTAGATCCTCCCGAAATAGAATTGAACGTGAATAGATAATACCTTGAAAGACAATTAGTATATCGATTACAACCGATACTAATCAGCCAGCTTTTTATAACAACACACCAAATTTTAACATAAAACATACAAAAACAATATATATATATATATACCACACATGTATCTGCAAAATCACATACATATACCACAATTCAGGGAAAGAAGGAAGAACAAACAAGAAAGGAAAAGGGAGGGGAGAAGAGAGAGAAGGGGGAGAGAGAGAGGTGAGGAGAGAGAGAGGAGAGAAGACAACAGAAAACCGACACGAAGGGCAGAAGACAGGTAGTCTGACAGCAGACAGCGGAGGGGGAGAGAGGGAGGCGAGGGCGAGAGAGAAGGAAAGAGAGGGGAGATGGGGGGGGGGGGGGGGGGGGGGCAAATTTCAGTAATTTTCAACGCAATTTGCCATAAATAACGCAGTTTTCTAAATTAGGTTTTGGATATGTAAATGAGGGTGAACAAATCGCACTAATGGTAACACATTTTTGCCCGAAAAATTTAAAGATAAACAGTCAGCAAATACCCTTGAAAATGAAATTTGTAAACAATTTAAAACTCAAAAAATTTTCTCCCTTGAATACCTTGAGGGCTTTGGTACATGTATTGAAAAGCAGTCAAATCTTCCCCAAAAAATTAAACACATCCTGTATACAAAACTTTAAAGTGTGTTTATGTAACCATTTCAAGAGAGAGAGCAGGAGAGAGAGAGAGAGAGAGAGAGAGAGAGAGAGAGAGGAGGGAGAGAGAGACAGGGGGGGGGGGAGGAGAGAGAGAGAGAGGGGAGGAGAGAGATACAGACAGACCGAGAGGGGGGAAATACACACACACAAACACAACCACACACACACAGACACATATACACACACGCACACACATTATATATACATATACATACACACATATACATACATATACACCACATGATACACACATATATATACACACATACACACACACACACACACACACACACACACACACACACACACACACCACGCACGCACGCACACACACACACACACACACACACACATACACACACACACCACACAGACACAGAATGGAGAGAGAGAGAGAGAGAGAGAGAGAGAGAGAGAGAGAGAGAGAGAGAGAGAGAGAGAGAGAGAGAAAGAGATAGAGATTATATTTAGGTCATGGAAGGAACATACACTGTACATGAAATGTAAAACAATAAAATTTGTATACAAGTACAAGTACATGAGGCTGGGCAGTTAGGCCAGATGTGCAACATATAATAAAGCCTTGAAATTGTAAACAATCTATGTTGACAGTTTACCCAATCCACTTCACAGCAAGCTTATTGCACTCTAAACATCAGTTAGAGAGAAAGAGAAAGAGGAGAGAGAGAGAGTACTAAAACAGGAGTTATGTTCATGTGTTTGAGTGACAGTGAGGACGAGGTCATGTATAGAGACCATACACATTATATAAAGGCTATACATATCAATCAGTTAGGGTTCTGTCACTTTTTTAGGTAAGTGAAAAACCATAACCACATATACAGATTCTGTCTAATGACTGAATATCTAGAGACACTGAACATTTGACACACTATTCTCATATGATTTTCATACATTCTGTGTAGTATAGATGGGGCTAGCAGTTTCTCAAACTGATCACAATACATTACATCATGGACAATTTGTACACATGTATCAGAAGAGATAGAGAAAAAAAAAAAAAAAAAAAAAAAAACCCCAGCATAAACAGAGAAATATACTGCACATCAGTTAGGCACAGAGAGAGAGAGAGAGAGAGAGAGAGAGAGAGAGAGAGAGAGAGAGAGAGAGAAGAGAGGAGAGAGAGAGAGAGAGGAGAAGAGAAAAGAGAGAAGAGAGAGAGAGAGAGAGGATGAAGGAGAGGAGAGGATGAGAGAAGAGAGTGAGAGAGAGAGGAATACTCCCTACATTTCAAGTTCAGCACAAACATATTTCCCATAAATGGTATACAATAAAGAGAGAGAGGGGGAGAGTAGAAGACAGAAAGAGAGGAGAAAGGAACAGAGAAAGTTGGTGAAAAATAGAGAAGAGGGTGAAATAAGTAATTGATAACACTTCAAGTTCCTTACATACATACCCAAACCAATGTCAACATTACCTCATTGAATTTTGCACAGCAGTTTGATTCTATAATGAAACTAATTTTTCACTCCTCCCCCCCAAAAAAAAAAAAAAAAAACCCAACCCAGAGAGAGAGAGAGAGAGGAGAGAGAGAGAGGAGAGAGAGAGATCTAGGAATATATTTCTATGTACTCTTGTGTGTATATATGCGTGCATGTGCGCGCGCGCACGCGTGCACGTGTGCGTGTGTGTGTGTGCGTGTGCATGTGCGCATCTCCCTCAACCTTGGTGTACCATTCATTTAAATGCGTATGCACACATACCATTGTTTTGTTTTCCCTATCATTAGAACTTGTGAAAAGCTCAGACTACATAATCAAGCATTCATTGTTTGTCCATAGAAATGTTGGACTTGACATTATATTTCAATGTACCTATTCATTTTCAGTCAGTATCTTCATTAAAATTATGAAGAAAAAAAACAAAACAAAAACAGACAAAATATTTGAATCAGAGCAGAGAAGCAATCATGCTAAATAGAATGACTCAAATGAACCAAAATGTAAAGCTTATCCCACAAAGAAGGAAGAAAAACAAAGACCACTAATTTGTAGTTAGAGACAAAGACAACTAATTTGTAGTTAGAGCTTATTTACATTCAGAACTGAATATATTTACCATATTACTTTTATTTCACTGTCTTCCACCATTTGAGCTAGGGTTGTAGTAGACACAGATCAAACGACAAAGTCAAGTCATACTTATCTAATTGATCCATTTCACACCACTCGCTCGTCATCAGCACTGATATCCACAGGGGCCATGGCACGTTTTAAATGTCACGTCCAAGTTTGGAATGAATGTTCAGCCTGACCACCACCCCGTTTAACTTTTTGGGCCCAGGATTCCCCCTGTAGAACTCCAGGCCGACATGGTGGCGGAATGATCCATGGCACTCCGGAGCAGCCTGTAGTTGGCGACTGTCAGGTCCTCCCGATGCTGGTCCCTTCCCCTTCAGCCGTCTCCGGTTCGCCAGCACCTGATCCCTCAGCTTGCGGTCGAAAAACCGCACTAGGATGGGCCGAGGCTTGTCGCTGCTCCGTCTCCCCGTCCGGTGGGCCACCTCGACGTCGCTGGGCTTCACCTCCACGCCGACACTGTCCGTACAGACACGACAGATCTTTGCCACACAGTTCTCTGCCGACTCATTCTCTTTCTCTGGCACCCGGAAAACACGAACATGACAACGCGGGAGTACTGTTCTAGGTCGTTGTTGTCTTTCTGTACTTCTCTTATTCTGTTTTCTTGCTGTTTAATGCTGTCACTCAGTCTCTCACTTTTCTGTTTCAGCTGCTTGATTTCCTGCTCTTGTTTGTCTTTCTGTATTTCCATATCAAACAGCCTCCCCTCCAGTACAGAGATCTTTTCCATAAACGTTGTTGTCAGGTTATTGACTTCCTGACGCATGCTTTGAAAATCCTCTTTTGTTGTCAAGCCGTCAAGCCGTTTTTCAATGCGCGCCAGTGCAGTCTGAATATCCATTGTATGTCCGTCGTCCCGCTCTTCTTCAAGTACGTGCTGGCGTTTTCTGTTGACCTTCTCTCTCTCTTCACTGTCTCGTCTTCAATACATACACTTGAGTCACTTTCGTCCGTGATGATCTAAACACTCGTTTTGCTCTTCCCGCACTGTCACTATCAGTCGACATGCTAACTCACAACACAGACGAGGGCACGGAGCAGAATCATATCTTGGGATCGTAGCACGGACGCTAACGGTGCATATGTACTCCTATCTGTGATGGCGCGTCACAATGTCACAGTGCTACTTTCCTGAAAAAGCCCATGTCCGACGATTCCTGCCTCACATCTCAACAAAAAGCATATCGGTGGATTTGTCAACACCTATTGAACAAGATTATATGCTTTTCGTTGGTTACACGTCAGTAATTAACGCGCAATTAATCGATTACTGTAAGAGACGTGTAGAGGCAGTCCGCACGTTGCATGAGCGGAACTCACTCCTTGGCCCACAACTTGGTCCACTCTTGGCCCACAACTTGGTCCACACTTGGTTCACAACTTGGTCCACACTTGGTCCACACTTGGTCCACAACTTGGTCCACACTTGGCCCCCAACTTGGTTTAGGATGCCCGATGAAAATTCCCCTAAAGGACTATTGACCCTAGCCACTCTGGACTCAGACAACAGCGGCCACAACTGCCAACTCAAACAAAACCTGTCAAACTCCACTAAGGCCAGAACTGGATCTACATCCAACAGGCAACTGAACTGGTTTCAGCTCACTCCTGGACTTAACAAAACAACAACACTCAGCACCTGTCACAAAACAACAACACTCAGCACCTGTCACAAAACAACAACACTCAACACCTGTCACACTCCTACCTCTGTACACCCCCACTAAGGCCAGAAACTGGATCTACATCCAACAGTTGAGAGAGCTGGTTTTAGCCTCCAGGAAAAATAGTTTTGACCTGACTACACTTCAACTGCAGTCCCCAGTCCCAGATCAAACACAAGTTGAACACCAGCCGTCGTTCTTCCCTGTGCACACACAAAACGTTAACTCCCCCAAAAATCAATTCACCTCCTGACGATTTGCAGCTACTGCACACAGAGCTGAAACTGCATCAACAGAAGACCAGTAACACCACAGCCTCACATCAACAGAAGACCAGTAACCACCACAGCTCCTCACATCAACAGAAGACCAGTAACCGTCACAGCTCCTCACATCAACAGAAGACCAGTAACCACCACAGCTCCTCACATCAACAGAAGACCAGTAACTGTCACAGCTCCTCACATCAACAGAAGACCAGTAACCACCACAGCTCCTCACATCAACAGAAGACCAGTAACCGTCACAGCTCCTCACATCAACAGAAGACCAGTAACCACCACAGCTCCTCACATCAACAGAAGACCAGTAACCATCACAGCTCCTCACAAGCCGCCAGAACCCGATCTGTAGCTGAACAGTATAGGAATTGAATCCCCCAAACCCAGATCTGTAGCTGAACGGTGTAGGAATTGAATCCCCAAACCCAGATCTGTAGCTGAACGGTATAGGAATTGAATCCCCCAAACCCAGATCTGTAGCTGAACGGTATAGGAATTGAATCCCCCAAACCCAGATCTGTAGCTGAACGGTATAGGAATTGAATCCCCCTAACCCAGATCTGTAGCTGAACGGTATAGGAATTGAATCCCCTAAACCCGATCTCTAGCTGAACGGTATAGGAATTGAATCCCCCAAACCCAGATCTGTAGCTGAACCGTATAGGAATTGAATCCCCCAAACCCAGATCTGTAGCTGAACGGTATAGAAATTGAATCCCCCAAACCCAGATCTGTAGCTGAACGGTATAGGAACTGAATCCCCCAAACCCAGATCTGTAACTGAACGGTATAGGAACTGAATACCCCAAACCCAGATCTGTAGCTGAACGGTATAGGAATTGAATCCCCCAAACCCAGATCTGTAGCTGAACGGTATAGGAATTGAATCCCCCAAACCCAGATCTACTTACCGGTAAAGGTTTCTCTCCAGCATCTTTTTTGGCGTGTCGCCGAACGCTGCCATCGTGGTTTTGTTGATACTGAGATGAATATGCAACCTCATTACACTGCAAAAAAAATCGCGAAGACACGAACGCGAATAAATCCGCTAGACTACATTAAAAGCATTGTTGAACATCTCAAAACAGTTTCTTTTTCCTAGTCTTCACGAATATTGGAAAGAATAGTAAAACCAACAGATGCACTGGTTTTGAATTCCGTTGCAATTAATTCTGTTGAAACGTTACCAGACTCCCCAAGAAGGGTCCCACCCAGCCGTGCATAATTTGTTGTTTTGACCTCATAGCAACAGAGCCCTCTTGGCTGGAACCTATAGGCTAGTGTTTTCAAGACTTGCTGCCAGAGAATAGAATTTCGTATAAACATTTTCCCGATGGATCCCTTAAGCAGAGCTATCCAAAACATAGTTATTGTAACCAATATTCTCTTAGTTTTGTAAACTGAACGTCGAGTGGACATTCTTGCACTAAAAATAAAAGCATAATGGTGATGTAGTTGGAGTATGACGACATGTTTTCATGACGTAATTAGTTTTGTTTTATTTGGTCAATGCGACGTTAGGCCTTACTTTCGAAGTCGTTCTACGACTGTCTTTTCATTTCAGTAGTAGCAAAGGGGACATGTCTTCCAGTTAGAATTGTTACATACAAGTATGTATTATGTGATATGTCTGTTGTCATGTCATGTAGATGTTGTGCGATATGTCTGATATTGTGTGGTGCCTCTAACGTGATTCGAGTTTGTATTTGAAAGTGGTTTAGGCCTAGCAGTCTTCTTGATGCACGACGTTTGAATCAGTCAATGCGCATGCTCCCTGACTGGACCTATCAGTTCCCGTGAGATTTAGGCCTATGGAAGCAAGACGGTCGTCTGCCACATATCATTACATCTCTCCCTTTAATAGATTACTATTGTGTTCAAGTTATTCGGAACTTCCTCTGTGAATGATGCAGGTAAGTTTGTACTTCTTCACACATGTTTATGAATATTTGTAAAACAAATCTTAAATAAATGTTAGCGAACCGCCCAGAGAACGTGGACAAACGAGTCACAAGACAAAACACGACGCGTTTCGACCTCTTAGGTCTTCGTCTGGTGATATATAAACGAATAAAACAACGAAAATTCACTTAGCTTTGATCGCTTCAGATCAAAGCTAAGTGTTTGTCTTGTGACTCGTTTGTCCACGTTCTCTGGGCGGTTCGCTAACATTTATTTAAGATTTGTTTAGATTTCCGCCTGCAGTCATCTGGCTTTGCAACTAGATCTAATTTGTAAAACGTTAAAATAGCTATTTCAAACCAATCTCAATGCCTTTCTCTGCAGAACTGTGATTGCACAGAAATAACCACTGATCCAGTAAACTGTTTCTGGTCTAAAACATAGACTTAGCTTAAACTTGAACAGTTTAACTTGATCGTACATCTGCAAAACGTCGTAACGGCGTAATTAATGATTTATGACTAAATCGCTTTCCTACACTTTAAAAAGGAGTGCCTGTTGTGTCATTTAACCTTACTTAGGGGCTAAGGCGGCGGCCATAGTGGGCCTGGTTTTGACAGCCGCGTCCGCCTGGCAAGATGGATATGTGAAAGCGGCCATTGACAGTCCATGCTAGATCTATCGTTATTCTGGATCTGAAAATCCCATTTCTGCCACCTAAATAAAATTAATCTTTCCCTAAAATCATGCAAAAAAGCAATTATTTTTTTCCATATCTTGATTTGTCCAAACAAAACCATATCCTAGCGTAAACAGTTTAGATATTTGAAACCCAGTTTGTTTCGTCGCTTGAATCTAGATCTGGCAGTATCCTCTGTGTGTGTGTGTGTGTGTGTGTGTGTGTGTGTGTGTGTGTGTGTGTGTGTGTGAGAGAGAGAGAGAGAGAGAGAGAGAGAGGAGAGAGAGAGAGAGAGAGAGAGAGAGCAGACAAGACAAACTTCTTATTTATGAGGATAAAAGATAAGCACTGATATGCTTTTTTACATCCAGTCCTCGCCCTGAGTAGGGACTACAACATGCAGTGAAATTAAAAAAAAAAAGTAAGAAAGCAAACAAGCAAACAAAGCAGTCATGCAATCATAATGGAACATCAAATGAAAATAGAAAAAAAAAATCAGATAATGATTAAAAAAAATGTAAATAACAATAATGAGGAGGAAGGAGAGAGTGGGAGTGGAGGTGGGGAGGGCTGAGGGAACATATAGGAATGTACTACAACGTACAAAAATTAGCATGTATAAAAACAGACAGTAAAATGAATATGACAAAGTACGTACATAAGTTAGAACACACACATACACGCACGCACACACGCAAGAGAGAGAGAGAAGAGAGAGAGAGAGAGAGAGAGAGAGAGAGAGATGAGATGAGAGAGAGAGAGAGAGAGGGGGGGAAAGGGGAACAACAGAAATTGAAGGTAGTAATTAAGCATACAATGGAATTATTTAAAATGGAAATGTACTAAAACGTACAACAATTAGTATGTATAAAAACAGACAGAAAAATGAATATGACAAAGTTTGTACAAAATTCGGAACACACACACGCACGTATGCAGAGAGAGAGAGAGAGAGAGAGAGAGAGAGAGAGAGAGAGAGAGAGAGAGAGAGAGAGAGAGAGAGAGAGAGGCACAACAAATGATCATTTTTCATAAGGCATAAAAATGCGTAGAAGTGATTTAGCAAAGT
>CM031626.1:2117119-2197720 GCA_018398815.1 Conus ventricosus
TTGTGTTCAACTTTAAATTCCAAGCAATTTCAGGAAGCAACGCCCAAGCATTCTCTCTTTTATGAAGTTTGTATTCATGTTTGCCAAAATCGTTTGCCCTTAAATTTCTTATCTCTTCTAGGGTTGGATGTTGCTGTCGTTTTTTGTCTTCAATTTCTGTTCGTTTGTAAACCCGTCATCTGTGTATTCAAATCCATAAACATTTCCTGGCACTCCTATTCAATCAAACTCAGTTGTGTCTGCTAGGTCTTTTAGCTCTACTGCAGTGCATTTAGGAGCTAGCTCCGCTTTTGGTTCTGCCGGCCCCCGAGATATTCTTTTTATATTAAAAAAAATAAACAAATTGTTATAAGCAATCGATAATAAACAATCTACAATAAACAAACGTATTGAACTGGAGGGTCAGCCCGCAAGCATAGCTTAGCGTGCTTAGATGTTTCTAACTGCTCTTTTATTTTTTTAGCTCTTCTTTGTCCCTTATTATATAATTTTCACTTAACATTCTTCAAAACTATCTTTGTCCTTAGTGTAAAATAATACAACCGATTTTAACTGCGATCGAAAGTCTTTTAAGACAGCATTGTATTTTTGAGTTAAGAGCCACACAGAAACTAAGGCGTGGCGGCCACTAAAGGCTAGCTTTGACAGAATTTTTCTTTTTTTAACAATGTCTCGTTCAGCCGAACAGTCATCAATAATAAACAGTGTTTCAGTTCCCTCAAATAGTCTATAGTAACGTTCTAAACAGTCGCTCAGTTTGTCACTAGGATCAACTAAAAGTATATTCTCGTCTGTCCAAATAAACTTCCTTTCTTTGTAAGATTGTTGTGTGCTTAATGGTTGTGCAGAATATAACAATGTCTCATAATGAAACCTGTATATTGTTTGTAACAAATCAAGTACGAAGACAGTTTTCCCACACCCTGTAATCCCGCAGATAAAGAACAGTGGGATCTTTTGGCAGAAACTTCAAACTATCCATCTGTTTTTATTAGAATATTTCTTCTGCATTTTAAAAAAACGGGGCTTTTTAACCTGTTTTCTTCAATGTTTAACTGAGCATCACAACCGTAAAAACATGTATTTGTATTGGTACGTTTCCGTCTGCTTTCTTACGAATATTTATTTGTATACCATCTTGCCCTATCCTTCCTCCACTTCCAAACAATCTGTGTTCAAATGTGGATCTAAAATCCAGCCACAGTCCATATTTACTTATTAAATAGTCTTCAAGTCTTACATCATAAAGGCGAAGCTTTTTACATACCCGATCAACTTCAGGATCCCTTTGCCTACCTCCAGCGAACAACGTTCTTATTTCATCGAAGTGTTTGGTGAGGTAAAAGACCGCGACCCGAATACAACTGATCAGACTTGCCATTTATTACACAGTTAACCTTCTCAATTTTTGGATTATAAAACGCTTCTGATTCTCTCTGAAAAGGAGTTGTTTCTTCAGTAAATAAGAACAAAATTCCTTTTAAAGACTTCAGAGACTGATTTTTGATGTATGTTCCAGAGAGTGTCTCGCTTGTTCTTTTTTCTGTAATGGAGTGTATAACGTTTTCATAATAAATAACGGTTTTACTTTTATACTGGGTTAAAATTGTTCTGGCTAGTTCAGGGTTAGTAACAACATCAAACTCAAGAGAAATATCACTAACCGCGTATTTAGCTTTAGGGTCTTCAGACAAAACAACAGAATCGCTAGGATTAAATGTTAGATAATAAATAAGTTTTTCTTTTAGTGCGACTTGATAATATGGCATATGCGTCTTTAACAGCTCAAAATCTAGAGGGATGCAGAATCTGTTGCCAAATGCTTCTGCTACTGCCTCATCTTTAACATCATTCTTTGCATCCTCCCCTTTAAGCCTGTGCTTGAGACCGTTTGGACTTTGTATTCCCTGATAAACTTTCTCTTTTCTTTTTTTTAGGCAGCCATTAGGTCAGAATAGAGGGCAAAAATGTCTGCCTCGTTTAGTACAAAGACATATGTGCCCTCCAGTTTGATTACTATAAGATTAACGATAGCCCTGCCCAAATTAGCAACAACAGTAGCATTAGGATCTGTCGTGTAATATCTATTTTGAATGATAGTTTAGCAGTGCCTGGCATTTATAACATCGTCAGCGCCAAGATTAGGGAATATAACTATTAAAGTTTGTCCAGGCTGAACTGTTGATGGAGTATTTACACTAATTACAGTCTGCCTTATACCTTTTACGCCATGGGGTTCCTTCTCTTTTCTGTATGGATTGAGGTCACAGCCGTATGAGTTCATTTTTTATAAAACAAAAAAGAATATAAATAAAAATATGGATGAAGATTATGACGTGCCTGATCCTTCTGAAGAAGAAGAAGACGAAACACAATTGGGACCTTCAGTAGAAGAAGAAATTGAAGGAGCAGCAGTAGGTCAAGAAGTAGGATTTACGTCAAATACGATTGTTAGATAGAATTGAATCATTATATAGTCATATGGGGCGAGAGCAGCCAGGAGCGCTTAGGGTTTCCAATTTTGAGATAGATAAAGATAATCATTTGAATTATAGAACCGGTAAAGGGGACCTTGTGCGGTTTACTAAAAAAACAGACCAACCCAGTTTTTAAGCTCAAGCACAATTCTTGGAAAACTCCCTGTTGCTGACAAAAGGGAAACTTAACTTTATTGGAGATTTAGGCTCTGACGTTGTTAGTCGTTTACAAAACATGGTGCAAAGGTTGCCAACACGATCTGAAATAGAAATGACCTCTTTCAGGATTCAGGTCAAGAATAAATGATGCAGCAACAGAAATTGAGACAAGTTTTAATGAGGAAACAGTCAGAAAAACATTAGAAACAATTGACGATTCTCATTGCCTATGCGCGATATCCTAGCTCTTAATGAACGCCTAAAGTCAATAAGAGGCGAACTAGAAAACAATTTGGCAAAACTTGGTGAGCTAGATAGAGAGATAGAAGAAGAAAAAACTAAACTGGCTAATGCAGATGATAACAATTTAGGGCAAGAAGAAAAGGCTATAATACAGCAGAAAATACAAGATTTAATGGAAGAAAGGAAAGTCAGGTTAGAAGTGTTGTCTGATAACAGAGTGCAGCTAGCAGCACAAACAAGCAGAATAAGAGAAAACTATAAACAAAATACTTTATGAAAACACTACGCTAGCTGAAAGAATAAGGACTCTGTTCAGGGAGCAGGGGATTACAATAGTTAGCATATTAACGGCTGTTGGGTTTGCTATTTCTACACTCGTTTATGCTTTAACCGGCAGTGCATCAACAGGACCAGTAGCGCCCCCCAACACCTCAGCCTGGTAAAAGTTGGATTAGAAAACAATTGCATCATCTAGCAAACTTATTAAAGAAGTTAGCTGTCAAAGCGCTTGATGCCTGCCTGGCATAATAGGCAGTGTTGTTAGTTGGGTTTTGTCTACTATAGGTAAGGTGGCCGGTTATATGGCTGACCATCTGTGGACGTTAGGAGTGCTAGCTGCTGGATTAATTTTTAGTGAAATAAAGTATAGCTAATCCAGTAAAAGTTAAAAATACAACGAGGGCTGTCTTTTCGCTAGTGTGGCTGTCAGTGTAAGGTAGATCAACTTGTGGAGTGCTTTCTGGCTGTGGGACGCTTTCTGGCTGTGGGATGCTTTCTGGGGTGTTTATAACTGGTGGCGGATCGCTTTCTGGCTCTTCAGGGCTAGGTACTTTTTTTAAAATGGATGGGGCAGGCCTTTTTGTTTAAGCCTTGATTGTGTCCTAAGTTTTGGTCGTCTCCAGCTATGGGGATTTCATTGTTATAATTCTGTATCATGCCCATCTGTAGTCTAAGGTCAGAGGGCAGCATGTATAATCCATGGCCTACAACAAAGTCAACCTTTGACCTAGCATGTGCAAGTACATCTTGATACCTTTGTATGCTGGCAGGCAAATCAACAGCAGAGTTAATAGCATCTTCTAAATTAACTAGAAATTGTTTTCTAGCATCAAAGCCTGTAGATTGATCTACTATGCTAGACTTAGTCTGTGCTTGTGCTCCTAATAGACACCAAACGTATGTCCTTATGGAGTCATTAAGCCTTTGCACTCCTGGCATTGTTAAGCCTTCACTTTCATCTAAGATAAATATTGCCCAAGCATTATAATGTTTTTGTACTATAGCTCCCAATCGAACTGGTTTGTTTGGTTGAAAAGAGGTGTGGTCAGGCCAGTAGTCATACTCATATTCTCTATGTTGACCCCACAAATACAATGTGCCTAACCATGATTGCGGTCTAACTTTTGTCTAAGTCAGTTGAATGATTAATGTTAAATTCATTGCAGATTCTTTCATATGCATTATTGTCCATTGGGTTGTTGAATGGATTAAACGCGCTGTCGTTTGGGAGGGCTACTTGTAGTTCAGTTAGTATTCGCCTGAACTGGTAATAAACATGAAAGTTATATACTGACCTTACTAAAAGATTGGGATGGTTTTAAATGGTTTGCATATGAAACACCACAGCCAGTAGTTGCGCAGTAAATGGCAAAAATTTAACTGATTCTGGTTAAAACGTCATAGGGCGGGATGTCCATGCTGATGGCACTCTATCATTATTTATGGTGGATTTGAATATCTAGTTAGTGGGTTTACAGTCTGACTTGGAAGCCATATGATTCGTCTACTGCAATGGTTAGATTGCTGAAGTCTAAAGATTTGGGGTAATAAAACGCTCCTACATTGTAAGTGGCACTTTCGTTATATTTAAAAGGTTCCATGTTTTAAATTAATTTTTTAAATAGTTATAAAAAAGATGTACATCTCTATAACCCAACAAACAAAAGTGTGTTCTTAAAGCACCCAATTGAAAAAGGCGTGGTAATTATAGGATTGCCCTTAAACAAATTGGGTTTAAAGTAAAATGGATTAACATATCTGAAAGAGCTAAGAACAACTGGATAGATGTTAAGGACGAACACGGCAATCTATTAAAACATTTAAAAATACCCGATGGCTACTACAACTTTTGTTCTTTAAAAGATGTATTTAGCAATTTTATCATTAAGTTAACAATTAATGAGGCAAATCTTATAGTTACTATGAATTTTCCAGAAGACAAAAGGGAATATGTTTTTCCTAGAGGCCTTGCTCGAATTTTAGGCTTTTATGATAGCGGTGAAACGTATCATATTAAAAAACATATGTACATAGAAAGCGGTCTTTATAAGTATGTAGGCAGTAGGCCGTCTGATTTTCTTGTAAACCCAATGCTGTATGTACATTTAGAAGAGTTAAAACAAGTGCTAATTTGTTTGATGGGCGACCCTCTACAGTTCTACGAGCACTGCCGTCAACTAGGGTAGGGTTTTGCGATTATCAGTTATACAGGTTTGGAGGAGACAGTTATTTTAAAGAATTAGTTGATAAGCCTATAACTTCTTTAAATGTAAAAATAACCAATCAAAACGGAAATCCAGTTGTTTGATCTGATTTATTAATGGTGCTGGAAGTAGAAGAACGTACTGTAAATCATTAGATTTTTATAGTATAGGGAAAGAATGTAAATATGTTGGTTCAAGCCTACACATGTTATTTCTCTTGTTTTTACGCAAGAATCAGAAGAAGTTATGTGTGTGCGTGCGTGAGTGGGCAGGGGTGGTTTAATTAACTAGGTCAATCAGCTCCAGGTCGTTTTGACCTAGATTACTGCACTGCTTTGAAAGGACAAAACGTGGGTGGGCATGCGTGCGTGGGGCAGGGACGTGCATGCGTGGGGTGGCGGGTAGGGACGTGCATGCGTGGGGTGGGGACGTGCGTGCGTGGGGTGGGGACATACGTGCGTGGGGTGGGGTGTGTGTGGGGTGGGTGTGTGTGTGTGGGGGTGTGTGCCGGAGTTACTTCCCATAGTATTATTTTCGGCCCTGTTAAGAGCCTTTCTAGGTCACTTGCCAACCGGTGGGAAAGCGACCTACTTCTGAGGTATTTTAGCCTTAGGCGGTGTCTGCTAGCTGAGGAAGCAGACTATTGATTTTTTCACAGCAGACCGGCTAAAGCCAACGTCGCTTGCATATATTTTAAAATGAGCCTTCTTTTCTTATACAAGCTGTGGATTGAAATTCCTAGCTTGTAGAGCTTTGGATAATAGAAAAAACAAAATGATAATTCCTTCAGTTTTTTACACATCGTGGGTTCCATCAGAATTTCAGTTTTCAAATAATTATCCCAGGGCGCTTTTGGATTAGATTTTTTAAAAACAGTTTTTGTTCTTTCAAGCCAATGACCTAAAACAAAGATTGCCGAAGAGTTTTACGATTTTCAGCTTTGATCTCAGAACCAGCTTTCAGTAAACAGGCGTAATTTCAGCTATGTTTTTCAGTTTTCATGAAAGAACCTTCGTCGATCGGCTCATAATCAAGTTTCTCTTCAAAACAATTACGTAAAAAATCATCCAGTTCACTTACTGTCGTTTCACGTTACCTTTGCTTCGTTTACAAAAGACTTACGTTTGGTCGGGTTGTAAACGAAGCAAAGGTTTGCGTTAACACGTCCGCACTCCTCGACGACACAGCAGCGAAAGATCGACCTAGCTGAGGTATCGCAGCTTCCGGGGAGAAATGACGTCATACCTACTGCCGATTGGGTGAACACGCACACGTGACAGCTCAACTAATTAATAATTCAGTATGCAGACGGTAGGTCTCGCGCTGCACGCTTCACTGCACATAAACTTTGTTGCATCCTTATTGATTAGATCAGCCTGAGTGCGTAGTTGATTTTGTGTGTTTGGAGAGAATGTAAATATCTGTGTTCAAGATCACCCATCTTATTTTGCACGGAAACCCCCGTTTCAATGTGCTAATAACGGCGATTTTTAGGGGGTTTGAGGTGTTAATTTTTTTAGAAAACAGGTGTTAATTTTGGCCAAAACTGACATGTGATGGACGTGATTTGTATGTGAAAAAGGGGGTTTTCGTGCAAAATAAGATGGTGGTCTTGAACACAGATATTTACATTCTCTAAGGGGGTTATTTCCCTTTACGAAAATACTAAGTTTTAAGATGTACGCGCCACATATGCACGCCAATTGATACGGCATGTACCAAAGTCCCAGGTCTCAATAACCAGAATGTGTTTTCAGTATATGATCGTCATGATTCGTTTTGGGGTCTGCTTGAATCAAACCGGAAAAAGAATAGAAGTTATATCCCTTGTTATTTGGTTCTGCTGTTTACCGAAACTGGGTGGAACCGGCCGGAAATCGGTCACACAGGCTGCATGGATCAAATCAATATACATATACCTCAATGAACTTATGGCTTTTTAGTCATGGGAGACTTGAGGTATTATAAGGCTCTGCCATCTAATATTGCTTGTTTCTTGTTTGTTTGTTTGTTTGTTTGTTTTATAGACTGAATTTAAAATTAAATGATTTTTAGCATGGCGTGCATTTCTTTAAGGCTCTGGATTCATTTGTGGATACATAACATACCTTCAGCGTGGTTGTTTGTCATTTGTTCCATTCTTCGTCCATACACGTTCGAAAGGACTGGCGGGAAACTTCCATTGGGGTTGAGGTAAGTGTTTCTCACGTACCAGCCGCCGTGGCGAAGTGGTTAGCGTTGCGGACTCCCGGCTGGGAGGTCGTGGGTTCGAATCCCATCAGAGTCATGTGGGTTTTTCTGCCCCGACCGGCTCCTACCCAGAGTTGAGTTTGCTGCGGACTCAGTTGGGAAGACTGGGACCACACAGTCGAGTTTCATCCACTTAATGGATGCGTTTCTGAGTGTTGCTCAAATTTCCTGACCAACACTGCAGGTGCCTGTATCTCTCGGGCCTGGTTGACGCCGGGATATATTATGAAAGGAAGCGTAGAGTACAGCCCTGTCATGTAGTCTCAGACCGAAATAGAAATTTGTAGCATCCTCTTAATCATCCTCATTATCATCGATCAGCATAAAAAAATGTCTGAAATTCTGTAGCCCTTCATGCCTTCTCTCATGGTGACCTCAGTTTCGATGTCCTCTCCACGTCTGGGGTCTTGGTTTGGTTCCGTCAGGGTCACCAGTATCGGCGAGTCCATGGGGCTCTCGTTGGACGGACGTGGTGGCGCCCTCCGGAGGGAGAGCAGTAAAAGTCATGTACTTTTCTGAAGATTGTGCAATGCAGGTAACCTTATATTCAGAAGTCACTGCTTGCATTATAAAATGAGAATCGTAGCCTCTTAGGTTATGAAAGAAAATAGGCAGTTTCCATTTTTGGGATCAACCTTAAGTTGAAGATTACAATTGTTGTGCGCGGCCCCTCTGAACTTTCCAGTAATGTGATCGTGGTCTCTTACTGTCACGTCTTTACTGTTAGGTGTTAGCTCTAAGCCGCAAATCCAACAGTGTGTAGATGAGTCATAGCGTTCTTGGTCTTCAGGAGTCATAACAATGTCTGAAAGATTTAGTTGGTTGGAGTAGTGATTACGAACTAGTTTCATCTGCTCTAAAAATTTACTGCATTGGGACCTCTGTAAGTCTCTGGGCGTGTGTGTGCCCCATCTGACCTAACAACAATAAACGCATAAGAACAGATCTGATGGTGGGTTAATAAGGTTGTTTTTTGTTCTTGCTGTTGTGGGCCGTAGTAGTGTGGTAAGAGCGATTCAAAGTCAGCATAAACCACGTACGGGCTCATCTGCATTTTGCGTACATTCTTAAAACTAACTTTAGACCCTGGCTTAGGGGTAAGGAGTTCGGTTTCACAGTCTACAAAACTTTTACAACGTTTCTTATGCTTGGCAGCTTCTTCTATAGTAGAAATTCTGAGCAAACACCTTCTACAAATATCTTTCTTAGCATGATTCTTTGATGTAAAACCCATAAGTCTGCTTATTGTTCTGATTAATACACAATGACTCTTTGTACTATCTTTAAACAGGATCAAGTCTACATGCTTGTCAAGTGGCTCGCCTAAAGTGGGAGCGTTGGAAGAAACCCTTAGAGGCACTAGATTAGCTTCTAGAGACCATGTGTATACGTTTACAGTGATTGGTTTGTTTTGCTCTTCAAACTGAGATATACTGTTTTTGTACTTACTGGAAAGGTTATGTTATCAAAGTTCAGCTCTTGTTTGTATGCTTCATAATTAGATACTCTGTTTGCATGATTTTTAACAGGATATAAATGCGCTAAAACACACCACATAAAACACATGTTGTCAGAATTATGTATGTTTAAGACTGCTCGTTTTAACTCTAACTCTTTTGGAAGAGGAAGGTAGGAATTACCAACTATAGGATAGAACTTTGTTTGTCTCAATTTGATTTCAAGGACTGTCCCTTCAGACCACCCAGAACCCCTTAACTTTGCCTCCTCACTTGCATGGTTAAACTGTGTAAGCATGTAATCAGCCCAGTTAGAGTTAAAGTCGTGATAGCTGATTACTTCTTTCTGTTTAGTTGAAACCCAGACTTCCATGTTACTATCATCAGGCGTTATATAATCAATCAGAACGGTTAACAGCACTTTTACTGGCGGCTCGCATTGAAGAGACTTTGCCACGCTTTCATGAACATTTGTGGGTTTAATGATGTCCATGTCTACTTCGCTAAACGTATTGCTTAATTGTTTGTCACTGCTAAATATTTCTTCCATCGTATATAGTTTTCCATCCTCGAATTTACTTGTGGTCGTCATTTTTAAAGCCACAATATTTACGTAAATTAAAAAAAGAAATGTATATAAAAGTAAGTAAAACGCGCTTTTTTATTCTCACCTAAGTGTTGCAACACTTCAAGACATGTTAACCTTACAATAACGCCTGCTATTATTTTAGCTTTTTTCTGAATCACTACAGTTAATGTTTATCACTTTGATTGCTTCGTTAAATAGTTCACTATGATCTTTTATTATATTGTTTACATCATTCTCAAAACCAAATTCACTAAAATCAATGTTTAACACTTTTATTGTTTCGTCAAATAGTTCATTACAATTCTTTAAATCAGATTCACTGAGTTCGACAGCCATTTTAAATCTAAAATAAATAAAAATAATTGTAAATTCAACTGTTATCCATAGTCTTTTCTAATCGTAAAACTTGATCTTCATTAAAGCGAATAGCTACTCCTTCAGGGGTGGTAGAAACAGTCAGTTTAACATCTTCAGGGGTCATATTATCAACTAAAATGGCAAACATCTTTACAATTGGTTGAGGCCAAGAATCTGGTATTTTACTGATAGCTTCCAATACACTTTCTCGCATGTCTATTCGATTAAAAAGATCAGTAATTAATTCTTTGAAACATGTTCTTTAACTGATCTTTATCACCCTCCCTCTCCCAATCCAACTCGTAAAGTATATTAATAAGTTCTGTAGCTACTTCGGCCTTCATTTTTTTAAACCAGAATAAAAACAACAATTAAAAAAAAAATAAGTAATCAGTTTCTCTTGTCTTGTGCAAGAATCAGAAGAAGTTATATGTGTTTCCAGTCTCGGAGTAGTATTTTCAAGCCATATACATTTTTAGTTGATTTTATGTTCTCGGAGAGAATGTAAACATGTTCGTTCAAGATCACCAAATCCTATTCTGCACGGAAACCCCCGTTTTAATTAAAGATTACGTCAATTTTAGAGGTTTTTGGCGTGTTAATCTTAGTGTAAAACAGGTGTTGATTTTGGCTAAAACTGATATGTGATGGACGTGATTTGTATGTGAAAAGGGGGGTTTTCGTGCAAAATAAAATAGGTGGTCTTGAACGAACATATTTAAATTCTCTAATATTCTAAAGAATTACATGACCTCCACAACGATTACCCTCTGGCCGCAGAAAGATTAAAGATGAGCCCTATTGAACCGCCTAAACTTGTTCCCAATCTTAGGCACAAAACTAAATATGTGTGCCATTACAGACTCCTACAGTTTTACTTAAGACACGGACTGAAACTGACAGCTGTTCACAGAATAATTATCTGTGACCAAGAGCCCTTTATGAGGCCATACATCAAAAAGTATACTGATCTCAGAACCCAAGCCACTGATGCTTCAGAAAAAGACTTTTTTAACTGATGAACAACAGCTGTTTTGGGCAAAACTAGGAAAATCCACACAAACGTAAAGATGTGAAATTAGTTACAAAAAAAAAACCCAAAGGGCAATTAAGTTTGCCTCTAAGCCTAACTATCAAGACGTTTAGAAGATTTAACGACAGCCGGGTTTGGCATCAAGATGAAGAAAAAGGAGTTAAGTTGGACAAGCCGGTGTTTATCGGCTTCACCGTATTAGAGTTGTCAAACTTTTGATGTTAAATTTCTGTACGACTACTTAAACCACTGTACCCAGAAGCAAGAGTCCTTTACACAGACACTGCTAGTTTTTTTTTCTAGACTCCCCACAAAGATTTCTATAAGGATTTAGAAACAGAATGCAAAAGGGAGTTGATGGATGGTACGACACATGCGACTATCAAAAAGACAGCCCTTACATTCAACTGGAACAAGAAAGTAATTGGAAAGATGAAGGATGAATTTAATGGGGACAGTTATCAAAGAATATGTTGGTTGCGGTCAGAAAATGTATACGTTCCCAGCCAGACTTCTGTAATGAAGAAGGCTAAGGGCATAAATAAAGAAGTTGTCAAAAAATATAACTCACGATAACTACAAGCAAGCTCTCTTTGAGAACAAAGTATTTCATCACACAAATTTAATCTGCGCCCCTACTCTTCATCAAGTAAATACAACTGCACTAACAAAAATCACTAATCTCTAACAATAACAAGAGAACTTCCGCATCGTCCTGGTTTTTATATGCTGTAGGGCATTGGAGAACTTTAAAAGATTAACGTGACTGACTTGGCTTGTACTTAACTTAAGAACCTAACAAGAACTTACTTAAGAACCTAACTAGTACTTATTTAAGAACCTAACTAGTACTTAAAAAAAGAACTTATTTTTTTGTACTTTACTTGAAATTTACATTTCACTTAACTTAAAAAGTACTTTCTATAACTAACTTAACTTGTACTTATTGGTTCTTAAATTGTACTTTATCTAGTTCATAACTTGTACTTTTTCTAGTTCTTAAAACTATTCCATAGAAAATGGGTCTGCAACAGGAGTTCGCTTTGTTTGCAGAAGCTGGTTTCTTCTTTTACTGTGGGGCTTGTAACTTGTGTTAGGTATGGTGTTAGGGATTTTTATCTTAAACCCCCCACCAACAACAACAGCACAAATACATAATACATCTTATCGTTTGTTTGTGATTGTGTTTTGTTAATTGGGATGTTGGTGCTGGGGGCGATGTTGTATTACTATCTAACAATTTTTGTTTTGTTGATTGGTTTGCTTTTTTTGCAGTCTGTTCAATTCAGCTAGTTTACGCCCAACCTCAACACGTCCACGATTTTTAGTTTAGTAACATTACTCACTTGTGGCACATTCACTTGTGTACATTCCGCTCCTGTGGACTGACCTGCGGCGTCTCTTCTCCTGATCGCTCATTTTTTTTTAATTGTATTAAATTTAATATGATCAAAATTAATGATTAAAAGTAATTAATCCCATGATGAATGGGCATAACATAGTCCCAAATCTGTAATACATGACACACGCAAGAGTTTCTAAGGACTTGTTTAAAACCGATCTTGTGATAAGTCATATTTTAAATCTTCTTCTGAATCAACCGCGCCATCTTACTTACTAACTTAGCATATAACTAATCATTGTCTGCCCCACTGATCTAACCATTTTTGACCCTGCTGTGCTTCGTACCTAGCGTAGTACTTCTCAACGTCTGATGTAGACAGTTGCTGAATCTGTTCAATACTTAGTTCAACGCCTAAATACTGTTTATTTTTCCACACGCAGCCAGAGAGTATAATCTTTCTTTATGGCAGTGGTCTGCGGAGTAGTCTGCTTGCTCCTCACACTTTAATAGTTCGTCACAATTCATTTTTAAAAACAAATAAAAAATAATATAATACTTTTAAAACCATGAGTTTAACGCTGGTTAATTATGCAGTGCCTATCGTTGGCGTTATAGTTTATTCAACCCTTGCAAAATGTTTGTTAGGAATAAAACCGCCCAACATGGGAAGATGGAAGATTCGCCAAAACTAGTTGCAACCTTATTTTTAACTTTAACACAAAAGATTATTGATTAAAAGCACATAGACAGCCTTTCGTATTATGATTATTTTAATTTTTTTTTAGTTAATAAAAGATGAGTGAAAAAAAAGATTATCAATACAATTTACCACTCTGCTGTAATTAGCGGCCTTAGTATAGCTATAGTGTGTTAGCAAAAACATGTTTAAAATGAGGCTGGCGGATCTAGGAAGGTTAGACATTGAGGACGTTGTTAAGGTTATAGTTGTAATCACTGCAGGGATTGCGTCAAAAGACTTTCTTGTTGCACAGGGATTATCCCAGAAAATATTAGCGCATAGAAGATTAATTCATAAAAAAAAATTTAAAATAAAAGATGGCGGAGTAGTTATGATGGTAGGAGGAGCTATTGTTAATGCTTTAGCCTTCTCTGGAAGGAATTAAAATGTTTAGTAAATTGGGGTCTGAGAAGAAGAGAACGTCATAAAAAGGGCAATGGAAGATTTAGCCAAGGCAAGAGACGCTTACGAGAAAAGGCGAATTGCTCACTTAGACTTTTATTAATAAAAATTTAAGAGAACAGGGAAAATGCAAGCACACATTTACAGACGTTGATGGGAAATGATGAGTATTACTTAGTGACGGGAAAGAAGTTTCTAACAACACCGCCTCCAGAACTGTCTGACTTTTAGAACCATCAGAAGAACAAAAATAGCAAAATTGGTTTATTGTGGGTGCTAGGGGAGCAATCTATTTTCTTGCACAAACAATTTAAAATCCAATTAAAATACAGTCCTTCTTATGGATAATACAAAGTACAAATATATTATTCTCCAAGGGTATTGAAAGGGAAAAGGGCCGCTATTGAAAAACTAAGTAAAGCTGCTAGAGTGTCCGAATCAATGCAAAAGACTGGCTTTCAAAACAGGCAATTTGGCAAATAAATTTTCCTGCTCCAAAAAAGAATAATAAGGCCTCGAATTTTTTGATTCAGTTCCTAATGACACCACCAGATAGACTTGCTGTATCTTCCACATGACAAAGTTAGAAAAACAAGTTTAAGTATCCTCTAACAGTTGTTGACATGGCTTCAAGATACAAAGACGCTGAACCTTTAACGGATAAAAGCTCAACTGCTGTGGCTGTGGCTTACAACAAATATACATGCGAGCCCATTAAAGTATCCTAGAATATTCAAGTTGATGATGGAAAAGAGTTTAAAGGTTTTGTAAACCCTGTTTGTAAAACATCAGTTACAGTTAGGAGTGGATCCCAGGCAACCATCGACACAAGCCCTAGTAAAAACTTTTAATAAAATCTAGCTGAACGCCTGTTTTCCTATCAATACACAGAGAAATTATGGGCAAACGCGCAACACAGAATGGGGTTTGGAAAATTTCCACATCTTACCGTCATAAACAATGAAGATTTAAAGCAACAGGTCTTAAGCCCGTGAACGCAATCAAATTAAAAAAAATTAGCATTACTGAAGATGTGCAGGGGACACAAAAACTCTTGCCGTTTGGACTAAAAAGTAAGATACTTTTATGCTCCTGGAGAGCAGAGGCGATGTTTGAATTAGAGCTAACAGACCCATATGGAGCGTAGATTATATGAATTTTAAAGAATTATGAAAACAACCCCTCCCGTATATTATTTAAGAGAGACTATCTCGTCTAAAAACCTCTGCCCCTAAAGAACCTTTGTCGTGAAAGCTGCAAGAGTTGTCCCAACAACACAGTAAGTCTAAAAAAAAATAGTATTTATTTTAGTTACAACTTATATTTTTTGCTCTATTTTGTTTTTAAATAACCATCATGTTTTTGTTTTTCAATGTTCTGTAATAATCGCATCAGTTTCTTCCTGTCGTGAAGTAAAGTCACATTCTCCACTCTTTTGGAAGTTCAAATTTTTTGTCGTCTCTGTAATCCCACAACCATCGGCATAAGCTTCCGAAATTCTTCGTCTGGAATGTCTTCATCCTGTAATGATTTGCTTATACTTAATCTAATGAACAAATTTGCTGATGCTAGGGCTACAATGGCATGTGCTTTTTGTAATTTAGGAGTAAGTTTTTTTAACACAGCACTTACAATCATAGACAACGGCGCCCTAAACCTAAACCAAGGCTCCCTAGCATGCTAAAGAGACTGTCTGCCCCCACCCCAGTACTAAAACAGCAACACTAAGACCCAGCACTTGCGCTAGCTACAAGCTGATGAGCCAGTAATTACATAAGAAAGAGTATTTGAAGCTGTTAGCATATTTCTTTCCTAGTAACCCTATACTAATCCAAGTCACTTTCTATTTCCTTTTGAAGTTCAGTTATTTGGCTTTAAACCTAAACTGGTTGAACCTCCATTATTTAATCAAGATTATTATTTTAAATTAATCTTATACATATTTTTTTTTATCTTCTTATTATATTCTTCTGGAAGCACTTCAATACAATAACCAATTAAATAAACATACTTAATGAAATTAAAAATGTCGAGTACTGTTAGTTATGTCCTATGTCAACCAATATAGTAACCTTGTCAGATGATTTAAGGGTGTTTATTTCATCTCCGTTCTTAGTAATTGCAAAACTGAGCTTAAGAGAGCATCCAAGATTTTCAGCCTTTATTTTGTATACCTCCTAAATAACGTATGTTCTGTCAAACTAGTATCGCCCTCCCTCGAGTAAAAATAACGCGAAAAATCATCGTCATTTGCTTCTAGGTAGTGACTGTAAGCGTTGGGAAATTCTAAGCCTACAGTATCATCCCCCACTACAGCTAAGACATCTTCTCTGACAATATATTCAGAACCCCGCTTATTATTTTCAATCTGTTTTTTTTTCTGTTGTGTTCCGGAACTAGGCTAACAATATAGCGTCCCCTGCAATCAAAGCTTTTTCAAAATTGTTGTTCTTATCAAAGTATACATTATGCTTTGTATTCAAACTTTAAATTTCAAGCAATTTCCATGAAGCAACGCCCAACATCCTCTCATTTTAAGAAGTTTGTAATTCGTGTTTGCCCAAAGTCGTTGCTCTTAAATTTCTTATCTTCTTCTAGGGTAGGATATTTGCTGACGTTTTTTGCTTCAATTTATGTTCGTTTGTAAGAGCCCCATCATCTGTGTACACAAATCCATAAACATTTCCTGGACCCCTATTAATCAAACTCAGTTGTGTCGGCTAGGTCTTTTAGCTCCACCAGCAGTGCATTTAGGAGCTAGCTCCCCACTTTTGATTTCTGGCCCCCCGAGACTATCTTTTAATAATATAAAAATAAAAAAAATTATAAAAAAACAAATGTTAAAACACATTATAATAAACAAGCGTATTGAACTGGAGGTCATCCGCCAAAGCATAGCTTAGCGTGCTAGATTTTCTAATCTTTCTTTTATTTTTTTTTAACTCATCTTTGTCCCTTATAATATAATTTTCAACTAACATATCTTCAAAACTTTGTCCGTAGTGGTAAATAATACAACCGATATTAAACAGCGATCTAAAGTCTTTTAAGACACATTATATTTTTGATTATGAGCCACACAGAAACAAGGGCGTGGCGTCCACTAAAGGCTAGCTTTGCTAAAGCTTTTTGTTTTTAAACGCAATGTCTTCCCCCCCCCCCCCCGTTTCACTGAACATCATCAATGATAAACAGTGTTTCAGTTCCTCAATAGTCTATAGTAATGTTATAAACAGTCGCTTAGTTTGTCGCTAGGAACAACTAAAAATATATTCTCGTCTGTCCAAATAAACTTCCTTTCTTTGTAAGACTTGTTGTGCTTAATGGTTGTGCAGAATATAACAATGTGCTCGTAATGAAACCTGTATATTGTTTGTAACAAATCAAGTACGAAGACACTTTTCCCACACCCAGTAATCCCGCAGATGAGAGAACAGTGCGGATCTTTAGGAAGAAACTTCAAGCTATCCATCTGTTTTTATTAGAATATTTCTTCTACATTTTAATAAGCCACGTCTTTTAGCCTGTTTTCTTCAATGTTTAACTGAGCATCACAAACCATAAAAATGTGCATTTTTATTGGGGCGTCTCCGTCTGCTTTCTTGTGAATATTTATTTTTATACCATCTTGCCCTATCCTTTCTCCACTTCCAAACAATCTGTTGTCAAATGTGGATCTAAAATCCAGCCACAGCCCATATTTAGTTATTAAGTAGTCTTCGAGTCTTACATCATAAAGGCGAAGTTTTTTACATACCCGATCAACTGCAGGATCTCTTTGCCTACCTCCAGCGAACAACTTTCTTATTTCATCAAAGTGTTGGTGAGGTAAAAGTCCGCGCCCTGAATACAACTGATCAAACTTACCATTTATTGCACAGTCGACCTTCTCAATTTTTGGATTATAAAACGCCTCTGATTCTCTCTGAAAAGGAGTTGTTTCTTCAGTAAATAAGAACAAAATTCCTTTTAAAGACTTCAGAGACTGATTTGATGTATGTTCCAAAGAGTGTCTCGCTTGTTTCTATTTTCTGTAGTGGAGTGCATAACGTTTTCATAATAAATAACCGTTTTACTTTTATACTGGGTTAAGATTGTTCTGGCCAGTCCAGGGTTAGTAACAACATCAAACTCAAGAGAGATGTCACTAACTGCGTATTTAGCTAAAGGATCTTCAGACAGAACAACAGAACCGCTAGGATTAAATGTCAGATCATAGGAAAGTTTTTCTTTTAGTGCGCCTTGGTAATATGGCATATGCGTCTTTAACAGTTCAAAATCTAGAGGGATGCAGAATCTGTTGCCAATGCTTCTGCTACTGCCTCATCTTTAACATCATTCTTTGCATCCCCCGCTTTAAGCCTGTGCTTGAGACCGTTTGGGCTTTGTATTCCCTGATAAACTTTCTCTTTCCTTTCTTTTTTAGGCAGCCATAGATCAGAATAGAGGGTAAAAAATGTCTGCCTCGCTTAGTTCAACGACACGTTTTCCCTCCAGTTTAATTGCCATATGATTAACGATAGCCCTGCCTAAAATTAGCAACAATACTAGCATTAGGATCTTCCGATGTAATATCTATTTTAAATGATAGTTTAGCAGTGCCTGGCATTATAACATCATCAGCGCCAAGATCAGGGAACATAACTGTTAATGTTTGTCCAGGCTGAACTGTTGATGGAGTATTTACACTAATTACAGTCTGCCTTATGCCTTTTACGCCATGGGGTTCCTTCTCTTTTCTGTATGGATCGAGGTCACAACCGTATGAGTTTCATTTTTTATAAAACAAAAAAAGAATATAAATAAAAAATATGGATGAAGATTATGACGTGCCTGATCCTTCTGAAGAAGAAGAAGATGAAACACAATTGGGCCCTTCAGTAGATGAAGAAATTGAAGGAGCGCAGTAGGCCAAGGAGTAGGACTACGTCAAATACGATTGCTAGATAGAATTGAATCATTATATAGACATATGGGTCGAGAGCAACCAGAAGCGCTTAAGTTTCCAATTTTGAGATAGATAAAGATAATCATTTGAATTATAGAACCAGTAAAGGGGACCTTGTGCGGTTTACTAAAAAAAACAGACTCAACCCAGTTTTTAAAAACAAGCACAATTCTTGGAAAAATTCCTGTTGCTGACAAAAAGAAATTGAACTTTATTGGAGATTTAAGCTCTGAGGCTGTTAGTCGTTTACAAACCATAGTGCAAAGGTTACCAACACGATCTGAATAGAAATGGCCTCTTTTCAGGATTTAGGCCAAGAACAAATGAAATAATAAGAGAAATTGAAACGAGTTTAGATGAGGAGACAGTCAGAAGAACATTAGAAACAATTGATGATTCTCCATTGCCTATGCGTGACATCCGGGGCCTTACGGCTGCTTTTACGACAATAAGAGAAGAACTAATGCGCAACACAGCAGAACTTAGTAAGCTAGAGAGAAAGATAGAAGAAGAAAAAAATAAGCTGGCTGATAACAATTTAGGGCAAGAAGAAAAGGCTAGAATACAGCAGAAAATACAGAAGTTAATGGGCGAAAGGGAAGGGCGGTTAAGCGCGATTTCTATTCTCAGAGGAAATCTAGAATATCAAACAACCAGATTCAAAGAAACTATAAAGAGAATACTTCATGAAAATACTACGCTGGCAGAAAGAATAAGGGTTCTGTTCAGAGAAGAGGGGATTACAGTAGTTAGTATATTAACGGCCGTTGGGTTTGCTATCTCTACACTCGTTTATGCTTTAGCCGGCAGTGCACCAACAGGGTCAGTAGCGCCTCCGACACCTCAGCCTGGTAAAAGTTGGATTAGAAAACAATGCATCATCTAGCAACCTATTAAAGAAGTTAGCAGCCAAGGCCCTTGATGCTCTGCCTGGCATAATAGGCAGTGTTGTTAGTTGGGTTTTGTCTACTATAGGCAAAGTTGCTGGTTATATGGCTGACCATCTGTGGACATTAGGAGTGCTGGCTGCTGGATTAATTTTTAGTGAAATAAAGTATAGCTAATCCAGTAAAAGTTACAAATACAACAAGGGCCGTCTTTTCGCTAGTGTGACTGTCAGTGTGAGGCAGATTAACAGGTGGCGTGCTTTCTGGACTGCTTTCTGGCTGTGGGTCACTTATAACTGGATCGCTTTCTTCAGGGCTAAGTACTTTCTTTAAAATGGATGGGGCGGGCCTTGTGTTTTAGCTTTGATTGTGCCCTAAGTTTTGGTCGTCTCCAGCTATAAGGATTTCATTGTTATAATTCTGTATCATGCCAATCTGTAGTCTGAGGTCAGAGGGTAGCATGTATAATCCATGACCTACAACAAAGTCAACCTTTGACCTAGCATGTGCAAGAACGTCTTGATACTTTGTATGCTTGCGGGTAAATCAACAGCAGAGTTAATAGCATCTTCTAAATTAGCTAGAAATTGTTTTCTGGCATCAAACCCTGTAGATTGATCTACTATGCTAGACTTGGTCTGTGCTTGTGCTCCTAATAGACACCAAACGTATGTCCGTATGGAGTCATTAAGTCTTTGCACTCCTGGCATTGTTAGGCCTTCACTTTCATCTAAGATAAATGTTGCCCAAGCATTAGGGTGTTTTTGTTCTATGGATCCCAATCGAACTTGTTTGTCTGGTTGAAAAGAGGTGTGGCCGGGCCAGTAGTCATAAGTATATTCTCTTTTTACGCCCCACAAATACAATGTGCCTAACCCATGATTGCGGTCTAACTTTTGTCTAAAATCAGTTGAAGGATTAATGTTAAATTCGTTGCAGATTCTTTCATATGCATTATTGTCCATTGGGCTGTTGAATGGATTAAACGCGCTGTCGCTTGGGAGGACTACTTGTAGTTCAGTTAGTATTCGCCTGTACTGGTAATAAACATGAAAGTTATATACTGACCTTACTAAAATATTGGGGTGGTTTAAATGGTTTGCATATGAAACACCACAGCCAGTAGTTGCGCAGTAAATGGCAAAATTTAACTGATTCTGGTAAAACACCATAGGGCGGGACGACCATGCTGATGGCGCTCTGTCATTCTTTATTGGCGGGTTTAAATATTTAGTTAGTGGGTTTACAAGTCTGACTTGGAAGCCGTATGATCCATCTACTGCAATGGTTAGTAAACTGAAGTCCAAAGATTTGGGGTTATAAAACGCTCCTATGTTGTAAGTAGCACTTTCGTTATATTTAAAAGGTTCCATTTTTTAAATTAGTTTTTTAAATAGTTATAAAAAGGATGTTCATCTATATAACCCAACAAAACGAGCGTGTGTTCTTAATGTACCCAATTGTTAATTGGTGCGGGAGTTGTAGGATTGCCCTTAAAGAAATTGGCTTTAAAGTTATGTGGGCTAACATATATGAAGGGGCTCAAAATAACTGGATCAATATTAGTAACGAGGTGGGCAATCAAATAACTAATGTGCAAATACCTGATGGTTACTACAACTTTTGTTCTTTAAAAGAAGTACTTAGCGAATTTGGAATATTGTTAAAAATTAACGAAGCAAACCTCAAAATTACTATACATTTTCCACTAGAAGAAAGAAGAGAGTATACTTTCCCTAAGGGCCTGGCTAAAATCTTAGGCTTTCACAGTAGTGACAGAGCTTATAGATTTAGTACAAGAGAAGGTGTTTATCAATTTGAAGGTAATAAACCTTCTGATTTTCTCGTGAACCCAATGTTGTATGTTCATTTACAACAGTTAAAAACAGAAGCTAATTTGTTTGGTGGCTCCCCATCTACAGTTCTAAAGGTTTTGCCATCAACTAGGGCGGGGTTTTGCGATTATCGATTAATCTCAGTTGGAAAAAACAGTGAATTTAAAGAATTAATGGACCTATAAACTCATTAGATGTAAAAATAACCAACCAAGATGGGAGGCCAGTTGTGTGTTCTGATTTATTAATAGTGTTAGAAGTAGAAGAACGCACTGTAAGCCCTTAATTTTTTATGTCCTGGGAGAGAATGTAAATATGTTCGTTCACGATCACCAATGTTATTCTACACGGAAACCCCCGTTTTTAAATTGGCAATTTTGTCAATTTTTAGAGGTTTTTGCGTGTTAATTTTGTTTAAAAACAGGTGTTAATTTTGGTAAAAACTGACATGTGATGGCCGTGATTTGTATGTGAAAAGGGGGGTTTTCGTGCAAAATAAGATGGGTGAGCTTGAACCCGTTATAAAGACATTCTCTTATGGAAAAGATGATTTTTAGTTGAATAACTTATCGAATTTATGTGTAGTTTGATATGCGAAGATTCTCGCAATATTTATCAGGGTCCATGCCCGTAATATGTCTAGTAAACACATTGATTGAGCCTATACTTGTTACAATCATTTCAGTCGTGCATTGCAAATAATATGTTAATTTAACTTTTCAGATGGGATGCTGTGCACCTGAGGTGATCTGGTGACATCGATCACTTAATGTTACATCCCATCTACATCTTTACTGTATCATTGTGCCCGCGGTAGACATCGCATACATGACACCACACACTAGATTGCATTCATCAGTGTTGTCATGTTTGTCTTAGATCTTGTCGTACAATTTACATATATACAATAGATTTGCCGGGCAATTTATAACATCGGTGAAGAAATACTCCAACATAAGGCTCCTGTGCAGATCACGCATTGTGGGCCGATTGTTCAGATCTACGCTACGCTACGGTACTTCATGATGGGGATCTGGACCTGAAGAACTGGAGGAGCAGATGACTTCACAAGGCGTGACAAGGACTGACACCCATTCCCAGACGTTAACATCTTAGTGCCCGTGCCAGATAAGGACAAGCTTTTATTCAAATTTTATTTATTCCATACTTTTTTTTTTTTAACGCAGAAACGATCATCCAACACGTCCACACATACACACATTCGTCAATAAAATTGTGAATTGTTTATTTTGCTTCTGTCGTGAAGAGTGGGTGCGATCGGTTGGACGTGAAGTTGTCGAGCGATAGGCGAATCGAACAGCCGTCACACCCTTCGGCGTGACATAAATTGGTGGCAGCGGTGGGATACGTTCGATCCCTCGGTTCGCCTTCATATAGCTCCGGCTTTGCGGACAATCATTGTCCCTCCTTCACTTCGGATGCGGGAGGTTGGGTGGAGCCCAGATTCTCCTTAGGTGCACACTAGTCCCTCATAGTGTAGCATTAGATAGTTTCTTTCAGCCTATACAAAAACCAAATTAATTTTTCTATGTCGTAAATTTCATTAGTCTATTGTGAAAATGCTCCAATATCACTTTGGATATAGCTGTCAGGTAGAAATCGGCCCACTTTGCAGACATATTTTCTTGTATGGTTATATACAATCGTTTTGAGAAGAAGATTTAGTCGTATGTAATTGGTTTGTCTTATCCGGGCAGACTAGTGAAGAGAATTGAGATCACTAGTCCTATACCGACTCAGTGATAGATATATTTGCATATCAAAGTACACTGTCGCAATCGTAGAAAGGATTGTTTAATCTGTGACTCATTATAAGTGATTTGCTTGAGTTTGATAATTTTTATAAAATAATTGTATACACGTATAAATTGCGTGTGCCAAAAGGACAGAGATCTAATACTCCTGTGACAGCATCACAAGGTTTTCCCCAATTTGCACAATGGGACCCTTCAATCGTTATGTACAAAGCACGGGGCGAAGCCCATGGTTTGAAGGAAGCGACTTGATTTCCTATATAGGGAGAGCAACTTGCTGCCGAACGCGGAAGAGGCAAAGCTTGCCGCAGAGCGAGAGGGACAAAAGACCTTGCTGCCGAACGCGAGCGGAAAAAAAGTAGGCAAAAGCTTGCCGCAGAGCGAAGGCAGAAGACACTCGTCGCTGACGCGAACTCGAAGAAAAACATATGGAATAAGAGCTGGAGAAAAGAAATATTGATGCGAACAACGCGAGTTGCAGCTCCATCAAATCAACGCCAACCACGCCTAAGCAACCCACAAGTCAAAATGCCTTTTTCTTGAGGATCGCAAGGACATCGAGGCGTACCTTGTCCCATGTTGAGCAAACGCGTAGCGAGACGCTAAGTAAGTGGAGTGAGAATGAATGGGGTATTAGATTGGTACCTTTACTGAAGGGTAGGCCAGTAGAGCCTATATTCAACTACCTGTTAGAGGATAGTGCTGACTACAATTATAATTAAAAATGTGCTAAAAAACGTAGTCAGCTGAACGGCCGTCCACCTATCGCAAGAAGTTTTCGCTAGCGTCAAAACCGCGTGATGGCAAGGAAAATATTGTCAACTGGGAACGTCTCGACCATAAGGTGAAGAGTGTGGGTCGAGATGTCAAACAAAAATGAACGCAGATTTGAAAGAGATGTTTGGTCATGGAAAAGTTCTTAGAGACCCTGGCCCCATGGACAAGGCAAAGATATAACCGAGAGAAAAGCTCCAGCAGGCAAGAAGTAAGTGTTGGTTAGCAGCAGACTCTTTCGAAGATTCTAGGGCTTGCAGAAAGGAGATTTATCAATGTGAAATGAACCACACGAGATCTCAGCATCCACAGAACCAGAATAAGAACCAAACAGACCATCGAAACAACTCACAAGAGGTGGCGAAAACCGTGAGAAACCACATTCACTCTGGTGAGAAGTCTAGGGAAAAATCAAACAACAGAAGCTACAGAGGACCCCCACGATTCCATAGGTCAATAGGGAAGGGAATGCCTACAAATGTGGAGGACACATTTCATTAATAATGCCCGGACAATGAACAAGTATCAGTGATCATAGAGATACTGTGTTCCTGTAAGAAAACACACAAGCAGCAGACCAGTTCTGGAAAAAGGAAACACCGAAACAAGTACTACTGCTCTGTAAAGGTTGAATTGACGAAGACTGAAGGTATAGGGACAACCGGCGCCCACCCAAACACAAGTAAAGAAAAATTGTGCCAGCGAAATGCACCACCGTGTCGTAGCAAAGTTTTCGTTAGGCCAAACAACATGACGTGCAAAACCTCCCCAACAGCGAGCGATCGTGAAACTGGAAACTGCCCATATTACAGTGGGAAGGCAAAGTATTGGTAGCATGATGACGCACCCGTGCCATTTTGAATAGGAAACAAAACAGGACGCGAAAGAGAATCAAGAAGCAAGAATGAGTGCCAAGCCCATAGTGACATGAGATAGTAGAAAAGGGGTAAACATGGATCATCACTATGCTCCATCGAAGGCAACGGAAGAGAAATTCAAAGCAAAAACCCCTGCGAGCAAAGTAACAGAGCAAGAAACAATTTAGACATCAGAATGACAAGTAGGAATGGAGAATGAGACAATGGCAGCTATTGAAAATCCCGGAACATCGCAGGGAAGAACATAAATCGGTACTTAGAGTCAAGCACAGTCCTAGGCAACAGTGACGCCTTCACAATTGAAGGAAGAACAAAGTAAGGATGAAACTCTGTGGCAGAGACGTGAGCGTGCACAGAAGAGAGATCGATGGAGTCACTAGAAGCAATGAGCCACGACTCTTGCTGACTACATAGAGAACAGATAAATTCTGTCCTACACCACATTTGCTCCACCACAAGTTTTGGCGAGAAGTGCCTAAAAGCCGCCTTTTCCCTGTGGCGGAAGAGAGAGAGAGAGAGAGAGAGAGAAGAAGCAACCGCAACCCTGACAAAACCCGTTTAAGTCACGTTGCCCTTCAGAACAGACAGACAGTACAAACAGACAGAGAAGAGAGAGACGAGAGAAGACAGACAGACAGACAGAGAGTGCGCCCCATGCCCACACAAACACACACAAAGACACAAACACTAACACACACACACACACACAACGCACGCACACCACACACCAACACACACCACATACAAACACACACACACACACACAACACACACACACACCACCACACATGGGCCACAGACCAGACACTCATACACTCGCGCGCCGCCGCCTCACGCCTGCTGACCAAAACAGAGAGGCCAAAAATCAATACTAGCCTGGCCCCGCTCCTCCCCTCACCCCACCTCCCTCACCCCGGGCCTGCCTCATTACAATATATTTCATCAGCTTTCTCGAAGCTTCTCTGCCGCGTGGCGGGCGCTCATCACAGCGCTCCCATGACTAGTAACCAACACCGGTTTCATCATTCTTCTTCTACTGGCTCCCGGGACGAGTAGGTCGTTTTTTATTGCTGCTGTGTTTCTGTGCTTGTGTGTTATTCTAAAAAATGTGGCTACCCTGTTTCACTGAAGGAGCAAGCTCTCGCCATTGAGAACACCACAAGTTTTACCATACTGCATGTCAGGAGTATTTGTTGAAAAAAAACGGGGTGAAGCATGTTTCGTTACCACGCACAACCGCCGAAACCGAAAAGAGTATTGCTTTCCTAGAAGGAAACAGAACAAAGAAAAAAGGGAACCGACTGCGCTTTTGGAAATGGAACGACTATAACTTAAAGTTTGTTGGTTCAAGGAATGGAAAAAGGGGGGGGGGGGGGGGGGGGGCGTGAAGGGCGAATATTGCTGAACAAAATAAAGCCAGTTTCAATATGTTGTTTTGACTATCGATGAGATGGATCCTTTTATTTAATAAATGGGTGCTCATTGTTGAAAGCCGCCAAAGCAAAACAATCATCACGCGTTTGATTTGTTGGGCGATGGGCTTGAGACAGCCCAAGTCATGTTTAAAAAACAAAAACGCATCAAACATTGCGTTTATTTCTTAAGGACCGCATGTGAAATAGTGTCGTCCAGCTTTCTAGGCTAGTGAAACTCATTCAACTTTCTTGTGTTTTTATAACTATCTAAATTCCACAAGCTAGGCATCATATTAATGACTTTGTAGCAAACGCCAAAACCCATTATTAAACGTATGCACTGGGGAAGGCGATTTTTCGGGGGAACCGGCAAAACTAGATAGGTCTAGGCAGACCTAGTATACATCTACCAGTATGGAGAGGAGTAATGTGGTGAGCCAGCACTAACTTCATATAAATGCTCCAAATATACATGAAGTATGTAACTACTACTGGCATCTTAGAGCCGCCATAAAAGCTGCGGCTACAGCAGTAATTGCTGTAACTCTGCCAAAGCCCATTGCAAGCCTGGTTGAGAAAAGAGGAGCAGAGCAAACTAGTCCAAACAACCCTACTTGATCGCTTGCGCCAATGAACCAGCACCAGCAAAGCTCGGTGCGAAACGTAGGTCAAACGACCCTCTTGTGATCGCTTGACTACAAAGTCACGGCAGCAACCCGCAAAGCTCAGCGGCAAACTAGGAGTGTCCAAGACGACTCCAATGCGTATGATCACTTGGGGTTGATTGAGGTTGCGGCGTCGAGGACACAGCCCTGGTAGTTCACTTCTTGTTTGTTTTGTTGGTGTTAGTGTGTTTGGCCTACCCACGCACGCAGTCCCTCCGCCCCCACCCCTTGGACTGTCTATTGGGTGTGTGTTTGTTGTTATGTTTTTGTCCTACCCCCACGCAACACACCCCCCTACCCCACTCACTATCCCCACCCACCACCCACCCCACCCCCACGCCGCCCCACAGCCAAGTTTTTAATAAGTTCTTGATCAAGTTTCGTAATTAAGTTCTTAATAAGTTTTTGATCAAGTTTTGATAAGTTCCTTTGATTAAGTCATTCCTTAAGTACAACCAAGTTCTTTATTAAGTTATCTTATAATTATCAAAAAAAAATACAAGCTATGTTTGTTTATCTAAATATAGATGTCTAATAAGTACAAACAGACGCCTCAAAACGCGTCATCGTGAGGATGTCTTCTCAGCGTTCTCTGCAAAGATCTTAAGGAAGTTTTTACAACGCGAAGCAACCGCATTGATTACATTCTGGTCTATGGAAATGTCTTATATTGACTCCATGTCTTTATTTAATGACTTCAATCATTTTATAATACCCATGATCAATATTTAAAGATTAAAAAAAAAATATTTTAAAAAAATTATTCCATTTGAAATGGATCAAAATTGATGCTTTGTTTATTGGGCGGTTATGGCGTGCTGATGTCTTACTCATGTATTTAAAACGTGTTCAGAATTTTTTGGTTGCTTTTGTTTTGCTGCTGCCATTGTTATATATAAATACGACAACCGAAATAACTGCCCCCAACATCAAGCAATGGCGCCAAAAAATGGCAAACCAGTTTTAATTTTAATATTCCATTAAGACTTTGGTGCCTTGAAATCACATGGAGTTTTTATAGCGGCATTGATTCAACTTGATACGGCGATTGGCGGCGTTATGTTTTTCTGATGAGTCCATATCTGTAACATATTTTTTTTGTCTGTTCCCACTCTGCGTAAATTTTCTACCTGCTTCAACACGCACCAGGATATTTAATTGTCCTCGGCACCAGATTCAGAGCGTTTTCCTGCTGATTTCTGGCTTGGTTACTTTCTCCACCTGATCAGTGTTATCTGATTCTGATGATTTTCCAGCTTCGTTCATTTTTGAAAGGGAAACAAATCTATATTGAGAGTAAAAGTTATTAAACCCATGATTAATGGCGATAACAATGTTCCAATCTGAAGTATAGATCACATCCTAGAGACTCTAATGACTTTGTTAAAACTGGATCTTGCGTTAAATCATACTAGATTCTTGTTCAGAATCAATGGGAAGTGCAAATCTACTTACTAGTTTAGTGAACAAAACTAATAACCGTTTGCGGCCCCACACTTTTCCCGCAATCTAGAACCTAGCTCTGCACTCTTCATACCTGTTAAGATTACTTTTAAAATGTCTTGTGGCGACATCAGTTGAATCTGTACAATGCAGAATCATTTCCCGAGGAACTGATTTTTTTTTTTCACCGACGCTGCCAAAGAATACAACCTTCTCCATTGAGGGCAATAACAGCTTGGCCATCAACTTGGTCATTCATAAGTTCGGGAATGTTTTAGTCCGCCTTGTAGCGTAGTAGCATCATCACTGTTCATGTTTTTTAATAAATTATAATTATTTTATTTTAAAAATTGAGCACCGAAAAAACTGATACCAACCTTGTATAACCATTCTGCTGTTGATTGGAGCCTAAGTGAAAGGATACTCAATGCTTGGTAAAAGCTTGTTAAGAAATTAAAGCCACAGATCTTGGCAAACTAGACTTTGAGGATTCCTCAAAGCATGATTGCTATCATTGCAGCATCGGCTTGCCACGAAAGATTTTCAAGTAAGCAAGGAATAATATCCAGACAATATAAATATGTAAGAAAAAAATACATTAATAAAAAAAGGCTACACTCGTAATGATGATAGCGGCGCTGTGGTGAATGCTCTCGCTATTTAGTGGAAGTAAATACGCATTTAGTAAACTGCTGCTAGATAAGGCGAGAGAAAAAGACAAAAACAAAGCGTGGAGCAACTAGCTGCAGGCACAAGATCGCTATTGAAAAGCAGAGAATTGACAGTTAGATTATATTAATAACACACTGAAAAACACAGGGCATGCACTTACACATTTAAAGATGTTGATCAAAGCAATAAACCAATATTATCATGTAACGAGGCAAACCGATTGAGACATGCCCCGCCACCATAAAAGCATAGCGGACTTATATCAATCCATCAGAAAAACAAAAGCTGCAAGAAATCGGTTTATGTCGTTGGTATGACCGTCGTGTATTATTGTTGCACAATAATATTGGCTGAATAAAAAATGAACAAAATCTATTATTCGCCCAAAGGATATTGGAAGGGTATCACAGCACTACAAAAGCTAAAGCCAAGCGGCGGGGTCAGATGGAACAAACAGCAAAGGAATGGTTATCTAAACAAGCAATTTGGCAAATTTAATTACCTGCCCCTAGACGAATACAGAGACCGCACTTTGTATAATTATCAACTCCAAACGACACCCCATCAAATGGATCTTCTATATTTACCCTCTAGAAAGGATTAGACGAAAAAGATTTAAGTACGCACACAAACCCAAGGTTTCATTGACATGGCCTTCAAGATTACAAGATGCAGAACATTAAACTCAAAAGAGTGCTTCTGCTGTTGCTGATTCCATACAACTGTATATACCAACGAGGCCCGCTAACTTATCCCCGCATGATTCAAGACGACTATGGAAAAAGAATTTTAAAGCCAAGTAAGTCAATTATTGTTAAAACCAAATGAGTTACTAATAGAAGAGTGCAATCAGGTATGTTCACAGAATCACAGTCTTTAGTCGAAAACTTTAACAAACAGTTAGCCCATTTGAAAAGACTTTTTTTCACTACCAGTAAACCAAAGAGACTGATTGAACAATTCTCGCAACACAGAATGGGTTAGAAGACTGCCCACAGTTATTGGCGCGCAATTGAATAATGAAGAATTTAAAGGATAAAACCAGTACAAGCAATCAAAAAACAAACAAATAAATGTTGCTGAAGGAGAGTCCCCTTCATCCTCCAAACTATTACCCTTTGGTCTTAAAAAGTAGAGGTACCTTTATTTTACTGGGGAAGCAGCAGGGGACACTCGCTCAGGCAACAGATCCAGTTTGGAGTGTGATCCATATGAAATAAAAAGAATTGTAAAAATGAAACCGCCCGTGTATTATTTACGAGAAACGACCAACACAAAACAACCAGCTCCTCTAAGATCTTTTGTGAAAGAAGAACTGCAGATAATTCCCGCCAGACACAGTTCCGCTTTAATTAATTTACGGTTCTCCAGTGCCCGTTTGCATATGAAAACTCTGGATTAACAAACACCCGTTTTGTGTTTGTTCTATCTAATGACTTCTTTGTTACAACTGTTGTGTTGATCTCATGTAGTTTAAGATCGCAGTTTTACGTTTTTCATGATGAAAAGTCTTATTGCCAAACAATGCTTCTTTGTAGTTGTCATGTGATATGTTTGACTGCACAACGCTGCGAGATATTCCCTTTGCTTTTTTAAAATGATTTTCTCCGGGCTCGAAAAAACTGTACATTTTTGACCTTAACCCCACATACTCCTTGATTACCTTTCCAGATAATTCATCCTTCATCTTTCCTAAAACCTTCTTGTTAGTAATTGAATGTAAAGCGAATCTTTAGGGTAATCAGATGTGTCGTCCCACCCGAAATGCCCTTTAGCCACTTCGGTTTCCATGCTTTATAATGTCTTCAGTAGGGAAAACTATAACAAAACTATCTGTACTGGGGTAAAGTACTGTGGACTCAGGATACGAGGCTTAAAGTAGTCATAAAGAAACTCTACATCAAAAGCTTTGATAATTCTAAAACAGTAAACCCAATAAATACGGGTTTTTGTCCAATTTGACTTTCTTTTTCTTCATCATTATGCCAAAAAGCTGATCATGAAATTTTTTTAAAAGTCCTGAAAATTTGGTTTTGAAGTCAGCTTAATTGCTTCATTCTCTCTTGGTGACCAATCTGACATCTTTACGCTTGTGCGGGTTCTCCATAGTCTTTCCGAAACAACTGTTGTTCATCAGCTTGAAAAAGTCTTTTTCTGAAGCATCTGTGGATTTAGTTCTGAGATCAGTGTTCTTCATGAGTAAGGTTTCATGAACTGTCTGATCGAAAGCAATTATACGATGGACAGCTGTTAACTTTAAACCATGTCTTAAATAAAATTGTAGAAGTCTGTAATGACAGACCATAAAATTTTTTTTTTTCCTCGAAGATTAGGACAAGTTTAGGTGGCTCTCCCTTTGGATCCATCTTTAGACTTTCTGCGCTAATGGATAGTCATTATGCAGGTCATGGAGTTCAATGAGGATATTCTAAGTCAACTTCTAGAATGAAACCACGCTGTTGATCAGGGGTTAAACTGCCCAACCACTTTAATGCCTTTTGAATATTGTTCGAAACACCGCCGTGTACATTTTAAAGTTGCTAATGGAAGTGATTGCGCCATAGCCCAACCATACAGATTGTTGCATCTAAATACATGAGATAGTTAAAACCTTTTACTCGGATCATAGTCGTCCAAGTATTTTTTGTTTGCTTTACAGTAATGATCACGCCATACTAATCCTCCACGCAATCCGTTTTCAATCATCTGAATCATTGGTAGTTTAGACAATAAATCAATCTGTACTCCAGTAAACTTTAAGAAAGCGTCCCAACTCATCCAGGCGCAGAAATGTAATGCGTGGGATCCAGGCTAAAAATGTTTCATGCAGGTCTTCTGTAATTTTTAAAGACGTCCGCCAACAAACATACATCTGCCATTAAATAGAGTCATGATAGTCCCCCCATCGTTTACAATCTAACTTTTGCCAAGCATCTTGAGCATGCTGGTAACGGGGTCGCTGATGTCCTTTCCTCTAAGACTAGAAAAGAACGCGCCTTTAGGGGGAAGGGGATCTTCGTCAAACCTTTCCCAAACTGTTCATGTATTCATAAGGGTAAACACCCTTTCTAACAAAGTTGATTAAAATATTTTTCCGTTATTGGCAGGACTTTAAGGACATAGCCAGTGCCTCTAATGAGCCCATCAAGTGTTGCATAAGTCGTAAAAGACATGTTATTTAAAGTGAAACACATGTACTTTTCTGATGACTGTGCAATGCATGCTACCCTGAAGGCGCTGGTACTGCTTGCATTATAAAGGGAGAGTCGTAACCCGCAAGTTATGAAAGAATACAGGCAGCTTCCATGTCTTAGATCAAACTTTAGTTGGAAGATTGCATTTACTGTGAGCGCTGAAACCTCTAAACTTCCCACTAATGTGATCATGGCTCTTACTGGGGGGTTTTTACACCCTTTGGGCTTTAGCCCAAAAACCGCAAATCCAACAATGCGTGGCTGAGTCATACTGTTTGTTTGTCTTCAGGCCCATTATAAATTTCAGAAAAGTTTAGATTATTAGAACAGGCGTTACGCACTTGCTGAAATGCGTTTTAAGAATGTTTCTGCAGCATCCGGTCCTCTAAAAAATTTCCTGGTTCGAATAAACGCCATCCCGACCTAACAATAATGAAGGCAAATGAACAAACTATGATTACTCATTAAGACTGTTTTTTCGAAGTTTTTGTGGTCGGCCCTCATAAGGAACAATAACGACTCGAAGTCTGCGAAAAACTACTATGGACTTTGTTTGCAGCCGTTTCCAGTTCTTAAAACTAACTTTAGATCCTGGGGGGCGTATTTTAGTTCAGTCTTACAGTCAAACCGAATTTTTAAACAATGTTTTATATTTTCCCACTCGCGGCTTGCACAGATGGAAAATTCTTGTTAAAAAATTTTCTGCAGAATTCTTGTATGTTAGTGTTTTTTGAAGTATGCGCCAATAATCTGCCCCATTGTGCGTATCAATGTGTAATGGGGCACCCTCGGCGAAAACAATAGGAGTAAGTCCACATGACTTTGGCTGGTTCGCCTATTGTTGGACTGTTTCTTGGACACTTTAATTGGCCCCAAAAATTTGTTTCCTCATCCCATGTGTATACTTTAAACATTTATTGGGGTTGTTTTGTTCTTCAAACTGATCAATTTGGTCTACACAAACCCGGAAAAGGGATATTCCATTGAAGTTAAGATCTTTGGCGTATTCCCCGATAGTTAGTCACTCTCTCTCGCGTGTTCGCGACATGATGCAGCCCTTGCAAGAACACACCACATGAAACATTTTTGTCCTAAATTTTTTTTTTATGTTTTAAAACTGCTCTCTTTAAAACCAACCCCAGGTAGCGGAATGAAGCCTTGCCAACAACGGCGCATATTTTAGCCTTTTTTAATCTAATCTCTAAGACTTCGCCCTCTGACCAACCAAGCCTCTCATTTAGCTTCTTCAGCGGCAGCGTCAAACTGTGTAAACATTTTCGTCTGCCCAACCCGTGGTTAAGTCATTATGAAAAGAATAGTCTGCTGTTTAGTTGAGACCCAGACTTCTAGATTTTCTTCATTTATTGTTACATAGTCGATTAAAACAGCTAACATTATTTTAAACTGGCGGTCTATTGTTAGTTTGCCTGGAACTTGAGAAATAGCATGAACAACACTTGCCTGTACTTTTGTTTGGGTCAATGACTTCTAAATCAATATCATTCAGTGCTCTTGATAAACGCTCTCTCTCGAGCATTCCTTCAAACAATTCATCTGGGCCTTCATATAATCTTAGCCATGCTGCCCTTTCTTTTCTAACCCAAACATATTTATTAAATTTAAAAAAATACAACGGCTTAATCAGAATCAATAACAACGGTCTTTTTGCGCTTGGACTCATAAACTAAAGTAAAAACACCTTTTGGTGTTTTTAATGTGAGCTGTTTAGAACAGAGTTTAAAGTCCGTTTACTTTTTTTAAGCATTCCTTTTTTATCTCCCTCGGGTCTGGCTGTTGAGAAAAACTTGCCCCGCCTTTCTTTGAAGATCAAACTTGTCTTTTGTAAGTCATCAAAATGGGCCCTGAAAACGAAAAATTTCCCTTCATCCTTGATTTTTTGAGTCAGCAGCGCTTATTTAAATTATCACTTGAAGGAACTAAGTTAGCTGTTATTAGTTTGAACCATAGCTGTGTGCTTTTGGAGTTTAGTTTTTATTTTTTCCCGGGCCGCACTTACCGCTAATGAACACAAGGCCGAGAGCTAAAGACAAACCTCCTAGAGGTAAAGCGCGGGTGCGCCTATGCCCGTTGCTAAGAACCAACACTCGTTCCTGCGATAGAGCACTTATAGTCGATGCCCCAGTATTAACATAAGTAACAGCTTTAAAAGGGCAGAAAGAATACCTTCGTTTGGTTTTTGCTGTATTTGAAAGGTCTTGCTCTAGTACTTGCTGCATTTGGCGTAATTTTTGTTAATCAAAAGGGTTTTTTAATTTGGGGGTTTCTACAAACCTTCTTTGGCGGGGCTGTGGGCACATTTGGATAAACCTGAACAGACATGCTTTTTATAAAATGAAAAAAAATTTTAAGTATACTAACTCTGTTAATCTGTTCTTTACAATATTCAGCTGCGCATCATATATTAAAAACAAATGTACATTAAGCGGTTTATCGGCTTCTTTTTCTTTATCAATTTGAATGTTTATTACGTCTCTCACAGCTCTCCCCCTTCCATGCAACTGATTATCCTCTGTTGACCTTTAGGTCAATCCATAAACCGTATTTTGTTGTTAAATAATCATCAAGCCTAACATTGTAAGATGTAAATCTTTAGACGCAAGGTCAACTGTTGGATTTCTCAACACCTCCCGCCCCCAAAACATTTTTCTTATTATCATCAAAATGCTGATAAGGTTTAAGCCCGCTAGCGTAGATTTGGTTAGACTACCCTCAATCAAACATTGTACTTCGTTATTTTTGGATTAAAAAACTTTCACTTGCTCTTTTGAAGGGTTTCTTCATCTTCACACAGCAAAAAAAATACCTTTAAGGGGATCTTGCTGCAACACTAAAACTAAAATTCCATATAGTGTCTGCCCTGCTTCTGGAATTGTTGTATGATGAAATCACTCTTTCGTAATATAGGGGAAATGTGAATGAATTGGTGCGAAATCAGCTCTGCTAAATTAAGTTGCTAACAACGTCAAACTCTAACGAGATGCAGAAATGCTGTACTTTGCTTGGGTGTCTGTTGATCTGATAACACGTTATGTATTCATTAAAAGTTAGTTCGTATGACAATCTGTCTTTTAATGCCCTTGAAATATGGCGCATGCGTTTTTTAACAACTCAAAATCTAAGGGGATGGAAAAGCGATTTCCATCCCAAAAATTTTAAACAGCTGCATACTTTTTTGCCGCTTTAGTACTGCAGCACCTATTCTATGTTTAGTGCTTCTTCATTTCTATTCCTTGAAACGCAAAGTCAGCCCTTCTTCCCCGGGTTACCATAGATCAAATAGGTTAAAAATATGTCTGCATTGTGTAAAGAAATATTTCTGCCCCTCCAAGTTTTATAGAAATTTTCTTAAACGATTGCCCGTCCCAGATTCTGGACAACTGTCCTGTTTGGGCCCTGTTGTTGAATCGAGCGCAAATTTTGAAAGTAAGACCGCAGAGCCTGGAAACAATCAATTCTTTCCGCTCCCTAAGTCTGGAAATTTGACAGTAAGAATTTGATCTGCATCATATAGATGATATTTGGAACAATAATATTCCGTTTATTTCCCTTCACGCCTAAGGGCTCTTTCAGTTTTCATGCGGGTTAAGAATCAGCCATATTTTTGCTCCGCCATTTTTATAAAACAAAATAAAAAGTTTAATTATTTAAAAACATGGCAAGAATTAAAGGGTGAAGAAGATTATGATGTTTTTGATCCTGGAGACGACATGATGATTCCCCTTGGGAGCGGCATCGCTCGGGGCCTCATTGCATGATGAATTAGCAGAAATGGGGAGTACTTTACCAACAAGTCGGTATAAATTAACAGAAAGTAAGGTCAGATCATTATCCCAAAAGTAAGGCCAAGAACCTCCCAAATTTTTATAGACCCTAATGATTTTGAAGTAAAAGATAACCATTTGTTTGTGAGGAGCGACCAAGGACAACTTGTTCACTTACAACAAAAAAAAGACCCATCAAAGTTTTTACCGTGGGTTCAATTTAAAATAGACTCAGGTGAAAGATCAAAATCGCCTTGGCCTTGTTGGGCCCAAAAATTAAGGGGGGAGGCAGTTGCTAAATTTCAAAACACACGGGAAAAGAACTCCCGACAGATAACCAAATGAAAAAACATGGAACTTAAAGAATTAAAAAATCAGCAGGTAAATTAATAAATGTAATAGAAGCAGAATCCAGTTTTTTCAGAAAAACACGTTAAAGACTATACACGACTCGCCGCTACCCATGCGAGAACTAACGGCCCTTTATCATGCTTTAAGAACCATCAAAGGGGAATTAACAAACAATTTAGCAAAACTAGGTGAACTAGATGGGCATATAAAAAGAGAAAAAGAAAAACTCGTTGAGGCTGATGACGCCGACTTAAAGGGGATGATATTAAAGAAAGAATAACCCAAAGACTAAAAGAACTTGAACAAGAAAGACAGCAAGACTAGAAGTCAAAATACTAACCGAGACCCAAATTTCGAACTCAAGTGAATAGAATAAGAGAAACTATCCGAAAAATTTAATATGAAGACACAACGCTAGCAGAAACGAATAAAACGCTGTTTAGAGAGCAAGGGGTCACAATTTGCAAGCGTTATAACGGCCTTAGGATTTGCAATAAGTACACTGGTGTTGGCTATACAGGCGGCGGTGGTTTAAAGTTCATTACCACCGCCGCCATCGCCTCCCCCTGATAAATCATGGTAAAAAAACAGCTTGAAACATCTGCAAGTTTATTAAAAAAATTAGCCATAAAGCTATAGACTCTTTACCGGTATATTAGGGGTAATTGTTACTGGCTTTTGTCTACTGCAAGCAAAGTAGTTGGCTTTATGGCCGAGCACTTTTGGGCATTAGTTCTCTTAATAGTGGGTTACTATTAGTAAGATAAAGACCAAGTAATCCAGGCCTGTTAATCCAAGAACAACGCTGTCTTTTCATATTCATGGTCATCGCGAACAGAGTCCCCCGAGCTTGCTGATCCCTTTAATGGCCTTTGGGCTTTGGGCCGCGGGGATTGGATGACTTATTCTTGGGGGTCCTCTTGTTTTTTTACTGCTTGCAAATATTACTGGGTCAGAATTTATGTCGTTTTGCCCGACCTTCTGTTCATTTCCTGCAACAAGAATTTCATTGTGTAGTTTATTATTGTTCCTATCTGGAGCCTGAGGGCAGAAGGCACATGTATAAACCAGTGCCAACAGCAAATTCTACTTTCGATCTTGCGTATTGTAAAACATTTTTGGTACCTTTTAATACTTGAAGGCAAATCAACATAGAATAATGGCGTCCCTAAATTTGCTAAGTATTGTTTTTGTGCGTCAAAGCCAGTAGAAGGATCTGTTATGTTCGATCTTTTTCTGTGCTTGTGAACCTAGCAAACACCAAACGTAAGTGCGAACAGAGTCGTTTATTCGTTCTATTCCTGCTTTAGTTAGGGCCCTTTGAAGTGTCTAAGATAAGATGTCCATGCTGTTTTAAAGCCTTGCTCTAAAGGAACCCGAGTGAACACTGTGCCTGAAGAGAAAGATGTGTAAGGAGGATCCAGTCATAGTTATATTTTCTGTCACGCCCCAATAAAAGGGTGCCTAAGCCAGATTGCGGTCCAACTTTTGTCTAAAGTCGTCTTGATGTTAATATTGAATTCGTTACAGATTTTTTTTCAAAAGCCTTCATGTCTATTCTGTTCTTTAATGGATTAAACGGTTGTCATTTGGTAAGCGCTTGCAGTTCATCAAAATACCCTGAAAAGGGGTAATAGAAATGAAATCTATACACTGGACCTAACCAAAGGATTAGGAGAATTTAAGTGATCAGCATACGACACCCACACCCATTGATGCACAAAACACAGCAAAGTTTAACTGGTTTCTGAAAAACTGCATCGGATGACTAAACCACACTTTTGGGATGTAGTCTTTTTAACAGGGGGGTTTTAAAAATCTGCTAAAAGGAGTACTTACCTTTTTTAAAGAAAGGTGTCAGTCTGGGGCACAGAAATGTCTAGGGTTTTCAGTTGTTTTTAATTTTTAAGATGTAGTGCGGCCCAACAGAAATATTTTGCATCATATATTTGAATGCACTCATTTTTAATTTGTTTTAAAAAATGTTTGTAACAAAACAACTCAAGACCGCCCTTCGTTTTTTTTTGAACATGCTATTTAAAAAACGAATGCGGAACCAGAACGGTCGCGCTCCATGAAATATCTACAAAGTCGTATGGTTTAATATAACGAATCCAAGGAAAATAATAAGATTAAAAAATTTAATAATGAAGGAACTTAGTTTTCCATTAACAATACCTAATGGTTATTAAAGGGTTTTTGCTCGCTAAAAGAAGCAATGAGTAACTTCGACAAGCTCTCAAACTTTAAAACATGCGAAACGAAAACAATGTTGAACCTTCCAAACCGAAGAAGAAGAAGTAGGGAACTATTTTGATAAAGACAAACTAAAATGTTAGGCTTGCAACGACAGTCAGGACTTTCCATAGTTTTTTGTGTTACGCCAGACAAAACTACTTATGAGGGAGAAAATCCGCTCGATCTTGCATTACAATTCAAATTTCTCTATGTTCATTTTGGGTGACTGAGCACTGATGAAAACTTATATGATGGAAGGCCCCCAACTGTTTTTTAAAAGCTCTTCCATCAGGGAAACTGCATATTGCGATTATGAAATTAACAATTCCCTAATTTTACAGTTTAAAAGATTAGTTTGTGGAAGGGGCGGGTCATTTAATATAAAAATCGCAGACAAAACAGGGAAAAATCGTAAAATGTGATAACCTGCACATTGTTTTGGGAAAAAAAATAATTAGTTGTACTAAAAAATGTCGCGGGGGCCAGAAGAACCAGGGTTACATTGGCCCTGTAAGGTGTATAACCTAGAAATTTAAAAGACCTTGCCGACGTTGCGGACTTTGAACAGAACGGTGAAAAGGCGCTTTGTATGGTTTTTTAGTCACTAAAGATGGTGATTAAAACGCCAAAGAGTTAGCGACAACAAAAAAATTTCCTAAACTAGAACAACTAAAGCAATGTAAAAAGCAAACAAAGCTGGCCAGTATGTATATAAAATAGTTCGAAAACCTGACAGCAAATGGCAAATTAGAACCATATTTAGAATGGGACATAAAATTTGAATTCATAACCCATTACATATTTTAGCCGCCAAAAAAGTTTCAGAAAAGCTTCAACTCTGGCCCTTACATGTAAGTTTTTATGCCGGACGACAAAAGTCGGAAAGAAATTGAAATAACGCCGTATGGGAAAAAACAGTACATCCTCCACAGAAAAGAAACATTTGTAAAAAAAGCTTCTACAAAATTACAGTTCTTTCCAACAGAAAATTAGGAGACACGTTCACAATGATATTTGAAATTTCTGTCTTTAAAGATGTGGAGAGGGATGGGTTGTGGGCGTTAGTGACGCCTTAAAAAAAGGAATTAATATTAGCTGGCAAAACTTTGACGTTAAAAAAGCCCTTTAAAGTTACCATCGTCGTTCTTCACAATGGCGAGGATATTAAGATCATAACAACAAGCAACAAAATCAATGTTGACTTTAAAAAGAAACAATCTTACAGAACTGAAAATTGGATTAAATCTTACACATTTAGGCCTCGTAGGGTTTTATTATAAATGAACAAGTTTTTGACAGAGAGTATGATAAAAAAAAATAACTGGATTAGATTTAAATTCTGCTAAAAACTATGGAGCAGTTAAACTTTATGAACAAAAACTCCTCATTTCTCATTGAATTTGTGGGCAGACTGGTTGTGGAAAAACAATATTTATCCTCGACCTGTTACAAAAGTTTTTTCGTTATAATTTTAATCATATTGTGGGTTTTTTGCCAACACTTAAATGGAACAAAGCATATCATGATAGAAGGTTTATATGGACAGATGAATGACAAATATTTAGTTTAAACCTACAATAAACTTTAGTGAGTGTTTAGAACAGTTTTAAAGACGTTTGAAGAACGCAGACACTAATATTGAGACTGTTCGGCAGAAAGAGACATAGTTAAAAGAGAAACACTTTGTCGAAACTAGCTTCAGCGGAAGACATGCTGGGATAAGTGTGTGGATTTTATGCCAAAAATAAAACTCGGTTTTAAAAGACTTTAGAGAACAGTTAAAGACTGTAATGTTATTTCACATGAAAGACAGAGACCATTGAAGAATGTTTGCGCGAAAATGATGTTATTGAAAAAAGATCCGGAAAAACAAAGGATTAAGCAAAAATTAAAATCTGAAAAGTTTAGTAATTAGAATTAAAAACGGATAACCCTGTACAGATGTTTGTTTTTAGATAATCGTTATTTTTTGGGTTTTTGAAGTCTTACTTTTCAAGAACTGTAATAACCGCTTCTAGGTCACTTTGCGCCCGAAAACTTGGTGAGGAGCAAAATGGGGTAAACAGACATTTCCCTGTTCTCTACATGAAAAGAGGATGCTTTATAGAAAGTAATTGCACGGTCAGGAACATGGAACCAGATCGTGGGGCCAAGCAAGAATAGACATGCCATCATGAATTAGCACCCTGACGTTTTCCCAAAGTCCGGACCTCTGGAATGAATAAACGAAGGACAGGAAATTACCAGTTCATTCCACTGGCCTGGGATGGATGCAGATATTAGGAGATTTTGCATCTCATCCGACACTTTTCAAAGATTTGTGAGGGGGGAAGACTAGGAAAAGTACCGCTACAGGCAGTGCCAGTGGTAAGTGTGCCATTCCAACAGGTGGCGATAGATATCGTTGGGCCAGTCAGCCCACCACCTCTAGGGGCAACAGATACGTGTTGACCATGATAGATTATGCAACTAAATATGCAGAAGCAGCTGCTATTCCGAAGATAGACACTGTAACAGTCGCAGAAGCACTATACGAGATGTGGACCAGACTTGGCATTCCACAGAAAATCATCAGCGACAGAGGAACACAGTTCACCTCAGAGTTGATGAAAGAAGTGTATCGTCTATTGAGCATAAAAGGAGTAACTACAACACCATACCATGCTCAAGGAAATGGCCTGGTGGAGAAGTTCAACGGGACGATCAAGAAAATGATTCAAAAATTGTGCGTGGATCAGCCTACAGAATGGGATAGGTTTATTCCGGCCATGTTATTCGCATATCGGGAGGTGCCGCAAGATTCAACGCGGTTCTCGCCCTTTGAACTACTTTATGGAAGGACAGTTAAGGGACCCCTAGAGATACTGAAAAAGGTTTGGGTGGAAGAGGAAGAAAACCCAGAAGGTAGAAGCGCCGCAGAGTATGTAACAAATCTGCGCAACAAGATGGAAAGAACTTGTCAGATCGCAGCAGAATGCCAGAAGGAAGCCAAGAAACGGTATATGAAAGCATTCAACAAGAAGGCGCACGAGCGCACAATCGAAGAAGGTAATAGAGTGTTAGTGTTGCTACCTGATAAGCACAAGAGACTCCAGCTCTCTTGGAAGGGACCATTTGTTGTCAAGAAGAAAGTCAACAGGGTTGACTACCAAGTCCAGATTAGAGGGAAAGAAAAGTTATACCATATAAACTTGATCAAAAAGTACCATGAAAGGGCGGAACCTGAAGCACAAGTCTCTGATTGTACACGAGGAGGAGATCCAAGACAGACAACGGGGGACTCATGCGCTGGGCACTGCAACTTCAGCAACACTCGTTCTCCCTCCACGTCATACCAGGAGAAGAGAACATAGGCGCAGATTACATGTCTCGGATCCACTAAGATCCAAGAATGTAGAAGCAGCAGACTCATATATTGTGTACAAATCAGGTGTATTATGTGAAGAATGTTGAATATGTGACAGTATATACTTTGTAATATAGAATGTTGTTTAGAGAAAAGGCAGTCCATATAATACTGCACAAGATATAGATTTTACTCTTTCATAAGAGAGAATGTAAGTTCGGCTAGTTGGAGGGTTGGCTTGTTAGTCTAGCGTATCAAAGGAATAGTTTATGACAGCTTATACTTGGATCGCATTACCTTTGCCTTGAAAGGGAGTGTAGTTAGGTGGTCTGTCACATAAAAGATGTATTCAGACGGAATTGGTTCATGTAGGTGACATGAATTGCTTTTGTGCCCATCATAGCACAGCGGGAGTGTTTAGGAGAACACTCATGTGGGCGTCAGATTAGGCACTCATCATAGGGGTATGAGGCGGGCTTAATTGACGTCGGATGCTATCTTTGCATCCTTTCAGTGTTGCATGAGTGGCTTTGTGTGCTTATCAAAGCACAAGTAGAGTGTGGGAGTACGCTCATGTAGGCATCGTGCTGGTCACTCGTCGTAGAGGTATGAGTTTGGTCTAGTAGATGCCGGGTGCCATCTTTGCACCATTTGCAGTGACATAGGGGTTCACTGGTTGTGAGACATATGTCTCGGCTGTCAAATGTACAGTCAAATCCTGGAAGCGAGGGGCTTCATTTTGCCACCCATCATAGTGGCGCCGTTCGCCTATGTAACAGTAGACTTAGGCGCTTTGGTTTAGATATGTGCTGTCCATTTATATATCTCTCATATTACAGTAGAGTACCTTCAGGTGCGTGCTCTTTAAGTCATTCCTTTTGATTTCAATGCAGACTTCTAGCTGGACCAAGGGAGATAGATCGTGTTTGGCAAACACGGGTCCCAGCACGGCATCGTTGCGGCACCGGCCTTTGAAACAACGACCGTGCTGTTCTGACCGGGAGGCCAGCCGGTGACATTTGCGTTGGAGAGCCTTGGGTCCGCGCTCGTCGCATCTTATACTCTGTGAGTGAGTGTGGCAACACACTCCGATATTTTGTTATGCTGTTAGATTAGAAATATGGAAAAGATGATTTTTAGTTGAATAACTTATCGAATTTATGTGTAGTTTAATATGCGAAGATTCTCGCAATATTTATCAGGGTCCATGCCCGTAATATGTCTAGTAAACACATTGATTGAGCCTATACTTGTTACAATTATTTCAGTCGTGCATTGCAAATAACATGTTAATTTAACTTTTCAGATGGGATGCTGTGCACCTGAGGTTGATCTGGTGACATCGATCACTTAATGTTACATCCCATCTACATCTTTACTGTATCATTGTGCCCGCGGTAGACATCGCATACATGACACCACACACTAGATCGTATTCATCAGTGTTGTCATGTTTGTCTTAGATCTTGTCGTACAATTTACATATATACAATAGATTTGCCGGGCAATTTATAACATCGGTGAAGAAATACTCCAACATAAGGCTCCTGTGCAGATCACGCATTGTGGGCCGATTGTTCAGATCTACGCTACGCTACGGTACTTCATGATGGGGATCTGGACCTGAAGAACTGGAGGAGCAGATGACTTCACAAGGCGTGACAAGGACTGACATCATTCCCAGACGTTAACATCTTAGTGCCCGTGCCAGATAAGGACAAGCTTTTATTCAAATTTTATTTATTCCATACTTTTTTTTTTTAACGCAGAAACGATCATCCAACACGTCCACACATACACACATTCGTCAATAAAATTGTGAATTGTTTATTTTGCTTCTGTCGTGAAGAGTGGGTGCGATCGGTTGGACGTGAAGTTGTCGAGCGATAGGCGAATCGAACAGCCGTCACACCATTCGGCGTGACAGGCCCTTTGCGGTCGGCTGGGCTATAAACAACATTATCTTCCAGCTCTTTTTCTGCTGCTGGGGTATGGTGATTTATTGCTGGTTTTTTTTTTTTCATTTTTCTTTTGGATATTACATACTTTCTGGTCTTTATTTTTCCTTCTTTGTTCAGAGTTTCATTGCATGCTTTCTTCTTTTTTATGTTGACACTAAAGATAGCATTCAATTTTTTATTTTGCATTTTTTTTCACTTGAAATTACCAAAAAATTGAAATTGTTGTTTTCTAACCATTACTTACATTGTATAAGTTAACAAAAGTACAGTGTATTTCCTCCATTTCCAAAAAAAACAGCATGAGAATTGGTTGCTTAGTTCCAAAATATCGGCATTTCACACAAACTGGTATGAAATAAGAGATTTTCTGAAAAATGGCTGGCGATGGGGATTTATGCAAAGTAGAATGTCTGGCGGTGAAAGGGTTAAACAACATGGCTATGAAGAGGAATCTAGACAGCTGACAAATGCAATACATTCACAGAAGTGCAGAGAAAAAACGAAATATTATCGAAAACTAATATCATCAAACCAGAACCCAACATTGGTATGGAGAGCTATTAACGAGCTTACAGACAATCAGTCTTCTTTCAAAATCAACTGTAATTAAAGACATCTCGATTGAACAGCTAAACACCCACTTTTGCACTTTAGCTAATAAAATTGTCACGACAGATTCTTCCAAATCAAACGATCTTCAAAAACTGAAACAATATTGCCAAGATAAAAACATCACGTCTGAACTTTATATTCCACCAATACAGTCTTTGAAGTTTATCACTACCTAACGCACCTAAAACAGTCAGGTACCTGCGGGGTGGATGGCCTAGACGGAAAAATCCTCAAACTATCAGCTCCAGCAAATACAGATACAAAAACATACGTCTTCAATTTATGCAAAGACAACAATCATTTTCCCCATAGTCAAAAAAAAAAGCGAAAGTCATTCCTATCCACAGTGGAGGTGACAACTCAGACCCTGTAAACTACTGACCAATCTCAATCATTTCCCCTGTTTTCAAACCTTTGGAAAAACACATGAACTAACACACATTACACCACCCAAATACATACCACTTGCTTCATCCAAGACACAGGGATGAAAACAGTTTTTTTTTTTTAAAAAGAGGAGATTGGCGGGGATCTGGGGGTTCACCATGGGCCCCCAGTGGGGTACATGGGCAACAGCCCGGCGGGGTCAGGGGGCAGCGCCCCCTGAAGCTGAAGCATATTTTGTATTAAATAAGGCATAAAAAATCTTTAGAAATCACTTTCTTGCTTCTAAACAACTCATTCTATAGAACAGCTTTCAACACCATGAAGACAGACTGATGTGGAAAGAAACTATGTCAATTGAGACAAACATTTAGTATGATGAATCCTCAGAACTCTAGCTAAAGAATATTTGACAAACAGTGCTTTCAGGACATAAAGAATAAGGCCTGTAGATAAGTAAATCAGAGTGGGAAATCAAACTAAGTAAATCAGATGTATGAAAACGACTGCTGGACTTCAATAAACACAATATGAAAAATGATTACTTTGAAGTCCTTAAAAAAAACAAAAAAACTGAAGCTTTTGGGCCTTAGACCCTTCGTCAGGAAACACTAAACACAAAAAAGAACAAATGACATAAAAACAAACTGATGTCACAACAGTACACCCCCCCCCCCCACTTCCCCCTTACAACTAATCATATCCTCCCCCCTTGACAAGTGTGTGTGTGTGTGGGGGGGGGGGGGGAATGTGTGTGGGGAGGGGGGTATTTGTGTGTGTGTGTGTGTGAGATGGGGGTGGGGGGCAGGGGCGAAGTGTGTGGGGTATGTGTGTTGTGGGTGAGGGTGGGGGTTGGGGAGAGGAGGAGTAGAGGAAGTATATAGGTAGTGGGGGGAGTGGGCTGGTGGAAAAGGATTTCATAGGGGGGCTGTTAGCAGACACCTAACAAATGTAGCAAACGTTTGTATTATACCAGGGGAAAAGTGTTACACAATACTGTTGTGACATCAGTTTATTTTGATGTCATTTGTTCTTTTATATTCTTTTTGTCACTTTGACGTTTTTTCCCTTGCTTTGAAGACTCTACGAGTGGAAGTACTTAGAGTAGTAGTCAAACTATCTTTGGAAATTAAACGTAGATTGTTGCATACCCAATGATCTGAAAACATGCTGCAATGGTGTGGGAAACACACACATTTTCTGTTGGTGACTGGGACGCTCGATGTGATCTCTGATTGCCACAAAGCCACGACTACCAAAGTAGACACGTTTTGGCAAGGCTCGCAAAACACTTCAAATTCGCTGTCTTTGTCATGTTTTCTTATTACATCCGCGACTCTGCGGTCAAACACGTCCTTCTGCTGCCACTCGGTCTTCTAGTGGTTCACATACTTCTTTCTTTTTTTTCGTTTTGTTTGCACTCACTGGCGGCAAACTCTCACTGTGAATCGACGCCATGATGAGAAATGATACTGGAAGGAAGCAGAATGAGAACTACGCCGTTTAAGAACATTACCGACAGAGAAGAAATTCGCTGTGCAGACAAGTTGAGATCGTTTCTGATCTTCATTCTTCGAATAATTTTTCGGCGGAGACTTTTTCTTTCGGCGGAGATGCGAAAAAATAACGGCGGAGACGGCGGAAACGGCGGAGGTGTTTTCATCCCTGAAGACAGTCTGGGTTTTGACACAACCATTCATGCCACACAGCCCTAATCAATTTAGTTGATGACTGGCTAAAAAGCATTAACAACAACAGATATTGTGGTGTCCTATTCATCGATTTCAAAAAAGCATTTGATGTGATAGATCATAACCTTCTTCTTAGAAAATTGAAATTGTATGGCTTATCCACCAAAACTCTTACGCTTTTTCAATCATATCTCAAAAATAGGCAACAATGTGTGAAAAGCAATACAACTTTCTCTTCATTTCAAACACTTTCCTATGGCGTCCCACAAGGCTCTATCCTGGGTCCCTTACTGTTCACAACTTACATCAATGATCTACCTCTCCATATCACATCCACCTGTGAACTCTTTGCTGATGATACAACAATACACACAAATCATTCTGATGTTACTGTTCTTGCACAAACTTTACAAGAAAGTGTGAATGACCTCGTAAAATGGACTGAACTAAATCACATGTCGCTTCAACCCTCAAAAAACTAAATCCATGCTGTTCACACCCAGGCAAAAAAGACAAAACCTACAATTAAGTTTCCTCCTGTACATCTGCTGCCACTCAGACCTCCCAGAATGGAAGAGTCACCCAGAGATCATCAGCAAGAGTGGCATGAGACCAGACATAGTAGTCCACTCTAAGTCAACCAAGCAGCTGATCATGATCGAGCTCACGGTGCCATATGAGAACAGAATGGAGGCAGCTCAAATCTACAAGACTGAAAAGTATGCTGATCTGGCAAACAGCCTGCGGAGAGAAGGCTATCAGGTCAAAGTCCTTACTGCAGAAATTGGAGCTAGGGGATTTGTAGGAACGTCTGCATACAGCCTCATGAAACAGCTCTCAGTTGCAGGGAAGGAAAAAACCAGAGCCCTGAAAGCAATGGCAGAAGCGGCAGAGAGGTGTTCAAGCTGGATCTGGTCAAGGAGGAACAAAAGTGAACTTCATAAGGCTTAATTTCCTACAAATATCAGGTGTCCCTGTGGCTCAGTGGTTAAAGCGCGAGTCATTAAGTAGAAAATGAGCATGTCCAGAGAGTCATGGGTTCGAATCCCAGCCATGGCTCGTCCCAAGATGGGGAAAAAAAAAAGGGGCAGCAGAGGGACATCCGGAGTCATGAACCGGGTGTGGCCCAACCCCCCCTAGAGTGTCAGGAGATAAGGGCCGAAACACTTGCTTGAAGGGGGCTTCTCTTCTGAGGACTCTCTGCTGCCACGCTCTCCACGAGTTTCTTTCTACTGATGCATGGGTAAACCATTGACTTCCGGGAATAGGCCGGAGGACGTCCGGGAAAGATCGGAGGACACTGGGAAAGACCAGAACCAAGGGCTCTGTGGGCTGGCTCCCCACTTTGCCTTAAACATGTGGCTACTAAAAATAAAAGGAAAAGATGCTCCCAGGATTCACCGAAAGGGGGAGAGAATGATGAATCCATCGGTGCTCAACCAATCACGACTGCAAATCCCAAACGGACTATGAACATGGACCAAATGGAATATCCATGTGTCTGTGGAAAGCGTTTCGCTACCACCCGTGGCATGAAGATCCACAGAACAAAGATGGGATGTGTGAAGACTCACCTGAATGAGCAGCAGCGCACTGCATCAGCAGATAAGACGTCGGAAGACCAAGGCCAGGATTTAAACCACAGTGCCAAGGACATCCACGCTGTTGGTTCGGATGAGGAATTTGCACAGGCCCTCGATGCCAGGCGCCTGAAACTCAACCTGCCACGAGCAAACGAAACTGAAGATTGGGAGAAACTGGATGCAAAAATCGTCCAAAGACTCGATGCACTGATAGGGAAAAGCACCCTGGAACACAAACTAGCCACATATGGGGACATTGTGTATGCCACATGTAGAGACGCCTATGGAGTAAAACTACCCAAAGAGAAAACACCTCCAAAGAAATCCAGACGCCAAGAAAAGATGGACAAGATCAGAGTCCAAAAGAACAACCTCAAGAAGCAAATGAAGACCGCACTGCCAGCTGAAAAACAAGGCTTGGAAAAACTGTGGGAAGACCTGAAAGAAAAACACAGCGCCCTCAGCAAAGCGGAATCTGAGAGGAAGAGGAAGAGCAAAAAGAAGAAGACACAAGAGCGCTTCTCAGAGACCCCTTCCAGTTTGCCAGAACACTGTTTGAGCAGCCAAAATCTGGGACCCTAAGTGTGACAAAGAGTTCTTGAGCAGAATCTGAGGAAAACATACTCTGACTCACAGAGCAAAGCACCACTCGACATTCAAGGTCTGGTGTGGCCAACCAACCCTGAGAACAGTTCAATGGCAAGCCTCCAACGTTGGCGGAAATCAAGAAGGTGGTCGACAAAGCCAGAGCCAAATCATCACCAGGGCCAAAGGGAAAATTTACCTTACCAGCTTTACAAAAAATCCTCACCATGGTCCCTTACTTTGTCGTAGTGTGGGCTTGTGTGCTTTTACGATCCGAGAGCTATGCCAGATAGGGCAAACCATACTGGACAGGTCAAGGGGAAAAACCAGACGAAATTTGGACCACTCTCCTAGAGGATAATAGGTTTGCGCAGGGTTAACTGCCGGCCTGTTAAAAAAAGCTAGTTACAGAAACGTCCACGATAAACTTGTCTACTTTGCATGTCCTGGAGAGGAAGACAATCTAGCCAGATTGCGTATGAAGCGTCGCAGTGAAAGCCGAAAGGAAGCGCTTCGCCAGGACTCTTCTGTACCCAAGACAACACCCGGATCGGCACATGGAACGTTTCGGACCAGTACGAGGCTGGGAAAACTGCACAGGTTGCGGGCAGAGATGCAGCAGTACAACCTTGCTGTGTTAGGCTTGTTTTGAGACCAGATGGTCCAATCAGATTGATACGGCTTGGCACTGGGAGACCTTGATCTACTCAGGCATGAAGAAAGAGAGCTCCACACACCCAGGGGGTCGGGCTTATGCTCTCCAGCAGGCTTGCGGCAGCACTGATGGAGTGGACCGCTGTGTCACCACTATCATCACCGCAAGATTCTACACCAAAGTGCGGAAAACACTCATTGTGCAATGCTACGCACCCACCAATGATGCAGACAAGCAGTTGAAAGAAGACTTCTACGAGAAACTACAATCCACCATCAACCAGAAGAAGAAAGGAGATCTACTGATCTTGATGGGTACATCAATGCCAAGATCGGAAATGACAATAGTGATAGGGAACAAAGCATGGGAAAGGAAGGCCTTGGAGACATGAATGAAAACGGAGAGCTGTTCTGTGACTTCTGTGTCTTAAATGGATTGACTGTTGGCGGTAGTTTGTTCCCTCACAAGACCATCCACAAAGCTACCTGGGTTTCACCGGACAGCCACACAGAAAACCAGATTGACCACATTTGTATCAGCAACAGCTTTAGGAGGTCACTACGGGATGTCAGAGCAATGAGAGGGGCAGATGTTGGATCGGACCATCACCTTGTTGTGGGGAAGTTCAAGTTCAAGCTGAAGAGACATGCCAGGAAGACCAACAAGCCAGGGAACAGATTCAACGTGGACATGCAAAAAGACCTGCAGACAAAAGACAGCTTCAATGTGGAACTTTCCAACAGATTTGACACATTAGCATCCCTTGTCGATGAAGAGTCATCAGTAGAACAGCTCTGGGAACAATCAAAGACAGTGCTTAGCGAAACATGTGAGAAGATTCTGGGAAAGAAGACAAGAGTCCACAAGCCCTGGATGTCAGCAGAGACACTGAGGAAAGTGAAAGAGCGAAAAGATAGGAAAGCAACAGTCAACATAAGCAAGACCAGAGCAAGTAAGGCAGAGGCACAGAAACTGCACACAGAAGCACACAAAGAAGTGAAGAGAAGCATAAGACAGGACAAGAGAAACTATGCAGAGAACCTGGCAGAAGAAGCAGAAAAAGCAGCCGGACAGAAGAACATGAAGGAGCTGTATGACATAACACGGAAGTTAGCAGGGAGTCGACGAGTGACAAAGGCACCTGTGAAGGACAAGGACGGGAACACACTCACCAACCAGATGCCCAGTTGCACCGCTGGAAAGAACACTTCCAGGAGCTCCTCAACCGGCCAGCACCACCAGATCCACCAGACATACCACCCTCCGAGACACCACTAGACATCAACACCAACCCCCCTACCAAGGAAGAGATCCGGAAGGCCATCCGACACCTCAAGAACCAACAAAGCACCAGGCCCTGACAATATCCCACCAGAATCAATCAAAACTGGCAGCGAAGCAACCATCAATATGCTTCATGAACTCTTCAAGAAAGTTTGGGAGACCGAAGAACTACCCCAAGACTGGAAGCACGGACACCTTATTAAGCTCCCTAAGAAAGGAAACCTAAAGGAGTTGCAAGAACTGGAGAGGCATTACACTGCTCAGCATCCCCGGGAAGGGCTTCAACAGAATCATCCTCGAGCGGCTGAAAGACAACATCGACAAGAGGCTGAGAAAAGAACAGGCTGGATTCCGCAGTGAAAGATCATGCACAGACCAGATAGCTGCTCTCCGTATCATCATCGAGCAGTCACTGGAATGGAACTCGCCCCTGTATGTCACCTTCGTCGACTTCGAGAAGGCCTTTGATAGCATCGACAGACCAACCCTCTGGAAGCTTCTTTCCCACCATGGCGTACCAGAGAAGTTCATCAACCTCATCCGAGCAGCATATGAACCATCAACATGCCAAGTGGTACACGGTGGATCCCTGACGGAACCATTTGACATCTGAGCGGCGTTCGCCAGGGCTGCCTGCTCTCACACCGTTCCTGTTCCTGATTGCCATTGACTGGATCATGGAAAGAACGATACAAGACCATCAACAGGCATCCAGTGGACCCTGACCTCCCAGCTGGAAGACATTGACTTTGCCGATGATGTTGCCCACCTGTCCCACCGTCACAGCCACATGCAGGAGAAAACCGCTGCCCTGGACAGTACTGCCGCACGAACAGGACTGAAGATCAGTAAGGCAAAAAACCAGGGTGATGAGATCAATGAGGCCAACGACAACAATATTGTACTCAACAGAGAAGACCTAGAGAACGTCGACAGCTTCACATACCTCGGCAGCATTGTCAGCAAGGACGGGGCACAGACAAAGACATCCAAACAAGAATAGGCAAGGCATCCGCAGCTTTCAAGAAGCTCCGACCTGTCTGGACCTCACACACCATCTCTGCAAAAACCAAGAATCCGCATCTTCAACACAAATGTGAAGTCTGTGCTTCTCTATGCCTGTGAAACGGGCGCACCACCAAGCCATCGACACACCGCCTGCAGACCTTTGTGAACAATGCTTGAGGTACATCTATCGCATCAGGTGGCAGGACATGGTCACAAATGAAGACTTGTGGAGAAGAGCCGGACAAGAGCCCATTGAAGATCAAATTAAGCGCAGGAAGTGGGGCTGGCTTGGCCATACCCTCAGAAAACCAGCACCCAGCGTTGTCCGCCATGCCTTGCGATGGAACCCACAGGGAAGACGCAAGAGAGGCCGACCACGCACCACCTGGAGAAGATCAACGGAGGTGGAGACAACTCGACTGGGCTATTCCTGGGGCCAGCTGGAAGTCGCCGCCCGGGACAGGCAGAGATGGAAAAGGCTCATGGATGACCTATGCTCCACTAGGAGCCAACGGGAATAAGTCAAATAAGTTTACAAGAAATGTCCCAAGGTGCTGGAGTGGCTCCACAGGCTGCTGCGATCGGCTTGGAGAAACCAGAAGATCAGCGGCCAGTGGATGACGGCAGATGGTGTGTACATCCCCAAAGAGCAAAACTCAAGTGACATCAGCCAGTTCAGGCCAATATCACTACTGAACGTCGAAGGGAAAATCTTCTTCTCTGTCATGGCAGCAAGGCTGACCAAGTACCTGATGGAAAACAAGTACTTGGATGTGTCAGTCCAGAAAGGTGGCATCCCAGGCGTGGCTGGCTGTGTAGAACACGCCACAATGATCTGGGACGCAATCCAAAAAGCAAAAACAGAAAAGAGAGAGACCTGGACGTAGTGTGGCTTGATCTGGCAAACGCATATGGATCTGTGCCCCATGAGATGATACAGTTGGCTCTTGAGATGTACCATGTGCCAAAGAACATCCGCGACATGCTCAAGAAGTACTTCAATGGCTTCTCAATGCGGTTCTCTACCAAGGAGTACACAACTGATTGGATCAACTTGGAAGTGGGCATTGCAATGGGCTGTGCAATTTCCCCGATACTGTTCGTGCTGGCAATGGAACTCATCTTGAAAGCAGCAACAAACAACGCGAGACAAACAGACCTTGGCGATGGATACAAGATGCCTCCTCTCAAGGCCTTCATGGATGACACTACAGTGATTTACATCCAGAGAAGACGAGACACGTCATGTGCTGGAGAGACTGGACGACATAGTTGCCTCATCCAGAATGAAGTTCAAGCCAAAGAAATCACGGAGTCTCTCACTGAGGAAAGGAAAAGTGGCCGAATCTGTGGTCTTCAGTGTTGCCAACCAGGCCATTCCAACAGTCACAGAAGAACCAGTCAAGAGCCTTGGAAAGATGTATGATGATACGCTGAAAGACACACAAAGAGCAAAAGAAACCAAGCAGATGGCGGAAGAAGGCTTGGAGACCATTGACCAGTGTGGGCTCCCTGGCAAATACAAGGTCTGGTGTCTGCAGTTCATGCTGATACCAAAGCTCCTATGGCCTCTGATGATATACGACATCTGCCACCAGCACAGTGGAGGCAGTGGAAGCCAAAATCAACAAGTTCACAAGGAAATGGCTTGGTGTCCCACCCTGTCTGACTGACATCGCGCTGTACTGTCGCCAAGCAAAGCTCAAACTACCACTGAAATCCATCCTGGAGGAATACAAAGCAGGGAAGATCAGACTTCAAAGCATGCTGGAGGACTCAGGAGACAAGGTGGTAGAAGCAATCAACCCCAGCTGAAGACAGGCAGAAAATGGAAAGTTCAAGAGGCGATGGATTCTGCAAAAGAAAGTCTCAAGATCAGAGAAATAACAGGACACACACAGACCAACAGACAAGGACTGGGGTGACCAAAACTGAATGGTGGTCAAAGGCCAAAGGAAAAGCCAAAAGAGACATGATGATTCAGGAGATGAGAAAAGAAGAAGACCAAAAAAGACTCCAAAAAGCAGTCCAGCAGAGCCAGCAAGGGCAATGGACAACGTGGGAGAATGCACTCCAAAGAAGTCTAACTTGGAATGACATTTGGCACATGGCCCCTCTCAGGATCAGCTTCATTCTCAGATCTGCATATGACCTTCTGCCCTCAAATGCAAACCTGGTGAAGTGGGGGAAAACAGACGATCCTGCATGCCCCCTCTGCCATGAAAAACAGTGGAGCATGTTCTAAGCTCATGTAAAGTAGCCCTGGCTCAAGGAAGGTACACATGGAGGCACAACCAAGTGCTCAAAGAAATTCTACAAGTAGTCTGGGCTAGTACCAACACCACAAAAGGGAGAATCAGGACTCCAAAAGCACGCGCAACATTCTTCACGGCAGGAGGCAGCAAATCATGGCCAAGAACAACAGTGCCACTCGAAACATGCAGGCAGAGTCTGCTGGATGGGGCAGATGACTGGAGTGCACTGCAGACCTCCCAGAAATGGAAGAGTCACCCAGAGATCATCACAAGAGTGGCATGAGACCAGACAAAGTAGTCCACTCTAAGTCAACCAAGCAGCTGATCATGATCGAGCTCACGCGCCATATGAGAACAGAATGGAGGCAGCTCAAATCTACAAGACTGAAAAGTATGCTGATCTGGCAAACAGCCTGCGGAGAGAAGGCTATCAGGTCAAAGTCCTCACTGCAGAAATTGGAGCTAGGGATTTGTAGGAACGTCTGCATACAGCCTCATGAAACAGCTCTCAGTTGCAGGAAGGAAAAAACCAGAGCCCTGAAAGCAATGGCAGAAGCGGCAGAGAGGTGTTCAAGCTGGATCTGGTCAAGGAGGAACAAAAGTGAACTTCATAAGGCTTAATTTCCTACAAATATCAGGTGTCCCTGTGGCTCAGTGGTTAAAGCGCGAGTCATTAAGTAGAAAATGAGCATGTCCAGAGAGTCATGGTTCGAATCCCAGCCATGGCTCGTCCCAAGATGGGGAAAAAAAAGGGGCAGCAGAGGGACATCCGGAGTCATGAACCGGGTGTGGCCCAACCCCCCTAAGTGTCAGGAGATAAGGGCCGAAACACTTGCTTGAAGGGGCTTCTCTTCTGAGGACCTCTCTGCTGCCACGCTCTCCACGAGTTTCTTTCTACTAAAGATGAACCTGTTGAACAGGTTACACACCTCAAAGTGCTAGGGATAACAATATTAGTTGCAAGCTCACATAACCCCACTGTGCAAAAAAGTTTCACAGAAAGTTTATCAACTCTCGAAAATCACTCTTCCTCGATCTGCATGCACGCAAACTCTTTTCCAGTCTCATATATTCATCACACATAGACATGGATCTACTCTATGGGACTCTGCTAGTGCTAACACCCTCAAACCATTGCTAAGCTTACTCAAGCGAGCACTCAAATTTGTCCTCCTAAAAACCACTAGTTATCTGGACTCGGAAGTTCTGCCCTTAAGTCTGAGGTTAGAATATAACAACGGGATCATAATGCACAGGCTGTGTCTGGGAAGGCACCCTCCACATTAGTTCACAGATTCTCAATTAAATCCTCAAGGGCTCTAGCCAAACTTCATGTCCCTTTTTCTAGAATTGACTTATTCAAATGCAGTTTAACATATTCAGTTCCTGTCAATGGAACTTGCTCCCTGAATCAACCAAACAACACTAATGCATATCAACCTTAAACACCATTATTTCAACCACCTTATGTGCCAGTAATTGCATACCCCGTCGTAAATCCACCACCAACCACCACCACCCTCTTTGCCTATGCATGAACCTGTCTATTTAGAAAGTGTTTTGTATTTGAAATGCACATATTATTCTGTTTAGTAAGTATGTCTTATGTGAGTACGTGTGTGTGTGTGTGTGTGTGTGTGTGTGTGTGTGTGTGTGTGTGTGTGTGTGTGCGTGCGTGCGTGCGTGCGTGCGTGCGCGCGTGCGTGTGTGTGTGTGTGTATGTATGTGTGTGTGTGTGTGTGTTGTGTTTCGTACTACCTCCTGCCCTCTTGTCATAATGCCGTATGCTTTTATTCTCATCTAACCTCTCCTCTCTCTCTTCTCCTCTCTCTCTCTCCTCTCTCTCCTCTCCCTCTCTCTCTCTCTCTCTCTCTCTCTTTCTCATGCTCTCCTGGAATTGACGATATATTATCTACATGACACCCCCCCCCCCCCCTCCTACCCGTGTGACTGGGCTATCTATATGCACCCCCCCCCCCCCCCTCCACACACACACACACACACACACACACACACACACACACACACACACACACACACACCCTCCATTTGTGCTTGATTCTCTTTTTCCCTGGTGCTTCAAAATCAATTGTCTTACATCTCCTTGTTTTTTTTTTGTTTTTGTGTGTGTGTGTGTGTGTGTTAGATTGTTTTAAAACATTCTCTTTCCCGCACCCACACTCGCCTCTCTCTCTCTCTCTCTCTCTCTCTCTCTCTCTCTCTCTCTCTCTCTCTCTCTCTCTCTGACCCTTCCCTGCACTCCTTTCGCTCCAGCGTCCTCTCCTCTCTCCCTCTCTCTCTCTGTCTGTCTCTCTCTCTCTCTGTCTCTCTGTCTGTCTGTCCTCTCTCTCTCTCTCTCTCTCTCTCTCTCTCTCTCTCTCTCTCTCTCTCTCTCTCTCTCTCGAACACAAGCGCCTTCAGTACATGCTGTCCTTGTCTCATCTCCTTATCATGATTTTGCTCATATATGATATGTATTGTTTCATTATTTTGGTCAGCTCTTTCCTGTGTTATATCGCAGATATTATCAATGTGTGTGTCTTTAACATGATATTTTCTGCGAGTGGTTTCCGTTTAATTATTCATTGATTCTCTTCAATTCTGTTCTCTCTCTGTGTCTTTCTGTCTCTGTCTCTGTCTGTCAGTCTGTCCTGTCACTATCTCTTCTTTTTTTTTCCCCTCCAAACTCCATGTCACTTTGCTAAATACCTTCTAACGCATTTTCATGCCTCATGAAAAATGTTTATATGTTGTGCCCTCTCTCTCTCTCTCTCTCTCTCTCTCTCTCACTCTCTCTCTTCTCCTCTCTCTCTCTCTCCTTCTTCTGCGTACGTGCGTGTGTGCGTTCCGAATTCTGTAAACACTTTGTCATATTCATTTTACGTCTGTTTTTATACATGCTAAATGTTGTACGTTTTCGCACATTTCCATTTCAAATTATTACATTTTATGCTTATCTACTACCGTTCAATTCTGTTGTTCCTCTTCCCCTTCCCATCCTCTCTCCTCCTCTCTCTCTCTCTCTCTCTCTCTCTCTCTCTCCTCTCCTCTGTCTGTCTGTCTTTCTATGTCTCTCCCTCTCTCTTCCTGTTTCTTTTTTTTTTTTTTTTGCTTCCCCCCACCCCCATTCCATCTCACTTTGCTAAATACCTTCTAAGTATTTTCATGTATTGCGAAAAATGATTACATGTTGTACATTGCTCCCCTCTCTCCCTCTCTCTCTCTCTCCTCTCCTCACTCTTGCACACAAGCGCCCTTCAATACATGCTGTCCTTGTCTCATCTCCTTATCATGATTTTGCTCATATAGAAAAGAAAAAGAAACACCCGAAGGTGCTGGGAGGACCCAGAGAAGCACCGTCTTCACCTGCCTTTAGAGCATCCTGTACCACCCTTGGGGGCCTGCGCTGTGTTGACGATGGTACAGGCACGCGCAGGACACTCCATTAAGATATCAAGGGACATAACTGCTCCTGAACAGAGGTAAATTAGACTACAGAAATGCAGCTCATAACAGCCTTAAAGTAGCATCCCCATGGGTGTACCAGCCCGTATTTCATGACTGCAGAGCCCACCGCGAAAAACACCACCCTCCAGCTGCCGAGCACACCCCACAGACCCAACCACCCTTGCCCACGGACAGATGAAGACGGTGCCATTCCAGACACAGCCAAGCTTTCGCCATACTGTCTTATGTGCCCTCAAGAGAGAATCCAAAGTTGTAGTCTTTCCCACTGTCAACAGGACTTTCCCTGTGGTCAGTGGGTCTTTCCTCACCGTCACTGGACCTTTCTCCAGGTCAGCCTAGTTAAGGCAAAGAAGAAAAAGAAACACTCGAAGGTGCTGGGGAGGACCCAGAGAAGCACCGTCTTCACCTGCCTTTAGAGCAGTCCTGTACCACCCTTGGAGGCTTGCGCTGTGTTGAACGATGGTACAGGCACGCGCAGGACACTCCATTAAGATATCAAGGGACATAACTGCTCCTGAACAGAGGTAAATTAGACTACAGGATGCAGCTCATAACAGCCTTAAAGTAGCATCCCCATGGTGTACCAGCCCGTATTTCATGACTGCATAGCCCACCGGCGAAAAACAACCACCCTCCAGCTGCTGAGCACACCCCACAGACCCAACCACCCCTGCCCACGGACAGATGAAGATGGTGCCACTCCAGACACAGCCAAGCTTTCGCCATACTGTCTTATGTGCCCTCAAGAGAGAATCCAAAGTATATGATATGTATTGTTTCATTATTTTTAGTCAGCTCTTTCCTGTGTTATATTGCAGATATTATTAATGTGTGTGTCTTTGACATGAACTTTTCTATGAGTGGTTTCCGTTTAATTATTCATTGATTCTCTTCAGTTCTGTCTCTCTCTGTGTCTTTCTGTCTCTGTCTCTATCTTGTTTCTCTGTCTGTCTCTCAATCTCTCTTTTCCCCTCCAAACTCCATGTCACTTTGCTAAATAACTTCTACGCATTTTTATGCCTTATGAAAAATGATTATCTGTTGTCCCTTTCTCTCTCTCTCTCTCTCTCTCTCTCCTCTCTCTCTCTCTCTCTCTCTCTCTCTCTCTCTCTCTCTCTCTGCATACATGCGTGTGTGTGTTCCGAATTTTGTACAAACTTTGTCATATTCATTTTTTCTGTCTGTTTTTATACATACTAATTGTTGTACGTTTTAGTACATTTCCATTTCAAATAATTCCATTTTATGCTTAATTACTACTTTCAATTTCTGTTGTTCCCCTTCCCCCTCCACCCCCCCCCCTCTCTCTCTCTCTCTCTCTCTCTCTCCATCTCTCTCCTCTCTCTCCTCTCTCTCTCTCTCTCTCTCTGCGTGCGTGCGTGCGTGTATGTGTGTGTTCCAACTTATGTACATACTTTGTCATATTCATTTTACTGTCTGTTTTTATACATGCTAATTTTTGTACGTTGTAGTACATTCCTATATGTTCCCTCAGCCCACCCGACCCTCACTACCACTCTCTCCTTCCTCCTCATTATTGTTATTTACATTTTTTATCGTTATCTGATTTTTTTCTTCTATTTTCATTTGATGTTTCATTATGATTGTATGACTGCTTTGTTTGCTTGTTTGCTTGTTTGCTTTCTTACATGTTTTATTTCACTGCATGTTGTAGCCTAGTCCCTACTCAGGGCGAGGACTGGATGTAAAAAAGCATATCAGTGCTTATCTATTCAGGGGCGTAGGAACGGAGGGGCACGGGGGGCACGTGCCCCCCCCCCCCCCTCCGATTTTGGAGGGGGGGGGCACAAGTATACCTGTGCCCCGCCTCCTCCTGAGGAATAAAAAATATATAGAAGACGATCTGCTTTATTTGAGTCTTTTCCTCACACGCATCGACTCCGGTCAGCGTCATTCGTTCAGTTGACATCATAATGTGGCAGCTGATCTCAAAGACAGCACTAAGACTTATCGCTCTTGGCGTTTTTTCTGCGACGGAGAGTGGCATCAGAATAGATCTATTTTCACTTCAGCCAATGCTTCCAGATTGAGTCACCTCCCTTGGAAAGCATGGCTGCGGCCGACGGTGATAATCAAGGCTTTTGTGCCAGCACTTTATCGGCGAGTTCTGTTTTGTTTTTATCAATTTTTGAGTTCATTAGAAACTTACAATGAAAATATGGCACAGTTGACACCATTAGGCAAAGAATTTCAATGCCGGTCGGTGCCACACGGCGCACTACCTACCAGACTGTCGGCGGTGCTACGTGATACGGCACCACCTGGGGGGAGCGGGGGGGGGGGGGGGCGATGCCTGACAGCATCTCTTCTGTCACTGTCGTGCGGTTTTAGACTTAAGCAGATGATTTTTCCTCATCGATCAGTGACAAAATCTACTACCAGAAAGTGACAGTTTACTTACTCACATTGCACCAGATTGCACCATTTTGCTTCTCTTTTTTCAAAAATTTTCCGGGGGGCATACCCCCGGACCCCCCTAGCAAGCTAGGCGCTTCGCGCCGTCGGCTTCGCGCCGTCGGCTTCGCGCGAAGCGTGTGCCCCCCCCCCCCCCCCCCCCCCCCCCCCCCCTCCTCTGAAAATCTTCCTATGCGCCTGCTATTATCCTCGTAAATAAAGAATTTTGTCTTGTCTTCTCTCTCTCTCTCTCTCTCTCTCTCCTCTCTCTCTCTCTCTCCCACCCACACACACACACACACACACACACACACACCACACACACACACACACACACACACACGCACACACACACACACACACACACACACACGCACACAGGATACTGCCAGATCTAGATTCAAGCGACGAAACAAACTGGGCTTCAAATATCTAAACTGTTTACGCTAGGATATGGTTTTGTTTAATATACAAATCAAGATATGGGGAAAATAACTGCTTTTTTGCATGATTTTAGGGAAAGATTAATTTTATTTAGGTGGCAGAAATGGGATTTTCAGATCCAGAATAACGATAGATCTAGCATGCACTGTCAATGGCCGCTTTCACAGATCCATCTTGCCAGGCGGACGCGGCTGTCAAAACCAGGGCCCACTATTGCGCCGCCTTAGCCCTAAGTAAGGTTAAATGACACAACAGGCATCCCTTTTTAAAGTGTAGGGAAAGCGATTTAGTCATAAATCATTAATTACGCCGTTATGACGTTTTGCAGATGTACGATCAAGTTAAACTGTTCAAGTTTAAGCTAAATCTATGTTTTAGACCAGAAATATTTTACTGGATCAGTGGTTATTTCTGTGCAATCACAGTTCTGCAGAGAAAGGTATTTAAGATTGGTTTGAAATAGCTATTTTAAACGTTTTACAAATATTCATAAACAAGTGTGAAGAAGTACAAACTTACCTGCATCATTCACAGAGGAAGTTCCGAATAATTTGAACACAATAGTAATCTATTAAAGGGAGAGATATAATAATATGTGGCAGACGACCGTCTTGCTTCCATAAATCTCACGGGAACTGATAGGTCCAGTCAGGGAGCATGCGCATTGACTGATTCAAACGTCGTGCTTCAAGACTGCTAAACCACTTTCAAATACAAACTCGAATCACGTTAGAGGCATCACACAATATCAGACATATCACACAACATCACCTACATGACATGACAACAGACATATCACATAATGCATACTTGTATGCAACAAATCTAACTGGAGGACCTGTCCCCTCTACTCGTAGAACGACTTCGAAAGTAGGCCTAAGGCCTAATGTCGCATTGACCAAATAAAACAAAGCTAATTACGTCATGAAAACATGTCGTCATACTCCAACTACATCACCATTATGCTTTTATTTTAGTGCAAGAATGTCCACTCGACGTTCAGTTTACAAAACTAAGAGAATATTGGTTACAATAACTATGTTTTGGATAGCTCTGCTTAAGGGATCCATCGTGAAAATGTTTATACGAAATTCTATTCTCTGGCAGCAAGTCTTGAAAACACTAGCCTAGCCTATTGGTTCCAGCCAAGAGGGCTCTGTTGCTATGAGGTCAAAACAACAAATTATGCACGGCTGGGTGGGACCCTTCTAGGGGAGTCTGGTAACGTTTCAACATAGAATTAATTGCAACAGAATTTAAAACCAGTGCATCTGTTGGTTTTACTATTCTTTCCAATATTCGTGAAAACTAGGAAAAAGTAACTGTTGTGAGATGTTCAACAATGCTTTTAATGTAGCGGATTTATTCGCGTTCGTGTCTTCGCGATTTTTGCAGTGTAATGAGGTTGCACATTCATCTCAGTATCAACAAAACCACGATGGCAGCGTTCGGCGATACGCCAAAAAAGATGCTGGAGAGAAACATTTACCGGTAAGTAATTAGATTTGTTTTGGGTTTTAAAATAAGTCAAAGAACATGGCAAAAGCTTTTTTTAAATGTCTGTTGACTTTACCTTTTAATAATGCTATCTTCATCCGGAATCGGGAATCTACAGACTCATAGATCTGATTGGTGCTAGCAAGTTTCATTAGTAACCTTGTTCATGCAGAAGTAACGTTTTAAGGATGCTCAAATGATTCAGAAAGGCGTGCAAATACACTTTGTTGTCTGTTAATCGTGAAAACTGCGTTTAGTGTACATTAAACGTTGCAGTGTGGTACAATATTGTGTTCTCAAAGTCTTGTTTATGAACGCTAAGCCACACAAAAGATGTCAGATGTGCTGTGGCGAAGTAAATTGTGTAGCTGCCTGATCCAGGATTTTTTTTTTTTTTTTTTTTTTTTTTAACGATGGTTCGAATCACGACCGACAGACAGACCGATCTGGATAATTCGACACTTGAGCAAGTCATGGAATGTGTTAATGAACACTTTGTTCCCAGAGTGAAATTGTGCATGAGAGAGCCTTGTTCTATTCACAAAATCAACTGGTTGATGAGAACATTGAAACATACGTCCGAAAACTGTACGAACTTTCTGAGAGTGCTAATTTTGCAAACAAAGAGGAAAGCATCAGGGATATGCTTGTTCTTGGTGTACGGGATACAGAATTCTCAGAAAGCTACAGTTATAATCTGACCTTACTTTGAAGAATGCTATACAGTTAGCACGCCAGTCTGTGTTGGTTAAGCTGGAACTTAATGAGCAAAGATATGCTACTAGTGCTACCCTTGATTCAGTCAAGCATAGCCCTGCAGGACCTTCTCATCATACAGGAGCTACACGCGTGGTTGAGGAGGAAATTCAGCAAGTAAACCTCTTGGTACTTTCGCTTTGATAAGAAGCATTTCAAAACTTCCTCCAGCTGCGGATTCCAACATGCTAAAGATATGTGCCCAGCAAAGGGAAGCAGTGTCGAAGTTGCGGCAAATATAACCATTTTCAGAAAGTCTGCCATTCATCCAGTCAGTCCAAGTTCGCGAAGTTCAAGAGAATTTCTCCAGAAGTCAACTGAAGCCTCCCACACATTTCTTGGAAGCATCAACAAGAAGGATGAAGAACCGCCATGGCATTACAAACATCATGATTAATTGACGTTTCCATTAATGTTAAAATTGACACTGGTGCCGATGTGACCATCATTTCAAAGAAAATATTTGACAGTTTACATCCCAAACCAAAGTTGAAAAAGTCAAAAGCCATCTTGCAAAGTCCAGGAGGCCGTCTGCAACATCGAGGAACGTTCTTAGCACAGGTGAACAAAAATGACGACAAGACTGTTGCCTTTCGAGTCTTCGTCCTTGACAGCAACTGCGATAATCTCCTCAGCAGAGATGCAGCATACGTCTGGGATTTGTCAAAAGACTTGATGATCTGAACGATCTGACTTCTGGAGACATTGGAGATCCAGTCCAATGTGATCCAATCAAGATCAGATTAGAGGAAGACTGTACTCCCTATCACATCGCCACAGCAAGAAGAATACCACTCCCTCTTATGCCAAAAGTTGAAGCAGAACTTCAGCGAATGGAGGAAAATGGGGTGATTGAACGTACCACTGAACTGACTGGTGCGCCTCAACAGTGCCAGTCTTGAAGAAGGGAGGCGGAGTGCGTATTTGTGTGGATTTAAAGAAACTGAACAGGGTTGTGAAGCGAGAACGCTACATTCTACCAACACTGGAAGATATCACGCACAATCTAAAAGGATTGATGGTGTTTACAAAACTGGATGCGACGTCTGGTTTCTGGCAGCTTCCTCTTGATGATGAAACTGCAAAACTCACGACGTTCATGACACCGTTTGGAAGATACTTCTTCCGCCGTCTTCCGTTTGGAATTTCGTTGGCTCCGGAAGTGTTCAAGCGAACAATGAAAAGCATCCTGGGTGACATTGATGGAGTCGAATGTTACATGGATGATATCCTCATTCATGCAGAGACAAAGGAGGAACATGATCAGCGTCTCAACACTTTACTTCAGCGCTCATCAGAGTGAGATTGAAGCTGAACAAAGAAAAATGTGAATTTAGCAAGAAGGAAATCAGCTTCCTAGGCCACATCTTCAGCAAGTTTGGGATCAGACCAGATCCACCAAAGCTCGAAGCTATCCACAACATGAATGATCCGACAGATCTTACAGAATTGAGAAGGTGGCTAGGAATGGTTAACTACCCTGGCAGATTTCTCCCAAACCTGTCAACAACCCTGAAACCAGTGAATTATCTTTCTCTTCAAAGACACCCCATGGATATGGGACAGACCACAAGCAGATGCAGTCAAGAAAGTAAAGGAGTCACTTTCTGAGACACCAACATCTTGCATTTTCTACGATGTCACAAAACCAACCGTCGTCAGCGCCGATGCAAGCAATTATGGACTTGGAGGGGTACTGTTTCAAAACAATGATGGCGAACTGAAGCCAATCGCATATTGCTCTCGTACCCTTACTGATGCAGAGAAAGGATACCCTCAGATTGAGAAAGAATGTTTAGCAATGGTTTGGGCGTGTGAGATGTTTGAACGTTACCTGGTAGGCCTTAAAACTTTCACAGCCTTCACTGACCACAGACCGCTTGTCTCACTGGTGAACTCCAAATTTTCGATGTCCATCTGGTGCCGAGTGGTTGTTTGGTAATCAGTTAGGTAGGGATGTGTGTAAATGCTGATGTGTGGAAGAATGTAGCGAAAGGGGAATTCAGGGTACTTGTGAACATGGTAGTGAAGGAGCCACATGGACAAAGGCATGGCCTGAAGGGAAATCCTTTGTGTCCATCCCTATATAAACTGATGGAGAATAAGGTGGCAAGAGGGGGGGGGGATAACAACAGGAGAGAGAGAGGAGAGGAGAGTGAGCAGGACAGAGTAGGGTCGAGAGAAACGTGGTCTGGGAAACAGAAGTGACAGCAAGGTCTTAGGGTTAAAGACAAGCTGGAAGAGGACTGAGTTTGAAGCGCAGAGGTGGGTGAAGAGAGACAAACTGAGTTTGAACCCAGAGGTGGGTGAAGGAGACGAAGAAGAAGAGTTCTACGTCAAGATCCCAGAGATGACCACGAAGACCCAGTCCTGAAACCTGGAGCCAGTCAACCAAGGGCGTCACCATCAAGCAGTGCTGAAAAAATTTTGAAGAGACTTGTTCAAGAACTTGTGGTGTGATATGAAAGCATGGTTGTGTGTGTGGAAACCTGGCCAGGTAAGACGCCATTTTATTATAACCCGGGATTAGGAACTATTGATCTTTTATGTTTTGATGATTCCATTTTGTGTAATTCAGGCATGAAATTCGTCCGCCTAAGGCGGATTTTCCGCCCATTTTTTTCATCTGCGCCGCCCCCCCCCCCCCCCCCCCCCCCCAAAAAAAAAATGTGCCGCCCCAAAAAAAAAAAAAAAAAGAAAAGAAAGAAAAATCCTGAAATAAACTTTCGTTCGATGCTAGGCCCTATTCCCATTTGGACAATTTGTTATTCTCAAAAGAGTCAACCGGTCACTTCCGCCGTCAATCAACATCCGGTCTTTTCGCGCCTGTCGAACGTCGGACATCGTTAACTTGCCGAAGTTTGTCAAGCGCGTCGCGATTTCACGCCAAAAAAAAAGGGATGAGAAACGATTGGAGGTGGGACTGGCTAGACCAGGAAGTGGACGATGTTCGAGTTGGCGATGTGTTTCGCAAATTAGACGAAAAAGGCGCTGCATTTTGTGTTCCATGTGGAAAGATTGACCGAATGTTGTGATGAAGGCTGCCTCATTGTTTTCTTCTTCTTCCTAAAATACTGGTTCACTCAAAAACGAGTAGGTCACCAGCGCGCATGTTAAAAAGTAAAAATAAAATAACACAAAATAATGCGAGTGAATGAGTCAGTATGCACATATAAAAGTATATTATTATATGATCTTTTGAAGTATTATTTTCATTACTGAAAACATGAAAATGTGGCTTATTTGCCCTTCTTAACAGCGCTGAAATAGGGGTTTATTTGCAGTTTTAGCCCTTTTATTTAATAAAAAAGCTTCAGCTTCAGGGGGCTCTGCCCCCTGACCCCCGTCGGGGCGTTGCCCCTGGGCCCCACTGGGGGCCTACGGTGGCCCACAGACTTTCACCGATTTTTCAGCCTTTTTTACTGCTGGTCACTTTCATGCCTGGTAATTGGATTCTTCATGTTTGATTATAAGTAGCATAGAAATTGTATTTCTTGTGCTCAGTCGTGTTAGGAGAGAAACGAATGTGTGACATCCCATTCCCAGAGAGAGGTGAATGTTTGGTGGGCGCATGAGTGTGCATATGCGTGTATGATTGTACATGTGTGAATTCAGACTGTTATATGCAGTCCTTAGTCTGAACAGTAGCACTCGATCTCTGCTTAGGTGGAAGTAGAGGTCAGCCTGGTTGGAATGGAGGTGTTGCTGTTTCCATTTCCTCCTGCAGAGTGTTTTAATGAATGTGGAAAAACAGAAGAGACACCCAAGCGAGATGAAATACAGAGAAGTCATCACCAACTCCACTGCCTCAAGAAGATAACAGATGAACACAGACAAGGACCCCGACACAATAGCCAACAACAGATGTACACAGACAAGGACCCAACAACACTATAGACGACAACAGATGTACACAGACAAGGACCCCAACACTATAGACGCCAACAGATGTACACAGACAAGGACCCCAACAACACTATAGACGCCAACAGATGTACACAGACAAGGACCCAACAACACTATAGACAACAGATATACACAGACAAGGACCCCAACAACACTATAGACGACAACAGATGTACACAGACAAGGACCCCAACAACACTATAGACAACAGATGTACACAGACAAGGACTCCAACAACACTATAGACGAAACAGATGTACACAGACAAGGACCCCAACGACACTATAAATATAGACGACAACAGATGTACACAGACAAGGACCACAACAACACTATAGACGAAACAGATGTACACAGACAAGGACCCCAACGACACTATAGACGACAACAGATGTATACAGACAAGGACCCCAACAACACTATAGACAACAGATGTACACAGACAAGGACCCCAACAACACTATAGACAACAGATGTACACAGACAAGGACCCCAACGACACTATAGACAACAGATGTACACAGACAAGGACCCCAACAACACTATAGACGACAACAGATGTACACAGACAAGGACCCCAACAACACTATAGACGAAACAGATGTACACAGACAAGGACCCCAACAACACTATAGACGACAACAGATGTACACAGACAAGGACCCCAACAACACTATAGACGACAACAGATGTACACAGACAAGGAACCCAACAACACTATAGACGACAACAGATGTACACAGACAAGGACCCCAACAACACTATAGACAACAGATGTACACAGACAAGGACCCCAACGACACTATAGACAACAGATGTACACAGACAAGGACCCCAACAACACTATAGACGACAACAGATGTACACAGACAAGGACCCCAACGACACTACAGACAACAGATGTACACAGACAAGGACCCCAACAACACTATAGACAACAGATGTACACAGACAAGGACCCCAACGACACTATAGACAACAGATGTACACAGACAAGGACCCCAACGACACTACAGACGACGACAGATGAACACAGTCAACAACTGCAACAACAAGGATCGTGACAAACAAATGAAGCACGACAGATTTCAGCCAAGAACTTGTGAAACTTCACCTGCTGAGGATGGTGGCCAACAGCAAGCACAGGACACTGCTAATGCTCAAACAAAACTGTTGAGTCATTGTAGATTCATACAAATGAATGAACTGACCCTGTGTTAGCAGCTCAATGACATCTTTACTTCGATCGCCGTTTCTAACCTCAACTCTAACCGGGTTCTCTAATTACGCGCTTAATAATCATATTGTCTTATGATTAGATCTGTATCCCAATAAACAAGTGGCCATTACAATCTCCGGTTCCAGAGCAGCCAGTTCCATACAATGAACAATTGTACAAAACACGCTCTTAGAGAACTATCAGAAAACCAGCACGATGCCAAGAACGATTACATAATTGATGTGTCAAATTTTTATGTTGATGTTTAAGCGTTGATGTTAAAGTTTAATGTTCTAATTATTTGTTAGTACTTTTTAAGAGACTTTCGCAATACAAGGGACAGTATTCGGCTAGTCAAACGAAAGGGACGTCTATAGTGTCATCGAGGACACCGGGCTGCTCATCTAATGGGAAGCGAACGAGGAAGAAGAAGAAAAACGAAAGGGAGATGTGATTGTGGGGTTAACTCCCTTAAACCTCTACTTTAGAGACGGTTTGCAGTATCATGTTACTAGGACGACCTCCGAAAACCAGCCTCCAGTTTACGAACTTGGGGCCACCAGAATTGGTAAGCCTTGCTAAAAACGGATCATCATATCATGAGAATAAACTGGAAAATAAAAACGCAAGGTGAACGCCTTTTCTTTCTCACGTGTTCAACATGTGTCAAATTAGTTTTCTCGTTGATTTGACCCCCCTCCTGCCTCCCAACCCCCCCCCCCCCCCTTCCCCCGCCATCCTCCACCTTCCTCCGCTTACGAACATGGCGTTCATTTTACAAGTGAGTGACGAAAATACCTCTGAAAGCGTCAAGCCTTAATGACGTCATGCCAGGACGCACGGTTTCGAACTAGGCCTAATGTTTTCCATCCTGGACTGATAAGAGACAGCTTCTGTGAATCGAGAGTGGCTCACGTAGCTGTGCTGTGTAAGTATTCAGCGCTGACAGCTGTTGCACTTTTTTTGTTATTATTATTAGGTAGGTAGGTAGGTAGGTAGGAGCTATTATAGCCTCGCGGCTTTCATGTGCTCCATCAATTGAAATGACAGTACTTTTCCCGGTGTTTAGCGCAGCGTGATTACAGTTGCATATAATTTTATATAAATTGGGATGAGAACAATTTCAGTCATCAAAATCATATACTATATCTTTAAAATTTGCATCTACATCAAGGAGGCTCTTAAAACTGTTGATATTGTTAGTTAGTTTGATGTAACTCGGAAGAGAATTCCACCTGCCAACTACTCTATTAGCAAATGAATTTCTCCTCAGGTTAGTGCAAGAATATATTGCCTCTTGTGATGTTAGATTTGCTTAACTGGAATAGTGAGTTGAAATCAATGTCATCAACATGGTGGAATATCTTGTAAGTTTGAATCAGGTCACCCCTCACCCTCCTGCCCTTCAGGGATGTTAATCCTAAATATCTAAGTCTTTCACCATAAGGCATATTTTTGCATTCTGGCAGTATTTTGGTCGCTCTTCTTTGAACCTTTTCTATTGATGAGGATTGTCTTTTAAGTAAAGGGTACCAGATGACATTACCGTATTCCACATGTGGTCGGATGAGTGATTTGTATAGCTTTATAAACATATCTTTATCAATGAACGAGAAAGATCGTCTTATCAACCCAATCATTTGGTTAGCTTTACTAATAGCTTTCTGTATGTGAGGGTCAAAGCTAAGATCACAGTCAAATGTAACTCCAAGGTCCTTTTCCTCTACACATTTTTGAATCTTTTGATTTGAATCACCCATTTTCATTATGTAATCATTTTGAGGGTTCTTCTTACCAATGTGCAGCACTTTACATTTTTGAACATTGAAATACAGGTTCCATTTGTGAGACCAATCCTGCACATTGTTAAGGTCCCCTTGAATGACAGAGTGATTGCTTGAATCCCCGTAAATCTTTGTATCATCGGCAAAAATCTTACATGTATTTGTTATGACATCCGGTAAGTCGTTTATGAATATTGTAAAAAGGACCGGGCCCAAGATGCTCCCCTGTGGAATACCACTCAAAACTGGTTTGTCTGAAGAGTATACTGACCCCACCCTCACTCTTTGTCTTCTGTCAGTCAGGAAGTCTGTAATCCAGTCAAGAAGAGATCCATGAATTCCATAATTCTGTAACTTAATCAATAGTCTTTTGTGCGGTACAGAGTCGAAGGCTTTACGGAAGTCTAAATACACTATATCTATTGGTTTTTTGTCATCAGTAAGTACAGTTAAGTCGTCCCTAACTTGAATCAGTTGTGTCATGCATGATCTTTTATTACGGAAGCCATGTTGACAGTCCGCAAAGAGTTTAAAATCATTAAAATATGATACTATGACATCCCTTACAATTGACTCTAGTACTTTACACATTATGCAAGTGAGGCTGACCGGTCTGTAGTTACTCGGGTCTTGTTTATTATTATTATCATTATCATTATCATTATTATTATTATTATTATCAGAGGTTTCTCCAGTCCTCATTGTATTTAAATATGACCGAAGCATTAGATCCAGACTCACGCATTTCTGATGAGGGCCGCAACTACACATCATCACGATCATGGAAAACAGGCCTATATCTGCACATCTCCACATGGCTTTGGGAAAACACATTTTAGAACATAACCAATATGAATTTGAACATAATAGAGTATCATATCATATCATATCAGGTTCAGGAACTAGTAGGCCTATACTAGGCCTTTCTCCTGATCGAAGCACTGTTCACAATTTTGCCGATTTCTTCAACTTCCCTTTGCAGTTAGCGGGTGGTGGAGTAGTGTGGGTGGCAAGATCACTACTCCAGTCTCACAGCAAATTTGTTGTCTGCCATATGCGAGTACGCACATTAATTTGTTTCGCCTCAGAAAGAGTCTAAAATAATTACACACGAATGCTAGAAATGTGTTCTAGAACCAAGGGATTATCCCCACCTCTTGTTCCCGACCCAACCCCACCTCCACCTCATCTCCTGCTCTCCCTCGTACACACATCGCTACCTTGCCCTTCTTGAAAGAGAAAAGAAAGCTAAAGAAAAGGGAAAAGAGAGAGAGAGAGAGAGAGAGAGAGAGAGAGAGAGAGAAATCACACACACACACACACACACACACACACACACACACATTATATACTGTGTGTGTGCATGATCTGATGGCCATCTGCTGTCTTTTTTTCATTATTTGCCACTGTCTGGATTCAAGCCTTCATCTCCAGGGTAGTCAGTGGCCTAAGGCCAAGTTGCCATGTGGCGGATAGATTACTTATCAGGAAATTTAATGATTTTGAAGTTTACTGTTGTTCCTCTTCGATCAGATCCAGCATGAACTCTCTCTCTCTCTCTCTCTCTCTCTCTCTCTCTCAGAAATCAATGTCGCTGATGATTGGTCGATGATTATCTTCAAAGAAATATCACTTATGAAAAAAAAATCACGGAAATATCTCTCTCTCTCTCTCTCTCTCTCTCTCTCTCTCTCCACGAATTTCCGAAACAGATTAATATTTTTTGATCTGATCTAAGATTTTCCGGAGGAAAGATTTTTTAACAAAATTTTCGGTGTTTTCAGGTGTGTTTTAAAGGGCTATGTGGATGTGTGTGTGGGTGGGTGAGGGGGGGGGGGGAGGGGAGTCTTCTTCTTTTTCTTTTCTCTTTTTTCTTTTAATTTTATATAATGACTTGTGAGTTGACTTTAACGCGGTGACAGCCCTGATATGGCCATATGCAGTCGGCTGGGCTATCGGCAACATAACCTCACCTTATCTCCACACAACTTCATCAGCTCCCCCGCCTAAATATACAACGGCGTTTGAATTATAGTGTGTATAGTTGATGACCACCAAGCAAACTTGTTCGGAGAAAAAACTTTCGTATGGCCGTTGCCTTCCTATGAGAGGATTCAGCTTCGGTCGACAACCTTAGTGAAATAAAATAAGACAGGTTTTCGAACTATTTCAGAATCCTCAATATTCATTTTATTGACATGAATACATTTAACAGAAAGAAGCTGTGTTTGGAAGCTGGCGGCATTTTGAGAACTCGCTGCAGAAAGCATAGTCGATGGTGTCCTGTCCACATGAATCACTGACCACCACCGAACTGACCGGTCAGCAGTGCTGTGTCTCCTCTGGTGGGTTGTTTCGTAGCGATCGTATATTGATCATTCCGTCAAAATAGTCTGATTCAGATTTTCATCTGAAGGGATGCCACGGAGGAATTACTCGGACAGAATTGAAATAGATCTACAGCATCAACCTGTACCGAGAGTATAGTCCTCCAAAGCCACCCCATCCCTCGACCTACCAGCATGTCATCAAAACTGGCCACCTCACACCACACAGCTTAAGACGGGGTGGAGAAATGTAATATGTGATTCAATGAGCTGAAGTACTATATCTTTTCAAAGAAAACCAGATCATAGAGAGCATTAACACTCTACGTAGTTCTCTTCATGCATGTCCTGCAGAATCCGAAATGTGGCATTCTGCTGTCTGCAGACTTGAATGGAATACTCATAACCAGCGTTTGTAAGAAGGCAGGATCACCCCACCCCCCCCACCCCCTTTTTTTTTTTTCAATGAAATATCTGCAACTGTCAGCCAAAGAATAAATGCTAAGCAATAACTGGGCCAGTCAAATCAACCTTAGAGTATGAGGCAGTGGTGTGAGACAGTGTAATGAAAGAACGTTAGGAGACTGGTGGTAGGCCTAATACATAGGGGCAGCCTACTTCGTGATGTGGAACTCCAGATCCCAGAAACATGTGGTTCCCTTCTCTTCCAGAAACAATTCTTGGTTCCTGATTTGGTAGGGCGTGGTTAGGGATAAGGTATTTGCTAAAAATACTATTGGAAGGAAAAATTCCTTTTCTATGTTTTCTGACAACTGTTAAATTCATTTCCTACCTTTTTGCACGTCACATCGTACACAAAATAATGTTTGCAGAGCACGGATGGCGGTTTCTTGGACGCTGGAGGTGGCTGTCATTGCGACATGTTTGTCAGGTCAGTTGAAGTTGTCTGGTACACATGTATTGCAGAGCATGAAGAATGTCTATTCAGTCGTGTCTGTGCCTGTGCTAAATAATTAAGCCAGGTATTAGAAATTCGAAGAACAACAATGTTTTAAAGCTTTCAGCTGTATACTTATACGAGGAGAGGAAACATGTGGCGTCAATCACTGTGGCATGAAAGTGTTTGAAACGAAAACGACGAGAAAGACCGGGTGTGCTGGCTAGGCGATCGGATCAAAATGTGCGGTATTAAGCAGAACATGTAGGGCTAGCTGTATGAAGCAGAACATGTAGGGCTAGCTGTATGAAGCAGAACACGTAGGGCTAGCTGTATGAAGCAGAACATGTAGGGCTAGCTGTATGAAGCAGAACATGTAGGGCTAGCTGTATGAAACAGAACATGTAGGGCTAGCTGTATGAAGCAGAACATGTAGGGCTAGCTGTATGAAGCAGAACATTTAGGGCTAGCTGTATGAAGCAGAACATGTAGGGCTAGCTGTATGAAGCAGAACATGTAGGGCTAGCTGTATGAAACAGAACATGTAGGGCTAGCTGTATGAAGCAGAACATGTACGGCTAGCTGTATGAAGCAGAACATCTAGGGCTAGCGGTATGAAGCAGAACATGTAGGGCTAGCTGTATTAAGCAGAACATGTAGGGCTAGCTGTATGAAGCAGAACATGTAGGGCTAGCTGTATTAAGCAGAACATGTAGGGCTAGCGGTATGAAGCAGAACATGTAGGGCTAGCTGTATGAAACAGAACATGTAAGGCTAGCTGTATTAAGCAGAACATGTAGGGCTAGCTGTATGAAGCAGAACATGTAGGGCTAGCTGTATGAAGCAGAACATGTAGGGCTAGCTGTATGAAGCAGAACATGTAGGGCTAGCTGTATTAAGCAGAACATGTACGGCTAGCGGTATGAAGCAGAACATGTAGGGCTAGCTGTATTAAGCAGAACATGTAGGGCTAGCTGTATGAAGCAGAACATGTAGGGCTAGCTGTATGAAGCAGAACATGTACGGCTAGCGGTATGAAGCAGAACATGTAGGGCCAGCTGTATTAAGCAGAACATGTAGGGCTAGCAGTATGAAGCAGAACATGTAGGGCTAGCTGCATGAAGCAGAACATGTAGGGCTAGCTGTATGAAGCAGAACTTGTAGGGCTAGCGGTATGAAGCAGAACATGTAGGGCTAGCGGTATTAAGCAGAACATGTAGGGCTAGCGGTATGAAGCAGAACATGTAGGGCTAGCGGTATGAAGCAGAACATGTAGGGCTAGCTGTATGAAGCAGAACATGTAGGGCTAGCTATTTTTTCCATTAAACACAGCCTGCAGATGAACAGAGGGCAATCGGCTTTAAGATCGTCACCCTCCTGGTCTGGTTTCGATCAGGAATGAACAAGTTGTCCTTTGTGTCACTTTCACAATGATTTTCAAAGGAATGAACAAGTTGTCCTTTGTGTCACTTTCACAATGATTTTCAAAGGAATGAACAAGTTGTCCTTTGTGTCACTTTCACAATAATTTTCAAGGGCAAACGTACACTTGTGTGCCATGAGTCGGAACAATCGTTTGTGTTTGAAATTATTTTAACGTAATAATGCTCTTAGCATGATGGTTAGACCTATCCATCTTCCAGCAGATCAGCCAAAGAGTCCAGGAGAAGTCCCAAAGATATTGCTCAAAATAATGAACGAAATTAACAGAAAACATTGTTTCACATTGTGCTGAGGGCCAGTTCTTGGAATGAATCCGCAAGGGACTAAAATACAATGAACTAATAAATTCCAAGGATAAGTACCGAGCACCGTTCCAGCAACTTACAGAGCAGCTTGGTGTTGCAATGACTGCAAGAAATATTGAATTATAAACAAAGCTTGCTCTTATGTCTTAGATTGAAGAACTAGGGGAACATGCATTCATATCTGCAGTGGTAGATAATTCTGCCTAACTAACAGTATGTGCTTGAGTGGGTGAATGGGAAAAAAATAAAATAAATGCTTCTCAAAATGAGCCTTGCGGATTCATTCCAAGAACTGGCCCTCAGCACTTGTGTCTTAAGAGGTTAACTTTTTATATTTTCTACTTTTCACAAGAAAATGTAGCTTGTTTTGCTCTTTCATGATTTTCTTTTGCTTCTTTGGTGGCACCTTCGGTTGGTTTTTTGAAAACTCAACAAACATACTACGGTATTGCACACCAGCTTTTTCTGGGATAGCATTCTTCTTAAAACCGAAAAGGCAGAGGAGTCAAATTACCACTTTCCGCCGTCACTGAGGAGAAACAATCAGGTTTCGAAATATCGGTATCTGACCAGGAGTTATATGTTAGTGAGTTTCCTCCCCATTGGAGACTGTCTCCCTCTTGGAGACTATAAGCTTGCTGAAGGCTCATTTTGAGAAGCATTTATTTTATTTTTTCCCCATTCACCCACTCAAGCACATACTGTTAGTTAAGCAGAATTATCTACCACTGCAGATATGAATGCTTGTTCCCCCTAGTTCTTCAATCTAAGACATAAGAGCAAGCTTTGTTTATAATTCAATATTTCTTGCAGTCATTGCAACACCAAGCTGCTCTGTAAGTTGCTGGAATGGTGCTCGGTACTTATCCTTGGAATTTATTAGTTCATTGTATATATATATATATATATATATATATATATATATATATATATATATATATATATATTCATGCAAACTGAATGGAAACCATCCACGAACAACTGTATTTTTCAAGAAACTAGAATGGCGATACAAAATTGAAAAACACAGTGCCCTACTTATATCTAAATATTAAGATTTTTGTGTAAAATGGATGATATATAAACCATTAATAGAGGGTTCTTAAATGTGTTTTACTTTTGTATGATTTATCCGATTGCGATTCACCACAGTCCTAAGTTGAATTTTGAACAGTCTTTTGCGTGCCAATGTTATCTATATTGTTGATGTATTCGAGGCCTTTTTAAGATGTTTCTCTAGATAAAACATTGAATGAAAACGCCATTGATAACATCCATCCACCTCTCTCTCTCTCTCTCTCTCTCTCTCTCTCTCTCTCTCTCTCTCTCTCTCTCTCTCTCTCTCTCTCTCTCTCTCTCTCTCTCTCTTCTGGCTGTTAAAACAATTATTTCTCGACTTTGGATGGACAATGCCCTTTTGTTTTTCCTTTTTATGTTTGTGTTTCATGTTACTGAATGCAAATTTAAATTTTTTTTAAGTTATAAACAAAAAAAAATTGTTTCAGACGATCGGAGGAAACGTTTGTTTCTGTAATCATTTTAACGTGATAAGACTCGCAGCATGACGGACAGGCCTAATCATCGTCAGGTAGATCAGCCAAAGAATCTTGGGGAAGAGGTCCCAAACATGTCGCTCAGAGTGTGTGAACCGGATTAACCTGAAACCTTGTCCCAGACGATGCTTCATTCCAGCGGCTTCAATAGACTGCAAGCGTTAAAAGAGACATTTTTTTCTGAAGAATATCTAAACACGGAAACCAGTCGTAGATGACATTCTACCACAGTAGTCAAAGCCGACTGCGTGGCGTTCTTCTTCTCCTTCGCTGTGTGGAGAATCAGTGTTCCAGGCTCCTCCAGCTCTGTCGTTCTTCTTCTCCTTCACTGTGTGGAGAATCAGTGTTCCAGGCTCCTCCAGCTCTGTCGTTCTTCTTCTCCTTCACTGTGTGGAGAGTCAGTGTTCCAGGCTCCTCCAGCTCTGTCGTTCTTCTTCTCCTTCACTGTGTGGAGAATCAGTGTTCCAGACTCCTCCAGCTCTGTCGTTCTTCTTCTCCTTCACTGTGTGGAGAGTCAGTGTTCCAGGCTCCTCCAGCTCTGTCGTTCTTCTCCTTCGCTGTGTGGAGAATCAGTGTTCCAGGCTCCTCCAGCTCTGTCGTTCTTCTTCTCCTTTCTCCTTCACTGTGTGGAGAGTCAGTGTTCCAGGCTCCTCCAGCTCTGTCGTTCTTCTCCTTCGCTGTGTGGAGAATCAGTGTTCCAGGCTCCTCCAGCTCTGTCGTTCTTCTTCTCCTTCACTGTGTGGAAAGTCAGTGTTCCAGGCTCCTCCAGCTCTGTCGTTCTTCTCCTTCACTGTGTGGAGAGTCAGTGTTCCAGGCTCCTCCAGCTCTGTCGTTCTTCTCCTTCGCTGTGTGGAGAATCAGTGTTCCAGGCTCCTCCAGCTCTGTCGTTCTTCTCCTTCACTGTGTGGAGAGTCAGTGTTCCAGGCTCCTCCAGCTCTGTCGTTCTTCTCCTTCGCTGTGTGGAGAGTCAGTGTTCCAGGCTCCTCCAGCTCTGTCGTTCGTGTGTTTAAGTCCAGCTCCCTGAACGCCATCCCTTGTGATGTATCTTAAGTTGATGTGTATTAATATGTGATTCACTCTCTCTCTCTCTCTCTCTCTCTCTCTCTCCTCTCTCTCTCTCTCTCTCTCTCTCTCTCTCTCTCTCACACACACACACACACACACACACACACACACACACACACACACACACACATACGAACGCACACACACACACACACACACACACACACACACACACACACACACACACACACACACACACACACACACACACATACGAACGCACGCACACACACACACACACACACACACACACACACACACACACACACACACACACACACACACACACACACACACCGAGCAACTAATGCAAATTCAAGATTCTTCTATGCACTCTCTAAATTTGAAGTCAGATTGTTCCATAGTTTGTGAATAGAGATGCACTTGCATCAAGGCAGCTTATTTTTGGAGAGATACAGATGATAAAATTTTTAGGGTGCCCTGTCTCATTGGAGAGATACAGATGATATACATGTTTAGGGTGCCCTGTCTCATTTTAGTTCTAGGGGAAAGCATGCAACTGCTGACAAAAGGCAGCAGCTCAAACTGAACTCGCATCTGCCATGAAATTGGCCGTGAAATAAAAAAGTACACATACGAACGCGACACACACACACACACACACACACACACACACACACACACACACACACATATATATATATATATATATATATATATATATAATATATATATATATATATTATATATATATATATAAATAATTTAAAGTTGTATGGAAGGAGGGAAGAGATTCGGAAGAGCAGAATTTACAAGGCAGAGAATTACAAACAGAAGGGACATAGAAAAGGAGCGGTCAGTAAATGTTGTAGGGGAAGTAGGTGAAACAGAAAGAGTATGCCTTATAAAGACGAGCGAAGAGTTGGTGTTGATGACTATAGGTGAACCAGATTAGATAGCTATGCAAGGTTCATAGCGTTGACTGCACCAAGGTACCCATAAAAAGTAAGCCTACAGGTTATGTGTATGTGTACCATTCCATAAAAAGTAAGCCTACAGGTTATGTGTGTATGTGTACCATTCCATAAAAAGTAATCTTACAGGTTATATATGTATGTGTACCATTCCATAAAAAGTAAGCCTACATGTTATGTGTATGTGTACCATTCCATAAAAAGTAAGCCTACAGTTATGTGTGTATGTGTACCATTCCATAAAAAGTAAGCCTACAGGTTATGTGTGTTTGTGTACCATTCCATGAAAAGTAAGCCTACAGGTTATGTGTATGTGTACCATTCCATAAAAAGTAAGCCTACAGGTTATGTGTATGTGTACCATTCCATAAAAAGTAAGCCTACAGGTTATATGTGTATGTGTACCATTCCATAAAAAGTAAGCCTACAGGTTATGTGTATGTGTACCATTCCATTAGGGAAGTTTTGTGCAGCTGCACAGCAAGACATAAAAGGGACGTTTGTTTGTGTGTTTTTATACTGAACTAATGGAAAAGTTGTTTGCCCATGTATATGAAAATGACGCTTTGTGTTTGAATTTTGGAGGGATATGACTTTTTGTTATTATTGTTGAATTAAAGGAGGGATACAATTTACTTGTAATCATTGTTGTTTGCAGCAATCTATCCGATTGAAAGGCTAAGCATTTCTGTCCTGTGAGCACACATATATTGTGTATTCAGCCTTGTAAACAGGCGGTGTGTGTGTGTGTGTGTGTGTGTGTGTGTGTGAGATAAATGCACTTTGAGCAAACAAGCTGTTTGGAGTAGTGTCCGTTTTCATGTGCAAGAAATCAAAATCTACATGGACTCTGACCCTAGTTCCGTTCATCAGTTGCAGCCAACACACAAGACCAAAGCACAACCTGCGATGCCTTCACTGAGGCAGCACTGATGACCTACTGCTATTGCCATTTGGATAGAAGGCTGCTGGATGCCTACTCTGTGACCACCGTGACTGTCACCATGACCAGCTTGACGTATGACGGACCGGTGTGTGTGTTTGAAAACTACCCCAACGGAGAGATTCGGAGCCATCTGCTCCATGCTACCTGTTCGCTGCAGGTCCGCTCTCCCCATGGGCAGCTCTACACTCTTGTCATAGGCCTCCCCAGAAATTCAACCCTTCTGCAGGAGGCTAATGTGACGTGTATACCCGGGTCTTCGCGAAATGGGCTTTACCGTAGCGCACCCGTTCCTTACAGTGAGTCTCTTAATAATAATAATAATGAATACTTATATAGCGCCTATTCTCGGCTAGAGGCCAAGCTCTAAGCGCTTTACAATCAACACTCGTTTACACAACGGGCTGCCTGCCTGGGTAGTGCCGACTGAAGAGCTGCCAGCTGGCGCTTCATTCAGTCGTTTCCCGTGTCATCCATTCAGTATCGTTCAATATCGATCACTCATTTTCCTTACTTCCTTCATTCTTTCCATTTTCTCACGCAGGGTGCATGCTATTTGTAACGTGTCATCCATACCAACGGCCAAACTGGCCTACTCTTCCGAAAGTTGGTGATGGGATTTTACGTGTGTGCAAGATGTTATGCATGCGTTCACACACGGAACCTCGGTTTATAGTCTCATTCGAAGGACTGTATGGGAAATGGAGTCAGAACCAATGTTAACTCCGAGGGAAAAATCCCCCTGTACCGAAACGCCCCGGCGGAGGTTCGAACCCGCAACCCCAGGATCACCAAGATTACGAGTCAGGCGCTCTACCAACTGAGCTATTCCGGCCACACAATCAGGTAAACAATTTTGGTGTGTCTGATGTTATTAGCCACATGACGGCTGACATTCACCACCAATAACTCCACATTTTTGCTGAATTTATACCAGGATTAGCTGCTTGAGGAACTGGAGAGACCATAAAAGCCCTTTATTCTTGGAAGAAGAATTTAAACCCACAGCAAGTCAAAAGCACATTAAATCTTTAATTTCACGTTTACAAGAAAATGATAATATATGATTAATGAAATGGCCACAGGCGAAATAGGTTAAATAATTATGGACAGGACGAAAACTGGATGGCAATTCACCGGAACTGGTCGTACAGACGGAACTCTCAATGCAAATTGCACCACTACAAGGGCTCAACATATGTGTAACAACATCACCTAGATACAGCCGAGACAGATCAGTACACCAACACACACATCATATTAATTATGTCTCTTGTCTGTCGACAAGTGGCAGCCCAGGTCTCCATCTTTCTATCGGAAGTTAAGTTGAAAATAAAATGAGGCAGGGAACAGTGAACAATAAACAAGTAGGGTAACTCTTGCTCCCATAAAAAAAAACCTAACACAGAGTAACTTTTATTCAAGACTGGCATAGCCTTTTAAACTTGAATAAAGTCAGACAAATACAAAGACGAACAATCTAATAGTGGGGGGGAAAACAAGCACAGGCCAGCAACCACACCGTCATCACAGTAATGACTCGAAAGTTAGTTTCAATGCGAGGTCTGAGAGCGGAAACTGAAGCACATCTTTGAAAGAAAAAGATGACGGAGGGGTTGTTGGCCTGCGCTTGTTTTTCCACCACAATTAGATTGTTCATCTTTATATTTTGTCTGACTTTATTCAAGTTTAAAAGGTTATACCAGTCTTGAATAAAAGTTACTCTATGTTAGGTTTTCTTATGGGTGCAAGAGTTACCCTACTTGTTCATTGTTTAAAAGAAAAGTTATTCCTTCTGCAAGACGATCCGGACAGACAGATGACAGGGCAAAACCCGAACCCGAAGAAGACCTAAGAGGTCGAAACGCATCGTGTTTTGTCCTGTAAT
>CM031626.1:2197820-2211465 GCA_018398815.1 Conus ventricosus
CTGTTTGTGGGCATTGTCTTGCGGATCCAATAACTTTGCTTTTTAAAATTTTCTATCGGAAGTTAACCAAATTGGAGGAATAACGTAACCAGACACATGAACAAGATGGAGATGAAGAACAAAAACAAAGAGTAAACATAGTCTGGAGTATGATTCCGCTTCTTTCGTTAACAATCCGCTTCAGGGTGAGCTAGGTAAATGTTCTCTCTTTGGGATAAACTTGACAGAGGAAATCATGTATTTTGTCCCCTTGTGCCAAAAATAGTAACGTCCACTGGTGGGGCACACGCCACAATTAAGATTTTCACCAGATCACTGTATGATCCATGTGGGCAGTTTGAGGCCGACCAAACGTTTGACCCACCATTTGATGTTAAACTGATGGGGGGTTTACACTGATGACATCACATACAATCGTCAAAAACATGACCTTCACCTTGGCTGACGTGACAGTTCAGGCCTTCGCACTCACCCGTGATCCTATCTTTGCGCCAGCTGGAAGAGCCCCCCCCCCCCCCCCCCCCCCCACCTCCAAACAGTCCCATTCCTTTGATTTTAATCTGTCTGCTTGAAACCACCTGGCTAGTACCTTAATGGCCGTACAAAAGACAAAGAGGAGAATGAACTTTCAGACACAATGAACATTCTCAAAGCAATCCAACTGCGCCAGTCTATAAAGGAGACAGGGATGAAGAACAGAGGCGAACAGTAAACACAGTCTATAAAGGAGACAGAGATGAAGAACAGAGACGAACAGTAAACACAGTCTATAAAGGAGACAGGGATGAAGAACAGAGGCGAACAGTAAACACAGTCTATAAAGGAGACAGGGATGAAGAACAGAGGCGAACAGTAAACACAGTCTATAAAGGAGACAGGGATGAAGAACAGAGACGAACAGTAAACACAGTCTATAAAGGAGACAGGGATGAAGAACAGAGACGAACAGTAAACACAGTCTATAAAGGAGACAGGGATGAAGAACAGAGACGAACAGTAAACACAGTCTCAAGGCCGATTCAGCTTCCTCCGTTAAAAATGCATTTCAACGTGAGCTAGGGAAGTGGTGTTTGTCAGGGATAAACTTGACGAAGGAAATCATGTCTGGTTGGTGTCCCCTGGCACCAAAAATAGTAATGGTAGATGGAGACCTCGGCTTGCTCACCGCGGTGATCGTTGTCTGCGCTCTCTCTCTCTCTCTCGCTCTCTCTGTCTGTCTGTCTCTCTCTCTCTCTCTCTCTCTCTCTCTCTCTCTCTCTCTCTCTCTCTCTCTCCTCTCTATATGTTGATAATAATCTTTCTTGGTCTCATCACCTTCGCAGTTTATGTAAATCAATATCCAGACAAACATATCAGTTGTGCAAGATTAAGCATTTCTTAAACCTTCATGCCAGGAAATTGTTCCTACACGCACATATTCTCTCTTCAATCAATTATTGTTCAACACTATTTGATTCCGCTAGTGCTAATGCCATGAAACCTCTTAAGAGTGTCTACAAAAGAGCACTTAAAGCAGTTCTATTAAAATCATCTAGTCTTAGTGAAGGGGATTATACTAAAGCGGGGGCTCTTCCGTTACAAGAAATGTTTGCTGTCAACAAATGTCAGCTAATGCAAAAATTGCATCGGGTTTAGCACCAGAAACTCTTCAGTCCAAATTTAGCATAAACCCTAGGGATTCAACCAAATTCCAGGTTCCCACACCTAGAATAGATCTATTTAAATCAAGCTTATCTTACTCAGGTAGCGTGGTTTGGAATTCACTTCCACTACATTTCCGATGTACTCATATTACAGAATCCTTCAGGGAAAAACTAATCACACATTTCACAGCAGACCATTGCTATTAGAACAAAATACATATACCAGGGCACACCCTCTGTTTTGCTGCATATTAAACTGATACGCCGTTTCCTTTCCACTGATGTTTTTAAAAAACAGATAATGATAAATGAGAGATATGGTTACTATTGGTTATATTAATGATTGAAATCATATTATGATGAATGAGTATTGTGGTCGCTGGTTTTATTGGTGCATTGTCACGAATAGATTGATGTCTTAATACTTTTATTTCTTTGAGCACTGTAACTGCAAGGTGATAAATGTGTGTCCGGATTACTGTTGATCATATTGATGTATTGCTTTTTATTCAAATTTATAGTAATGTTTAGCATGTAATATTTTGGATAGAAAAATGGAATTATAATCTCTCTCTCTCTCTCTCTCTCTCTCTCTTTTCTCTCTCTCTCTCTCTCTCTCTCTCTCTCTCTCTCTCGTTAACTACGGCTGCGTTTCGATGGATTGTCGCTTAATTAATAATTATAAATTTGGGTTGTGTATGAATGGTAAAGAAGAAAACAACAAAGATGGGGGAAGGTAAATAATAATGGCATCTCTCTCTGTCTCTCTCTCTCTCTCTCTCTCTCCTCTCTCTCTCTCTCTCTCTCTGTCTCTGTCTCTATCTCTCTCTCTCTCTCTCTCTCTCTCTCTCTCTCTCTCTCTCTCACACACACACACACACACACACACACACACACACACTACACACACACACACACACACACACACACACACACACACACACACACACCACGCACGCATCATGAAAAATAAATGTTATAATTATTGATGCTAGGAATTTATTGCTGCTTACTGATAATTGATTGTTCGTTCTCGTTTTGCCTTATAACCACATCATATAAATGTAAAAGAAAGAACAAATGTTGATATTATTGATGCATTGTAATTGTCTTAGTTTATTATTCTTAGCAGGTTGTTGTATGTTAATCTTTTACAATAATAATAATAATAATATATAATAATATATAGATTTTATATAGCGCAATTCTTCGAATCAACTCATTGCGCTCTACAATCAATACTCATTTACAAAAGGAATGTAATTCTTTTCTCTCTCTCTCTCTCTCTCTCTCTCTCTCTCTCTCTCTCTCTCTCTCTCTCTCTCTCCCCTTCGATAGGAGGATCGCTTATTCCATATCTGTGTGTGCTAACTCTTTTCTTCTTTGTAATCAATTTCTTTATTCTTGTTTGTTGTTTAAATCGGTTCCTTTTCCTTTTAAAGTCATCTACGCCTGAACTGTTAATGCATAAACTTTTTAATGTTGTGAATATATGTGTGTTTGTTAAAAGTTTTGTAAGTTTTCGTCGCTAGTCATACTTAGTCCCTTAACGGGGCAAGGGCCGGATGAAAAAAAGCATGTGTTTGCTTATCTGTTACCCTTGGAAATAAAGATTATCATCATCATCATCATCATCATCATCTCTCTCTCTCTCTCTCTCTCTCTCTCTCTCTCTCTCTCTCTCACTGGATTAAATGATTGATTGTATTAGACGTATCGGAAAGAGACACAAGGGGAGGCAATTGGATGGAAAGAAGAAAAGGAAAAAAGTGTGAAAGAAGAAAAGACACTGCGTGTGCCTCGTTTCTGTATCACACACACACACACACGCACGCACACACACACACACACACACACACACACACACACACACACACACACACACACACACACACACACACACACACACACACACAGAGTATTGTTAAAATTGTTAATCCTGCAGTCGTCGCTTTTCAACTACCATGTTTTTCCATTGCTTTCTGCAGAGTGGTAGAAATGTAACTGGTGTAAAGCAGAGTGGTAGAAATGTAACTGGTGTAAAGCAGAGTGGTAGAAATGTAACTGGTGTAAAGCAGAGTGGTAGAAATGTAACTGGTGTAAAGCAGAGTGGTAGAAATGTAACTGGTGTAAAGCAGAGAAGGAAGGAACAGAGAGAGGAAGACGCACATTGAGTTGTTAACATTGTGTAAACTGTGGTCGCTTTTCGCCTACAACGGGTTTCCATTGCTTTCTGTCAACTCATCGAAATTCAACCAGTGCTTGGTGAGAAGGCGGCATATGGTAGGACTCACATGGTAAGAAGGCGGCATATGGTAGGACTCACATGGTAAGAAGGCGGTGTATGGTAGGACTTGCATGGTAAGAAGGCGGCATATGGTAGGACTCACATGGTAAGAAGGCGGCATATGGTAGGACTCGCATGGTAAGAAGGCGGCGTATGGTAGGACTCGCATGGTAAGAAGGCGGCATATGGTAGGACTCACATGGTAAGAAGTCGGCATATGGTAGGACTTGCATGGTAAGAAGGCGGCATATGGTAGGACTCACATGGTAAGAAGGCGGCATATGGTAGGACTCACATGGTAAGAAGGCAGTGTATGGTAGGACTCACATGGTAAGAAGGTGGTGTATGGTATGACTCGCATGGTAAGAAGGCGGCATATGGTGGGACGCACATGTTAAGAAGGCGGCACATGGTAGGACTCACATGGTAAGAAGGCAGTGTATGGTAGGACTCATATGGTAAGAAGGTGGTGTATGGTAGGACTCGCATGGTAACAAGGTGGTGTATGGTAGGACTCACATGGTAAGAAGGCGGCGTATGGTAGGACTCGCATGGTAAGAAGGCGGCATATGGTAGGACTCACATGGTAAGAAGGCGGCATATGGTAGGACTCACATGGTAAGAAGGCGGCGTATGGTAGGACTCGCATGGTAAGAAGGCGGCATATGGTAGGACTCACATGGTAAGAAGGCGGCATATGGTAGGACTTGCATGGTAAGAAGGCGGCATATGGTAGGACTCACATGGTAAGAAGGCGGCATATGGTAGGACTCACATGGTAAGAAGGCAGTGTATGGTAGGACTCACATGGTAAGAAGGTGGTGTATGGTATGACTCGCATGGTAAGAAGGCGGCATATGGTGGGACGCACATGTTAAGAAGGCGGCACATGGTAGGACTCACATGGTAAGAAGGCAGTGTATGGTAGGACTCGTATGGTAAGAAGGTGGTGTATGGTAGGACTCGCATGGTAACAAGGTGGTGTATGGTAGGACTCACATGGTAAGAAGGCGGCATATGGTAGGACTCACATGGTAAGAAGGCAGCGTATGGTAGGACTCACATGGTAAGAAGGCGGCACATGGTAGGACTCACATGTGACAACAATCATCAAATGTCGGGGAAAACGTCTTTGAGCCAACCTGTCATGGGCAAAAATCTGCTAGTCTCGTCTGAACAAGGTTGCTCATGAATCTCCCAAAACTAGCCAGGATGTTGACAAAAATATCATTGTTTAATCATTCAGACAGAAAGACATAAATCGTCACAGCTGTCGCATACACAAACACACACACGCACGCACACACACACACACACACACACACACACACACACACACACACACACACACACACACACACACACACACCCAGGGTTGAACTACGAAGAAAACAACCAAAGGTGCTCAACCTCGGCACGTGGAACGTGCAAACTCTACTGGACAACGCCCAGGCAGACAGACCAGAACGAAGAACTGCACTGGTCGCCAAAGAACTTGCTCGCTACAATGTCGACATAGCAGCACTCAGCGAAACACGCGTAGCGGACAAAGGCCAACTTAGAGAATGTGGTGGAGGATACCCGTTCTTCTGGAGCGGACGCAGCAGCACTGAACGGCAAGAGGCAGGCGTGGGATTTGCCATCAGATCCCATCTCACCTGGAAACTTGTCAAGCTCCCGGAGGGCATAAACGATCGCATGATGACACTCCAGCTTCCACTTGGAAACAAGAAGAGTGCAACAATAATCAGCGCGTACGCCCCAACAATGACCAACCCAAATGACATCAAGGACAAGTTCTACGAAGAATTAGACTCTCTCATCACAGCAGTCCCACCGTCTGAGAAGCTAATTGTACTCGGGGACTTCAATGCCAAGGTGGGGACAGATCACCAGACCTGGGAAAGGATCATTGGGAGACACGGTACTGGCAGCTGCAACAGCAATGGCCTCCTGCTCCTCAAGATGTGCGCTACTCACGACCTCGTCATCACCAACACTCTGTTCCGCCTCCCTACCCGCAACAAGACATCGTGGATGCATCCACGCTCCAAGCAATGGCATCTGATTGATTATGTCTTCACAAGGAAGAGAGATGTGCGAGACGTGAGTGACGAAGGCCAAGTGCGGTGCCGCCTGCTGGACTGATCATCGCCTCATCGTGTCAAAAGCTCAAACTCCACATCCTGCCCATGCGAAGACCCCAAGGTCAGAAGACTGCAGAGAGGCTCAACGTCTCCAAGCTCAAGGATAGCAAAGTTGCAGAAGATTTCTCCAATGATCTAGATGGCAGGCTGCCCAAGACACGAGAGGATGACCACAGCAGCATTGAAGAGCAATGAGAGGCCTTCAGAGATGCAGTCCACTCTACTGCCCTCGAACACCTCGGACCAGCAACCCGTAGAAACCAAGACTGGTTTGATAAGAATGACGCAGAAGTGCAGACACTACTGTCAAAGAAATACCAGCTGTTCAGAGCGCACCAGAATGACCCCACGTCACAAGCTTTGGAAGATGCATTCACCAGTGCAAAACAAAAAGTGAAGAAGAGGCTTCGCGAAATGCAGGATGCCTGGTTCAGCAAAAAGGCCGATGAAATCCAGGGCTACGCAGACAGTCATGACATCAAGCGTTTCTATGATGCTCTGAAGGCTGTGCATGGACCCCAGTCCTCCGGCTCCTCCCCCCCCCCCCCCCCCCCCCCCCCCCCCCCCCACAATGCAGATGTGACCCAGCTGCTGACAGAAAAGAAGCAGATTCTGGAGAGATGAGCTGAACACTCTAACCAGGTCCTCAACTGCCCTGCCTCAGTCAACGACGAGGCCATTGCATGCCTACCTCAAGTGGAGATCAGGCAAGACCTTGACACCTCCCCCCACCTCCCCCAGACAGAAGAAGTCAGAAAGGCAATCAAACAACTTTCCTGTGGCAAAGCGCTAGGATCTGATGCAACCCCTGCCAAAGTTTACAAATCAGGAGGCCCAGCCTTGACACAGAAGCTGACGCAGCTCTTCCAGTCCATGTGGCATGAAGAGAGGGTCCCACAACAGTTGAAAGATGCCAACATTCTCCACATCTGCAAGAGAAAAGGCAACCGCCAGTCCTGCGACAATCACTGAGGCATCTCTCTCTTGTCCATAGCTGGGAAGATCTTGGCTCGTGTCCTGCTCAACAGCCTTCCACTACACCTTGAGCAGGGTCTCCTCCCAGAAAGCCATTGTGACTTTCGTGCAGAACGTGGAACTGCAGTCATGATATTTGCTGCACGACAGCTCCAGGAAAAATGCCAAGAGCAGCAAAGCGATCTGTTCGTGACCTTTGTCTATCTGAACAAGGCCTTCGATATGGTTAGTAGAGATGGCTTGTGGAAGATCATGGAGAAATTTGGCTGTCCCAGCAGGTTCATTACGATCGTCCGACAGTTCCACGACGGCATGATGGTGAAAGTACTGGATGATGAAGGCGAGTCAGAAGCCTTCCCAGTGACCAACGGCGTAAAGCAAGGCTGCGTTCTCCCCCGACACTCTTCAGCGTGGTCTTCTCCGCCATGCTGACTGATGCCTTCTGTGACTGCCAGGGTGGTATACACGTCAGATACAGAGCTGACGGCGGGCTGTTCAACCTCAGGCGACTGCAGGCTGTTACAAAGGTGAAAGAGACCATCATCAGGGACTTCTTGTTTGCTGATGACTGCGCCCTCAATGCCAGCACAGAGCAGATGATGCAGCACGAAATGGACTGCCTCTCACGAGCCTGCAACAACTTCGGTCTCACCATCAGCACCAAAAAGACCAAAGTGATGTATAAGCCTGCACCAGGTAAACCCTACCAGGAACCACACATCACGGTATAGGAACAGAACTTACAAGCAGTTGACAACTTCACCTAACTGGGCAGCACACTCTCATGAGCTGTGAACATTGACGCAGAGGTCAGGAACAGGATTGCCAAAGCCAGCTCTGTGTTTGGGAGACTCCATGAAAATGTCTGGGAGCGGAGAGGACTAAGCCTTACCACCAAGCTGAAGGTCTACCATGTAGTGGTACTAACCACCCTCTTCTATGCCAGTGGAGAGCTGGACTGTCTGCAGCAGACACGCCAAACAGCTCGGCCATTTTCACCTCAACTGTCTCCGCTGACTCCTACACATCAAGTGGCAGGACAAAGTCCCAGACACTGAGGTCTTGGAAAGGGCCAGCATCCTCAGCATCTACACTCTCCTTCAGAAATCCCGAACCAGATGGTCTGGTCACATCGTCAGGATGACAGAGATGGTCTGGCCACATCGTCAGGATGACAGATAGTCGACTGCCGAAACAGCTGCTGTACGGAGAACTGAGTCAGGGCAAGTGCAAAGTTGGGGGGGGGGGGCAGAAGAAACGTTTCAAGGACTGCCTCAAAGTGTCCCTCAAAGGCCTGGACATAAACCTCAACACCTGGGTATCGCTTGCCCTGGACCGCCCAGCCTGGCGAAACTGCATCACAAAGAGTGCACGTACATCAGAGAAGAGACACACAGCAGAAGCTGAGAGAAAGCGAGCCACGCGCAAGGCCAGAGCTACCTCCACCTCCACTGTAGCGCCCACCCACATGTGTCCCACATGTGGGCGCTCCTTCCGGGCCCAGATCGGCCTCACCAGCCACCTGCGGACACACACTCAGCAATCTTCCATCTGAGATTGAAGTCATGGTCATCTTCGAAATCGAAGGACGAACAACAACAAGCCTTGAATCGCAGTCAGGTTAAATCTTCAAGAGAGAGTGATCAGATGCAGCCTTGTGTTCCATCTGAATAGGCAATACCGTCTATCTCCGTTTTCTTTATGTGTGTCGCGCGCGTGCTTGTGTGTGTGTGTATGTGTGTGTGCACACGCGCGCGCGTGCATGCACAGGAGCGTTCGCATGGGCACACGCGTGCATGTATACAGGTCTTTACATGCATATGCGTGTATTTGTGAATATGCTGGCACTTCTTTTTCTCATGACATATTTGTTTCCGTGCGTGCGTGCAATCGTGTGTGTGTGTGTGTGGGGGGGGGGGGGGGGGGGGGGGGGGGGGGGGGTAGGCACTAGATACCACAATAATCGACTTGGACGCTTTAAACAGCAGAACTCCACGTTACTGGTATGGAGTTACCTTGCGAGGGGGAGGGGGGGCGGGGAGGGGGAAAGACAGATTAATTAAAAGAAAATGGGGGAGGGAGGGGCAAGAGAAGGGATACAATATTGTAGGTTTGGTTTGTGCAGGGAATGTTCAAGCATGACTAGTTTGCGTCCCTTTGTTGGCTGGTGTTTTCATGCCATACTGAACGATCTGTGGTACAGCCGCTGGACACACGTAGTGGGCTATCTCTACTGTTATGAGGACCGTTTATGTCATCCCACTGCATCCCTTAGACTCCGACCTGTCTGTCTAGTGTTATGAACACAATTGATGGTCAGTGATTGAAGCATGCCGTGATTGAGTGACAAGCTTGTTTGTTTTTGTTTGTTTGCTTTTTTTTTCATTTTGTACTTTTTTGCTTTCATTCACTTCTTCAGTGTCAACGTATTCTTGACTGAGGTCAAATCTTGACTGAGGTCAAATCTTAAAATTCAGATGTTAAAAAATTCACACATCGTAATCCACAGGGTTACACACAGTACTAACTACTCCTAATATTTCAGAGGCTGCAGACGACAGCGTGGCGGTTTCAGTGGACCACGACGATGATGATGATGATGTCGATGATGCTGACATCGCCATCACAATATTCCTGGTGTTAGTCAACCTGGTTCTAGCAGCCCTGTTCGGCGCGTGCTTCTTCAGCTACTGCAGCCAGAGACAGACGAAGAAGAGAACTCCTGAGGAAGGGAGTCCATCACAGGCCAAGTTGGAGCCCGATCCAGACACTGCCTTCACAGGGGTGGAGACGGGGTCTGTGGCGTCAAAGACAGTGTGAAGACCTCTTCAAGCCAAGGCTGGGGAGCTGCTACCACAAAGTCCAGTGCGGCAGAAAAGAAGAGTGTCAACCCAGTCGCCTGTGGCTGCAGCGCAGGCAGGGCCACATAAAGCGGTGCCAGCAGAAAGGGGTGGCAGCAGAAAGGGGTGCCAGCAGAAAGGGGTGCCAGCAGAAAGGGGTGCCAGCAGAAAGGGGTGCCGGCAGAAAGGGGTGCCAGCAGAAAGGGGTGCCAGCTGAAAGGGGTGGCAGCTGAAAGGGGTGGCAGCAGAAAGGGGTGCCAGCAGAAAGGGGTGCCAGCAGAAAGGGGTGCCAGCAGAAAGGGGTGGCAGCTGAAAGGGGTGGCAGCAGAAAGGGGTGCCGGCAGAAAGGGGTGGCAGCTGAAAGGGGTGGCAGCAGAAAGGGTGGCAGCAGAAAGGGGGGGCGGCAGAAAGGGGTGCCGGCAGAAAGGGGTGCCGGCAGAAAGGGGTGCCGGTAGAAAGGGGTGCCGGCAGAAAGGGGTGGCAGCAGAAAGGGGTGCCGGCAGAAAGGGGTGCCGGCAGAAAGGGGTGCCGGCAGAAAGGGGTGCCGGTAGAAAGGGGTGGCAGCAGAAAGGGGTGCCGGCAGAAAGGGGTGCCAGCAGAAAGGGGTGCCAGCAGAAAGGGGTGGCAGCTGAAAGGGGTGGCAGCAGAAAGGGTGGCAGCAGAAAGGGGTGCCGGCAGAAAGGGGTGCCGGCAGAAAGGGGTGCCGGCGGCAGCAGAAAGGGGTGGCAGCAGAAAGGGGTGCCGGTAGAAAGGGGTGGCAGCAGAAAGGGGTGCCGGCAGAAAGGGGTGCCGGTAGAAAGGGGTGGCAGCAGAAAGGGGTGCCGGCAGAAAGGGGTGCAGGCAGAAAGGGGTGCCGGCAGAAAGGGGTGCCGGCAGAAAGGGGTGCCGGCGGCAGCAGAAAGGGGTGCAGGCAGAAAGGGGTGCCGGCAGAAAGGGGTGCCGGTGGCAGCAGAAAGGGGTGGCAGCAGAAAGGGGTGGCAGCAGAAAGGGGTGGCAGCAGAAAGGGGTGGCAGCGACAGTGCCCAGGGTGGAGAAGGGTACCGTCCGATGCAGCCAAGTGGAATGCCAGAATCGGAGGACTCTTGAAGAATGCTTCATCGGTGATAGGGAAATCAGACGGGTACCGTCCGATGCAGCCAAGTGGAATGCCAGAATCGGAGGACTCTTGAAGAATGCTTCATCGGTGATAGGGAAATCAGACGGGTACCGTCCGATGCAGCCAAGTGGAATGCCAGAATCGGAGGACTCTTGAAGAATGCTTCATCGGTGATAGGGAAATCAGACGGGTACCGTCCGATGCAGCCAAGTGGAATGCCAGAATCGGAGGACTCTTGAAGAATGCTTCATCGGTGATAGGGAAATCAGACGGGTACCGTCAGATGCAGCCAAGTGGAATGCCAGAATCGGAGGACTCTTGAAGAATGCTTCATCGGTGATAGGGAAATCAGACGGGTACCGTCAGATGCAGCCAAGTGGAATGCCAGAATCGGAGGACTCTTGAAGAATGCTTCATCGGTGATAGGGAAATCAGACGGGTACCGTCAGATGCAGCCAAGTGGAATGCCAGAATCGGAGGACTCTTGAAGAATGCTTCATCGGTGATAGGGAAATCAGACAGGCGCAGTCTCCCTCTCTCTAGACATTGTCCAATTCAAGAACCAGCCAACCAGAAAAGACCCAGACCAATTAACCCTCTGTTTCACGTGTCTAACACAGATAAATACCACCAATTAACCCTCTGTTTCACGTGTCTAACACAGATAAATACCGCCAATCAAAAAGATCGCCGGCGATCGAGTCAAAGAATATTTTTCTTCTGTTTTCAAATAAATAAGTACAGTTAGTGGTTTGATTGCTAGTCTTTCAGATCAGATGATCAGTGGATGATAAAAGTGCTGCATGTACTGACCACACATCGACAGAAACCCTTGCAGCAAAAAAAAAAAAAAAGACATTGTCACTAACCACATTGTGTGGAATAGTCAACCGTGATAGCCTTCAAAAAGCGACTGCATAATAGTCATGCTGTCCTTGGGGAAAGGACACATTCACGTAGATTGGAACGGCCACCTTGGCCCGATGGTGAGTTCCCCTTCAAAGTGACAATTAGTGGGAAGTATAGACTGGCCAGCACAAAACCAGTGTTGCTGAGTATACCGTGAGCTCAAATGGGAGACCGGGTGCAGTTCTGAGAGTGTTGTTTCGATTTCTTGACCAACACTGCGGATGCTTTGCCTTTAAGGCATGTTGGACACGGAGATAGAGACATCAGCACATTCGCTAAGGGTCGTTCCCCATTGTATGAGTAACAATACTTTATAACAATGACTTGCAATGCATGAACAGTCAAATTAAACATCGGTCTGTAGACATGTGCCGCAAATTAGGACCAGTGAAATATTAACATTCGCTTTGATGAAAAATTATCACCATAGCTTGGCGTTGCTCTAATGGAAACTGACACTGAAAGACATCACCATAGCTTAGCGTTGCTCTAATGGAAAATGACACTGAAAGACATCACCATAGCTTAGTGTTGCTCTAATGGAAACTGACACTGAACGACATCACCATAGCTTAGCGTTGCTCTAATGGAAAATGACACTGAAAGACATCACCATAGCTTGGCGTTGCTCTAATGGAAACTGACACTGAAAGACATCACCATAGCTTGGCGTTGCTCTAATGGAAACTGACACTGAAAGACATCACCATAGCTTGGCGTTGCTCTAATGGAAACTGACACTGAAAGACATCACCATAGCTTGGCGTTGCTCTAATGGAAACTGACACTGAAAGACATCACCATAGCTTAGCGTTGCTCTAATGGAAACTGACACTGAAAGACATCACCATAGCTTAGCGTTGCTCTAATGGAAACTGACACCGAAAGACATCGCCATCGCTTCGCGTTGCTCTAATGGAAACTGACACCGAAAGACATCGTCATAGCTTGGCGTTGCTCTAATGGAAACTGACACTGAAAGACATCACCATAGCTTGGCGTTGCTCTAATGGGAAACTGACACTGAAAGACATCGCCATAGCTTGGCGTTGCTCTAATGGAAACTGACACTGAAAGACATCACCATCGCTTGGCGTTGCTCTAATGGAAACTGACACTGAAGACATCGCCATAGCTTGGCGTTGCTCTAATGGAAACTGACACTGAAAGACATCACCATAGCTTGGCGTTGCTCTAATGGAAACTGACACTGAAAGACATCACCACAGTTTTGTGTTGTTTTAACGGAAAATGACACTGAAAAGACATGAGCACTGTTTAGTGCCGCTTTGATGGAAAATGACACAGAGAGACATGACCGTTGTTTAGTATCGCTTTGATGGAAAATGACACAGAAAGACATGACCGTTGTTTAGTGTCGCTTTGATAAAAAAAAAATGACACTGTCAAGACATGAGCACTGTTCAGTGTCGCTTTGATGGAAAACGACATTGTTTGGTGTCGGAAGGGGGGGGGGGGGGGGGCAGGGGAGGTGCAGGACAGAAGATAGAGATCTGTCGTCATGGGAGGCTAATGATCCACCACCAAAGTTCAGTGCGAACACATTTTTTGTTATGAAACATACATCACTGCACTCACTTGGAACCGGTCCACGTACAATGCAGTGTTATGACAGTCACGCAGCGCGATGCAGTGTATGACAGTACTGTGTGGAGCAGTTCCCTGTGTCACCATCAACCATTACCAAAGGTATGGGTGGAGGCGTGAGAACAACTGGCTACGAATTT
>CM031626.1:2211565-2243469 GCA_018398815.1 Conus ventricosus
TGTTGTTGTGTGTGTGTCTAGTGTGTGTGTGTTGCATGGGCGCCTCTCTGTCTGTCTGTCTGTCTCTCTCTGTCTCTCTCTTCTCTGTCTGTTTGTCTGTCTGTCTGTTCTGAGGGCAACTTGACCTTAACGGGTTTTGTCAGGGTTGCCGGTGATTCTCTCTCTCTCTCTCTCTCTCTCTCTTCCGCCACAGGAAAAGGCGGCTTTTAGGCCACTTTCGCCCAAAACTTGGTGGTGGAGCAAGTGGAGTAGAACAGACATTTATCTGTTCTCTCATGTAGTAGCAAGTCGTGGCTCCATTGCTTCTAGTGACTCCTCGATCTCCCTTCAGTGCACGCTCACGTACTCTGCACAGAGTTTCATCCTTACTTTGTTCTTCCTTCAATTGTGAAGGCGTCACTGTTGCCAAGACTGACTGCTTGACTCTAAGTACCGATTTAGTTCCTTCCCGCGATGTTCCGGGATTTTCAATAGCTGCCATTGTCTCATTCTCATCCTCCTTGTCATTCTGATGTCTAATTGTGTCTTGCTCTGTTACTTTTCTCGCAGGGGTATTCTGCTTTGAATTCTCTTCCTTTGCCTTCGATGGAGCATAGTGATGATCCATGTTTACCTCCTTTTCTACTATCTCATGTACTATGGGCTTGGCCTCATTCTTGCTCTCTTGCTTCTCATATCGCGTCCTGTTTTCGTTTCCTATCAAAACTGGCACGGGTGCGTCATCTGCTACCAATACTTCTGCCTTCCCACTGTAATATGGCGTTTCCAGTTTCACGATCGCTGTTGGGAGGTTTGCCGTCATGTTGTTTGCATAACGAACAACTTTGCTACGACCTGTGTGGCATTTCGCTGGCACCACATTTTTCTTTACTTGTGTTTGGGTGGCGCCGGTGTCCCTCATACCTTCAGTCTTCGTTCCTTCAACCTTTACAGAGCAGTAGTACTTGTTTCGGTTTCCTTTTTCCAGAACCTGGACTGCTGCTTGTGTGTTTTCTTCAGGAACAGTATCTCCTATGATCACTGATACTTGTTCATTGTCCGGGCAGTTCTTAATGAAATGTGGTCCTCCACATTTGTAGCATCCCTTCCTATTGACCTGATGGAATCTTGGGGGTCCTCTGTAGCTTCTGTAGTTTGATATTCCCTCAGACTTCTCACCAGAGTGAATGTGGTTTCTCACGGTTTTCGCCACCTCTTGTGAGTTGTTACGCTGGTCTGTTTGGTTCTTATTCTGGTTCTGTGGCTGCTGAGATCTCGTGTTGATCATCTTCCCATTGATAAATCTCCTTTCTGCAAGCCTAGACTCATCGAAGAGCTCTGCTGCAACCAACACTTCCTTCTTGCCTGCTGGAGCTTTCTCTCGGATAAATCTTGCCTTGTCCATTGGCAGGGTCTCTAAGAACTTTTCCATGACCAACATCTCTTTCAAATCTGCGTCATTTTTGTTTGACATCTCGACCCACCTCTTCAACATATGGTCGAGACGTTCCCAGTAGACACTATTTTCTTCGCCATCACGCGGTTTTGCGCTGCGAAACTTCTTGCGATAGGTGACCGCGTTCAGCTGACTACGTTTTAGTAGCACATTTTTAATAATATTGTAGTCAGCACTATCCTCAACCGGTATTTGAATATAGGCTTCTCTGGCCTCACCCTTCAGTAAAGGTACCAATCTAATACCCCATTCATTCTCACTCCACTTACTTAGCGTCGCAACGCGTTCAAACTGGACAAGGTACGCCTCGATGTCCTTGCGATCCTCAAGAAAAGGCATTTTGACCTTGTGGGTTGCTTGCGCGTGGTTGGCGTTGATTTGCTGAGCTGCAACTCGCGTGTTCGACTCAATACGTCTTATCTCCAGCTCATATTCCATATGTTTTTCTTCGCGTTCGCGCTCAGCGACGAGTCTTCTCTCTCTCGCTCTGCGGCAAGCTTTGCCTCTTCGCGCTCGCGTTCGGCAGCAAGTCTTTTGTCCTCTCGCTCTGCGGCAAGCTTTGCCTCTTCGCGTTCGGCAGCAAGTTGCCTCTCTATATAGGCAATCAAGTCGCCTTCCTTCAAACCAAGGGCTTCGCCCTGTGCTTTGTACATAACGAATGCAGGGTCCATTGCAACTTGACCTTGTGATGCTGTCACAGGAGTATTAGATCTCTGTCCTTTTGGCATCACGCAATTTATACGTGTATACAATTATTTTATAAAAATATCAAACTCAAGCAAATCACTTATAATGAGTCACAGATTAAACAATCCTTTCTACGATTGCGACAGTGTACTTTGATATGCAAATATATCTATCACTGAGTCGGTATAGGACTAGTGATCTCAATTCTCTTCACTAGTCTGTCCGGATAAGACAAACCAATTACATACGACTAAATCTTCTTCTCAAAACGATTGTATATAACCATACAAGAAAATATGTCTGCAATAGTGGGCCGATTTCTACCTGACAGCTATATCCAAAGTGATATTGGAGCACTTCACAATAGACTAATGAAATTTACGACATAGAAAAATTAATTTGGATTTTGTATAGGCTGAAAGAACTATCTAATGCTACACTATGAGGGACTAGTGTGCACCTAAGGAGAATCTGGGCTCCACCCAACCTCCCGCATCCGAAGTGAAGGAGGGACAATGATTGTCCGCAAAGCCGGAGCTATATGAAGGCGAACCGAGGGATCGAACGTATCCCACCGCTGCCACCAATTTATGTCACGCCGAATGGTGTGACGGCTGTTCGATTCGCCTATCGCTCGACAACTTCACGTCCAACCGATCGCACCCACTCTTCACGACAGAAGCAAAATAAACAATTCACAATTTTATTGACGAATGTGTGTATGTGTGGACGTGTTGGATGATCGTTTCTGCGTTAAAAAAAAAAAGTATGGAATAAATAAAATTTGAATAAAAGCTTGTCCTTATCTGGCACGGGCACTAAGATGTTAACGTCTGGGAATGATGTCAGTCCTTGTCACGCCTTGTGAAGTCATCTGCTCCTCCAGTTCTTCAGGTCCAGATCCCATCATGAAGTACCGTAGCGTAGCGTAGATCTGAACAATCGGCCCACAATGCGTGATCTGCACAGGAGCCTTATGTTGGAGTATTTCTTCACCGATGTTATAAATTGCCCGGCAAATCTATTGTATATATGTAAATTGTACGACAAGATCTAAGACAAACATGACAACACTGATGAATGCAATCTAGTGTGTGGTGTCATGTATGCGATGTCTACCGCGGGCACAATGATACAGTAAAGATGTAGATGGGATGTAACATTAAGTGATCGATGTCACCAGATCAACCTCAGGTGCACAGCATCCCATCTGAAAAGTTAAATTAACATATTATTTGCAATGCACGACTGAAATGATTGTAACAAGTATAGGCTCAATCAATGTGTTTACTAGACATATTACGGGCATGGACCCTGATAAATATTGCGAGAATCTTCGCATATCAAACTACACATAAATTCGATAAGTTATTCAACTAAAAATCATCTTTTCCATAGAGAATGTCTTTATACGGGTTCAAGCTCACCCATCTTATTTTGCACGAAAACCCCCCTTTTCACATACAAAATCACGGCCATCACATGTCAGTTTTTACCAAAATTAACACCTGTTTTTAAACAAAATTAACACGCAAAAACCTCTAAAAATTGACAAATTGCCAATTTAAAACGGGGGTTTCCGTGTAGAATAACATTGGTGATCGTGAACGAACATATTTACATTCTCTCCCAGGACATAAAAAATTAAGGGCTTACAGTGCGTTCTTCTACTTCTAACACTATTAAAAAATCAGAACACACAACTGGCCTCCCATCTTGGTTGGTTATTTTTACATCTAATGAGTTTATAGGTCCATTAATTATTCTTTAAATTCACTGTTTTTTCCAACTGAGATTAATCGATAATCGCAAAACCCCGCCCTAGTTGATGGCAAAACCTTTAGAACTGTAGATGGGGAGCCACCAAACAATTAGCTTCTGTTTTTAACTGTTGTAAATGAACATACAACATTGGGTTCACGAGAAAATCAGAAGGTTTATTACCTTCAAATTGATAAACACCTTCTCTTGTACTAAATCTATAAGCTCTGTCACTACTGTGAAAGCCTAAGATTTTAGCCAGGCCCTTAGGGAAAGTATACTCTCTTCTTTCTTCTAGTGGAAAATGTATAGTAATTTTGAGGTTTGCTTCGTTAATTTTTAACAATATTCCAAATTCGCTAAGTACTTCTTTTAAAGAACAAAAGTTGTAGTAACCATCAGGTATTTGCACATTAGTTATTTGATTGCCCACCTCGTTACTAATATTGATCCAGTTATTTTGAGCCCCTTCATATATGTTAGCCACATAACTTTAAAGCCAATTTCTTTAAGGGCAATCCTACAACTCCCGCACCAATTAACAATTGGTACATTAAGAACACACGTCGTTTTGTTGGGTTATATAGATGAACATCCTTTTTATAACTATTTAAAAAACTAATTTAAAAAATGGAACCTTTTAAATATAACGAAAGTGCTACTTACAACATAGGAGCGTTTTATAACCCAAATCTTTGGACTTCAGTTTACTAACCATTGCAGTAGATGGATCATACGGCTTCCAAGTCAGACTTGTAAACCCACTAACTAAATATTTAAACCCGCCAATAAAGAATGACAGAGCGCCATCAGCATGGTCGTCCCGCCCTATGGTGTTTTACCAGAATCAGTTAAATTTTGCCATTTACTGCGCAACTACTGGCTGTGGTGTTTCATATGCAAACCATTTAAACCACCCCAATATTTTAGTAAGGTCAGTATATAACTTTCATGTTTATTACCAGTACAGGCGAATACTAACTGAACTACAAGTAGTCCTCCCAAGCGACAGCGCGTTTAATCCATTCAACAGCCCAATGGACAATAATGCATATGAAAGAATCTGCAACGAATTTAACTTTTATCCTTCAACTGATTTTAGACAAAAGTTAGACCGCAATCATGGGTTAGGCACATTGTATTTGTGGGGCGTAAAAAGAGAATATACTTATGACTACTGGCCCGGCCACACCTCTTTTCAACCAGACAAACAAGTTCGATTGGGATCCATAGAACAAAAACACCCTAATGCTTGGGCAACATTTATCTTAGATGAAAGTGAAGGCCTAACAATGCCAGGAGTGCAAAGACTTAATGACTCCATACGGACATACGTTTGGTGTCTATTAGGAGCACAAGCACAGACCAAGTCTAGCTAGTAGATCAATCTACAGGGTTTGATGCCAGAAAAACATTTCTAGCTAATTTAGAAGATGCTATTAACTCTGCTGTTGATTTACCCGCAAGCATACAAAAGTATCAAGACGTTCTTGCACATGCTAGGTCAAAGGTTGACTTTGTTGTAGGTCATGGATTATACATGCTACCCTCTGACCTCAGACTACAGATTGGCATGATACAGAATTATAACAATGAAATCCTCATAGCTGGAGACGACCAAAACTTAGGGCACAATCAAAGCTAAAACACAAGGCCGCCCCATCCATTTTAAAGAAAGTACTTAGCCCTGAAGAAAGCGATCCAGTTATAAGTGACCCACAGCCAGGAAAGCAGTCCAGAAAGCACGCCACCTGTTAATCTGCCTCACACTGACAGTCACACTAGCGAAAAGACGGCCCTTGTTGTATTTGTAACTTTTACTGGATTAGCTATACTTTATTTCACTAAAAATTAATCCAGCAGCCAGCACTCCTAATGTCCACAGATGGTCAGCCATATAACCAGCAACTTTGCCTATAGTAGACAAAACCCAACTAACAACACTGCCCATTATGCCAGGCAGAGCATCAAGGGCCTTGGCTGCTAACTTCTTTAATAGGGTTGCTAGATGATGCATTGTTTTCTAATCCAACTTTTACCAGGCTGAGGTGTCGGAGGCGCTACTGACCCTGTTGGTGCACTGCCGGCTAAAGCATAAACGAGTGTAGAGATAGCAAACCCAACGGCCGTTAATATACTAACTACTGTAATCCCCTCTTCTCTGAACAGAACCCTTATTCTTTCTGCCAGCGTAGTATTTTCATGAAGTATTCTCTTTATAGTTTCTTTGAATTGGTTGTTTGATATTCTAGATTTCCTCTGAGAATAGAAATCGCGCTTAACCGCCCTTCCCTTTCCCCCATTAACTTCTGTATTTTCTGCTGTATTCTAGCCTTTTCTTCTTGCCCTAAATTGTTATCAGCCAGCTTATTTTTTTCTTCTTCTATCTTTCTCTCTAGCTTACTAAGTTCTGCTGTGTTGCGCATTAGTTCTTCTCTTATTGTCGTAAAAGCAGCGTAAGGCCCCGGATGTCACGCATAGGCAATGGAGAATCATCAATTGTTTCTAATGTTCTTCTGACTGTCTCCTCATCTAAACTCGTTTCAATTTCTCTTATTATTTCATTTGTTCTTGGGCCTAAATCCTGAAAAAAGGCCATTTCTATTTCAGATCGTTTTGGTAACCTTTGCACTATGGTTTGTAAACGACTAACAAGCCTCAGAGCTTAAATCTCCAATAAAGTTCAATTTTTTTTTGTCAGCAACAGGAATTTTTCCAAGAATTGTGTTTTGTTTTTAAAAACTGGGTTGAGTCTGTTTTTTTAGTAAACCGCACAAGGTCCCCTTTACTGGTTCTATAATTCAAATGATTATTTTTATCTATCTCAAAATTGGGAAAACCCTTTAAGCGCTTCTGGTTGCTCTCGACCCATATGTCTATATAATGATTCAATTCTATCTAGCAATCGTATTTGACGTAGTCCTACTCCTTGGCCTACTGCCGCTCTTCAATTTCTTCATCTACTGAAGGGCCCAATTGTGTTTCATCTTCTTCTTCTTCAGAAGGATCAGGCACGTCATAATCTTCACCCATATTTTTTATTTATATTCTTTTTTTGTTTATAAAAAATGAACTCATACGTTGTGACCTCGATCCATACAGAAAAGAGAAGGAACCCCATGGCGTAAAAGGCATAAGGCAGACTGTAATTAGTGTAAAATACTCCATCAACAGTTCAGCCTGGACAAACATTAACAGTTATGTTCCTGATCTTGGCGCTGATGATGTTATAATGCCGGGCACTGCTAAACTATCATTTAAAATAGATATTACATCGGAAGATCCTAATGCTAGTATTGTTGCTAATTTAGGCAGGGCTATCGTTAATCATATGGCAATTTAAAAACTGGAGGGAAAACGTGTCGTTGAACTAAGCGAGGCAGACATTTTTTACCCTCTATTCTGATCTATGGCTGCCTAAAAAAGAAAGGAAAGAGAAAGTTTATCAGGGAATACAAAGCCCAAACGGTCTCAAGCACAGGCTTAAAGCGGGGGATGCAAAGAATGATGTTAAGATGAGGCAGTAGCAGAAGCATTTGGCAACAGATTCTGCATCCCTCTAGATTTTAAAACTGTATAAAGACGCATATGCCATATTACCAAGGCGCACTAAAAGAAAAACTTTCCTATGATCTGACATTTAATCCTAGCGGTTCTGTTGTTCTGTCTGAAGATCCTTTAGCAAAATTTACGCAGTTAGTGACATCTCTCTTGATTTGATGTTGTTACTAACCCTGGACGGGCCCAGAACAATCTTAACCCCAGTATAAAAGTAAAACGGTTTTTTATTATGAAAACGTTATGCACTCCACTACAGAAAATAGAAACAAGCGAGACACTCTTTGGAACATACATCTAAATCAGTCTCTGAAGTCTTTAAAAGGAATTTGTTCTTATTTACTGAAGAAACAACTCCTTTTCAGGAGAATCAGAGGCGTTTTATAATCCAAAAAATGAGAAGGTCGACTGTGCAATAAATGGTAAGTTTGATCAGTTGTATTCAGGGCGCGGACTTTTACCTCACCAACACTTTGATGAAATAAGAAAGTTGTTCGCTGGAGGTAGGCAAAGAGATCCTGCAGTTGATCGGGTATGTAAAAAACTTCGCCTTTATGATGTAAGACTCGAAGACTACTTAATAACTAAATATGGGCTGTGGCTGGATTTTAGATCCACATTTGACAACAGATGTTTGGAAGTGGAGAAAGGATAGGGCAAGATGGTATAAAAATAAATATTCACAAGAAAGCAGACGGAGACGCCCCAATAAAAATGCACATTTTTATGGTTTGTGATGCTCAGTTAAACATTGAAGAAAACAGGCTAAAAGACGTGGCTTATTAAAATGTAGAAGAAATATTCTAATAAAAACAGATGGATAGCTTGAAGTTTCTTCCTAAAGATCCGCACTGTTCTCTCATCTGCGGGATTACTGGGTGTGGGAAAAGTGTCTTCGTACTTGATTTGTATACAAACAATATACAGGTTTCATTACGAGCACATTGTTATATTCTGCACAACCATTAAGCACAACAAGTCTTACAAAGAAAGGAAGTTTATTTGGACAGACGAGAATATATTTTTAGTTGATCCTAGCGACAAACTGGGGCGACTGTTTAGAATATTACTATAGACTATTTGAGGGAACTGAAACACTGTTTATTATTGATGACTGTTCAGCTGAACGAGACATTGTTAAAAAAAGAAAAGCTCTATCAAAGCTAGCCTTTAGTGGACGCCACGCCTTAGTTTCTGTGTGGCTCTTACACCAGAAATATAGTGCAGTCTTAAAAGACTTTCGATCGCAGTTAAAATCAGTTGTATTATTTTACACTAAGGACAAAGATAGTTTTGAAGATGTTTAAGTGAAAATTTTACAATAAGGGACAAAGATGTGCTAAAAAAAATAAAAGAGCAGTTAGAAAAACCCTAAGCACGCAAAGCTATGCTGCGGACTGACCCCCAGTTCAATACGTTTGTTATTGTAGATTGTTTATTATTGATTGCTTATAACAATTTGTGTATTATAATTTATATATTATAAAAAGAATGTCTCGGGGCCAGAATCAAAAGCGCAGCTACTCCTAAATGTGTTGCAGTAGAGCTAAAAGACCTAGCAGACACAACTGAGTTTGATCTAATAGGAGTTCCAGGAAATGTTTATGGTTTTGAGTACACAGATGACGGGGTTTACAAACGAACAGAAATTGAAGACAAAAACGACAGAAATATCCTACCCTAGAAGAGATCAGAAATTTAAGAGCAAACGACTTTGGCAAACATGAATAAAAACTTCATAAAAGAGAGAATGCTTGGGCGTTTGCTTCTGAAATTGCTTGGAATTTAAAGTGTTGAACTACGAAGCCCCAATGTATATTTTGATAAGAAGACAATTTTAGAAGGCTTTGAATGCAGGACCCTATCTTGTTAGGCTAGTTCCAGGAACACAACAGAAAAAACAGATTGAAATAACTATGCAGGGTTCTGAATATATGCTACAGAGAAAGAAGTCTGCTGAAGTGGGAATGACACCGTCGGCTTAGAATTTACCCCACCGCTATTGTCACTACCTAGGCAAATGACGATGCTTTTTCGCTTATTTATTACTCTGAGGGAGGGTGATCCTAGTTTGCCAGAACATACGCTAATCAGAGGCATACAAATAAAGGCTGAAAACTTGGATGCTCCTCTTAAGCTTAATATTGCAATTACTAAAAACGGAGACAAAATAAACACCCATGTATCATCTGAAAGGTTACTGTGATGTTTGACAAACTAACAGTACTCGACTTTGTTTTCATTAAGTATGTTGATTTTATTGCGTTTTACTCTGTTAATGAAGTACTGCCAGAAGGATTAATAAGAAGATATGTGCAAGATTAATTAAAAAAATAATCTTATTTAAAATGGAGGTTCAACAGTTTAGGTTAAAGCAAATAACTGAACTTCAAAAGGAAATAGAAAGCGACTTGGATAAGTATAGGGCTACCAGAAAGAAATATGCTAAAGCTTTAAATACTCTTTCTTATGTAATTACTGGCTCCTCAGCTGTAGCTAGCGTAAGTGCTGGGTCTAGTGTTGCTGTTTTAGCTACTGGGGTTGGAGCGCCAGCCTCTTTAGCATTGGGGAGTCTTGGGTTAGGTTAGGCGCTGTGTCTATGATTGTAAGTGCTGTTTTAAAAAAATTAACTCCTAAATTAGAAAAGCACACTGCCATTGTTGCCCTAGCATCAGCAAACTTTGTTCATTAAGATTAAGAATAAGCAAATCATTACAGGATGAAAACATTACAGACGAAGAATTTCAGAAGCTTATGGCTGATGGTGACGATTACAGACGACAAAAAATTGAACTTCAAAGGAGTGGAAAAGACTTTTACTTCACGACAGGTAGACACTGATGCAATAAACAGAACATTGAAAAACAAACACACGATCAGTTAGAACGAAAATAGGCTAAAAAAAAAAAAGTTAAAAAAAATAAACACTATTTTTTTTGTTAACTCACTGTGTTTGGCGGACAACTTGCAGCTCTTCACGAACAAAGAATCTTTTAGGGGCGGGCTTTTTAGACGTAGTATCACCGCTAGAAGAGAGAGTCTCTCTTAAATAAATATATGGGAGGGTTGTTTCATAATTCTTTCAACTTCATATACGTCTACGCTCCATATAGGATCTGTAGCTCTAATTCTAACATCACCTTCTGCTTCTCCAGGAGCATACAAGTATCTTACTTTTAGTCCAAACGGCAAGAGTTTTTGAGTCCCCTCACATCTTCAGTATTGCTAATTTTTTTTTAATTTGATTGCGTTTACTGGCTTCAACCCTGTTGCTTTAAATTCTTCATTGTTCATGGCGCGTAAGACTGCTGGCAATCTCCTAACCCATTCTTGTTGCGTTCTCTGTACTTCGTAGTGTACTTCGTAGCGTCCATAATTTCTCTGTGATATTGATAGGTAAACAGGCGTTCAGCTAGATTCTTATTAAAGTTTTCTACTAGGGCTTGTGATCGATGGTTGCCTGGGATCCCTCTCTTAACTGTAACATGATGTTTTAAAAACAGCTGGTTTACAGAGCTTTAAACTCTTTCCATCATCAACTTGAATCATTCTAGGATACTTTAATGGACCCCTCATGTATATTTGCTGTAAACCCACAGCCACAGCAGTTGAGCTTTTATCCGTTAAAGGTTCAGCGTCTTTGTATCTTGAAGCCATGTCTACAACTGTCAGAGCATACTTAAACTTTTTTCTTCTAACTTTGTCATGTGGAAGATACAGCAAGTCCATCTGGTGGGTGTCATTAGGAACTGAATTAACAAATCTAGGCCTTATTATTCTTTTTGGGGCAGGCAGATATATTTGCCAAATTGCCTGTTTTGAAAGCCAGTCTTTCGCATCTGATTCAGACACTCTTGCAGCTTTACTCAGTTTTTTCAATAGCAGTCTTTCCTTTCCAATACCCTTTAGGAGAATAATATATTTTGTACATCGTATTGTACTTCGTATTGTACTTCGTATTGTCCATAAGAAGGACTGTATTTTTAACTATAATTTTTAGATTGTTTGTGCAAGAATATAGATTGCTCCCCTAGCACCCACAATAAAACTATTTTCTGTTCTTCTGACGGTTCATAAAAGTCAGACAGTTCTGGCGGTGGCGATGTAAGAAACGTCTTTCCTGTCACTAAGTAATACTCATTCATTTCCTCATCAACGTCTGTAAATGTGTGCTCTGCATGGCCCTGTTCCCTTAACTTTTTATTAATAAAGTCTAAGTGAGCAATTCGTCTTTTCTCATAAGCATCTCTTGCCTTAGCTAAATCTTCTATTGCCTTGTTATGACGTTCTCTCTCTTCATCGGACCGCAATGTACTAAACATATAATTGCTTCCAGAGAAGGCTAAAGCATTAACAATAGCTCCCCCTACCATCATAACTACTCCCCCCATATTTGTATAAATTATTTTCTATGAATTAATCTTTCTATGAACTAATATTTTTTGGGATAATCCCTGTGCAACAAGAAAGTCTTTTGAGGCAATCCCTGCAGTAATTACAACTATAACCTTAACACGTCCTCAATGTCTAACCTTCCTAGATCGGCTGGCTTCATTCTAAACATGTTTTTTGCTAACACGCTATAGGGCCCATTTCTAAGGCCGCTAATTACAGCAGAGTGGTAAATTCGTATTGATAATCTTTTTTTCACTCATCTTTTTATTAACTAAAAAAATAATTAAAATAATCATAATACGAAAGGCTGTCTATGTGCTTTTTAAACAGATAATCTTTTGTTGTTAAAGCTAAAAATAAATTGCAAAATAGTTTTGGCGAATTTCTATCTTTCCCATGTTGGGTTGGTTTTATCCCAACAAACATTTTGCAAGGGGTTTAATAAACTATAACGCCAACGATAGGCACTGCATAATTAACCAACTTTAAACTCATGGTTTTAAAAGTATTATATTATTTTTTATTGTTTTAAAAATGGATTGTGACGAACTATTAAAGTGTGAGGAGCAAGCAGCCTACCCCGTAGACAACTGCCATAAAGAAAGATTATATCTCTGGCTCCGTGTGGAAAAACTAGACAGTATTTAGGTGTTGAACTAAGTATTGAACAGATTCAGCATCTGTCTACTTCAGACATTGAAAAGTACTACGCTAGGTACGAAGCACAGCTAGGATCAAAAATGGTTAGATCAGTGGGTCAGACAATGATTAGTGTATATGCTAAGTTAGTAAGTAAGATGGCGCCAGTTGATTCAGAAGAAGATTTAAAATATGACTTATCACAAGATCCGGTTTTAAACAAGTCCCTAGAAACTCTTGCATGTGACATGTATTACAGATTTGGGACGATGTTAGCCCATTCATCATGGGATTAATTACTTTTAATCATATTAATTTTGATCATATTAAATTTAATCGCAATAAAAAAAAATGAGCGAGAAGACGCCACAGGACAATCCGCAGGACCCACCGCAGGAGCAGAATGTGCCACAAGTGAATGTACCACAAGTGAGTAATGTTACTAAGGCTAAAAATCCTGGGCGTGTTGAGGCCGGGCGTAACTAGCTGAATGGAACAGACTGAGAAAATCAAACCAATCAGCAAAACAAAAATTGTTAGATAGTAATACAACATCGCCACCGCCAACAACACCCAATTAACAACAACACAAATTTAAAAACAAAACAATTAACAACAACACAATCAAACAATAAGATGTATCATTATGTATTGGGAGCTGCTGCTGTTGTTGGTGGGTTTTTTGCATACAAATACCTAACGCCATACCTAACAACAAAGCCGCAAGCCCCCACAGTAAAAGAAGAAGACCCAGATTCTGCAAAAAAAGCGCAACCTCCTGCAGTAGACCCATTTTCTATGGAATAGTTTTTTAATAACTAGATAAAGTACAAGTTAAGAACTAAATAATTACAAGTTAAGTTAGTTATAGAAAGTTACTTTTTAAGTTACGTGCAAGTAAATTACAAGTTAAGTACAAGTAAATTATAAGTTATATAAAGTACTAGTTAGGTTCTTAAATAAGTACTAGTTAGGTTCTTAAGTAAGTACTAGTTAGGTTCTTAAGTTAAGTACAAGCCAAGTCAGTCAAGTTAATCTTTTAAAGTTCTCCAATGCCCTACAGCATATGAGAACTCAGGATTGAAGTAAGTTCTCTTGTTATTGTTAGGGGACTAGTGATATCTTGTTAACAGCAGTTGTGTTTTTCTTGATGAAGAGTAGAGCGCAGATTAACATTTGTGTGATAAAACACTTTGTTTTCAAAGAGAGCTTGCTTGTAGTTATCGTGAGATATTTGTTTTTTTGACAACTTCTTTACTTATGCCCTTAGCTTTTTCATTACAGAAGTCTGGCTGGCAACGCTATACATCTTTCGACCGCAAACCAACATATTCTTTGATAACTGTCCCATTAAGTTCATCCTTCATCTTTCCAATTACTTTCTTGTTCACAGTTGAATGTAAAGGCGAATCTTTTGGATAGTCGCATGTGTCGTACCACCATCAGTTCCTTTAGCTACTTCTGTTTCTAAGTCCTTATAGAAGTCTTCAGTTGGGACGTCTAGAATAAAAGAGTCAGTGTCTGTGTAAAGGACTCTTGCTTCTGGGTACCGCGGTTTAAAGTAGTCGTACAGAAATTCCAACATCATATATCTTTGACAGCTCTAATACAGTAAAGCCAATAAACACCGGCTTGTCCAACTTAACATCTTTTTTCTTCATCATAATGCCAACCAGGCTGTCGTTAAATCTTCTAAAGTCTTGATAGTTGGGTTTAGAGGGCAAACTTAATTGCTTGGTTTTCTTTTGTAACTAATTTAACATCTTGCGATTGTGTACGTTCTCCATGGTTTTGGCCAAAAAAGCTGTTGTTCATCAGTTTAAAAAAGTCTTTTTCTGAAGCATCAGTGGCTTGGGTTCTAAGATCCGTGTTCTTCTTAATGTATGGTCTTATAAAGGGCTCTTGATCAAAAGCAATGATTCTGTGAACAGCTCTTAGTTTCAGTCCATGTTTAAGTAAAACTGTAGGAGTCTGTAATGGCAGACATATTTAGTTTTGTGCCTAAGATGGAACAAGTTTAGGCGGTTCGATGGGACTCATCTTTAATCTTTCTGCGGCTAGGGGGTAATCGTTGTAGAGATCGTGTAATTCTTAGAATATTCTAAGTCTACTTCCAAGATTAGTCCTGCTAGATTATCAGGCGTAAGCTGTGACAACATACTTAACACAGTGTTAACATTAGAGGCCTTTTATCATTGTAAAGTTTCTCAGTGGAAGCGGTTGACTCATGGCCCATCCATACAGATTGTTGGCGTCTAAGTACATTAGATAGTTGGATGGTTTAGTGGGGTCATAGCGTCTAAATATTTGTTGTTGGCTTTGCAGTAAGGATGTGAGGCCATGTTAATACCACCCCCCAGCCATCTCAATCATCTGGAGTGTGGGTAGATCAGATATTAAGTCAATCTGAATGTTTGTAGACTTTAAGAAGGCGTCCCAAGAAAGGCCTGGGGCAGAGATGTAATGTGATGAGTCTAAGTTGCAATGTTTCATGCATGTAGATATGTAATTCTGAAAGACGTCTGCCAATAAACACACGTCAGTCAATAAATATTGATCATGATAATCCCCCATTGTTTCGCAGTGTAATTCTGTCCAGGCTTTCTGAGCGTATTCATATTCAGAGTCAGTTATGTCTTTGCCCTAAGACTAGAAAAGAAAGCGCCTTTTGGGGGAAGCGAGTCTTCAACAAACCTGTCCCACGGTTCATGTATTCAATAAGGATAAACTCCTTTGCGCACTAAGATGGGTCAAAGTATTGTTTAGTGATTAGAAAGTCTTGTAGAGACCCTGCTAACTTATCCAAACTAGCCATCAGATGTTGGGCAGAGTCATAAAAGGATAAAGAGTCAAGAGTAAAAGTCATGTACTTTTCTGAAGACTGTGCAATGCAGGTAACCCTCTTAATTCAGAAGTCACTGCTTGCATGATGAAATGAGAATCGTAGCCTCGTAGGTTATGAAAGAAGATAGGCAGTTTCCATGTCTTAGGGGCAACCTTAAGCTGAAGATTACAATTGTTGTGTGCAGCTCCTCTGAACTTTCCAGTAATGTGATCGTGGTCTCTCACTGCGTTGCCTAATAATTCTTTATTGCAAATCCAACAGTGTGTAGATGATCATAACGTTCTTGGTCTTCAGGAGTCATAACAATGTCTGAAAGATTTAGTTGGTTGGATAACTGATTGCGAAGTTGTTTCATTTTGCTCTAAAAATCTACTAGCTGCATTGGGACCTCTGTAAATCTCTGGTTGTTGTTGTTGACCGTCTGACCTAACAACAATAAACGCATAAGAACAGATCTGATGGTGGGTTAATAACGTTGTTTTTTGTTCTTGCTGTTGCAGGCCATAGTACTGTGGTAAGAGCGATTCAAAGTCAGCATAAACCACGTACGGGCTCATCTGCATTTTGTGTAAAATTCTTAAAACTAACTTTAGACCCGGTTTAAGTGTAAGGAGTTTGGTTTCACAGTCTACAAAACTTTTACAATGAGTTCTATGACTGGCAGCTGCTTCTATAGTTGGGATTCTAACCAAACACCTTCTACAAAGTCCTTGCTTTAATTTATCCTTTTGACATAAAAGCCATAAGTCTGCTTATTGTTCTGATTATACATAATGACTCTTTGTACTATCTTCAAACAGGATCAAGTCTACATGTTTGTTAAGCAGTTCACCTAAAGTGGGAGCGTTGGGAGAAAACCCTTAGAGGCACTAAATCAGCTTCTACAGACCATGTGTATACGTTTACAGTGATTGGTTTGTTTTTGCTCTTCAAACTGAGATATACTGTTTATACTTACTGGAAAGGTTATGTTATCAAAGTTCAGCTCTTGCTTATATTGTTCATAATTAGATACTCTTTCTGCGTTCTTTATAACAGGATATAAATGTGCTAAAACACACCACATAAAACACATGTTGTCAGAATTTTTATGTTTAAGACTGCTCGTTTTAAAAACTAACTCTTTTGGGAGAGGAAGGTAAGAATTGCCCAAATATAGGATAGAACTTTGTTTGTCTCAATTTGATTTCAAGGACTGTTCCTTCAGACCTCCCCGAATCCCTTAACTTTGCTTCTTCACTTGCATGTTAAACTGTGTAAGCATGTAATCAGCCCAGTTAGAATTAAAGTCGCGATAGCTAATAACTTCTTTCTGCCTTGTTGAAACCAGACTCCCATGCCAACATCATCATCAGGGTTATATAATCAATCAGAACGGCCAATAGCACTTTTACTGGCGGCTCCATCTGAAGAGACTCTGGGATTTTAGAGATAGCATGTGCTACGCTTTCATAACATTTGTGGGAGTTAATGATGTCCATGTCTACTTCCCTAAACATATTGATTAATTGTTTGTCACTACCTTTCACCAGTGCGCTGGCTGGCAGTTTTTCAAACTCAGACACGTTTGTGAGGCTCATTTTTTTAACTCAAAATATTTACGTAAATTAAAAAAATAAATGTATATAAAAGTAAGTAAACAAGCTTTTTATTCTTTTGCCCAGCGTTGCAACACTTCAAGGCACGTTAACCTTACAATGGCGCCTGCTAATATTTTAGCTTTTTCTGAATCACTACAGTCAATGTTCATCGCTTTGATTGCTTCATCAAAAAGTTTTACTATGATCTTTTATTATATTGTCTACATCATTCTCAAAACCAAATTCACTAAAATCAATGTTTAATGCTTTCATTGTTTCGTCAAATAGTTCATTACAATTCTTTAAATCAGATTCACTGAGTTCGGCAGCCATTTTAAAATCTAAAATAATAAAAAAATAATTGTAAATTCAGCTGTTATTTATTATTACAGTCTATTTCTAATCGTAAAAACTGATCTGGTTTAAAAGTAACAGTTACCCCTTCAAGATCATCAACACATGCAGGTCAGCATCTTCGGGGCAATATTATCAAGTAAATAGCAAAAAGCTTTATAACTGGTTTAGGCCAAGACTCTGGGATTTTAATAATGGCTTTCAATACACTTTGTGGCTGATGCTTCTTGTTAGGTCCCATGGCAATTGATAACTGTTTCTTTCATCCTCTCACTCACTTCCTTCACCCCTGATCAACATGCTTTCTCTTTCACACTCTTCCCGCATACATGCAACACATGACACACAGATGTCATATTGCGCTTAGGTCCACTCCACGAGGAGTGAAAATATAATTTGTCAGTTCTTCATATACCAGCATTATACCCAGTGGGTATCTGGACAGGTACATATAATAGTGCCCTGTAAACATCAGATTTCTTTTTATCTTGTAATTTCTTGACTTTATGTCCCATTCTTTCAAGTGTTTTTCTCTGATCACTTGTTAAGTGAGGAGTTCAACGCATAAATTCAACCTTAGCTTCAATTGGACAATACCTTTGTTGTCAGGTAACGGACTTCAACGATTAAACTCACCCATAGCTTCAAAAGGACAATACATTTGTTTGCCAGGTAACTGAATTCAACATTTACATCCCAAAAGATTCAAAAGGACAATACCATTTGTTTGCCAGGTAACGGCTAATAATCCAGTATTTCTTTCCATTTCTGACCAGCGCTTTGCGTCGATTTCTTTCCAACACTGCTGAAGGGGGTTAAAAACATCAATTCCCCTGGGATCTGAACTTTGAGTTTGACTGAAGGGGGGAAAGCGCCAGCGCCTTTGAATGAAAGGGTGGGAGGGTGGGAATTTTTTCGGAGAGCAGAGAGTGCGTCTTCACTGCTAGCATGTTACTTCGAAAAGGAAGCGCTTTTGCGCATGTCCGACCTGCATTAAGAATTTTGTCTTACCGGAAACTACCGGAATGATTTTTACGCATGCCTGGCCTGCTTTAAGAATTTTGTCTTACCGGAAAATATCGGAATAATCGCACTCCGCCACAAATTCCCTTATGTCCCATAAGAACTTTTGTGGCTGATGCTTCTTGTTAGGTCCCATGGCAATTGATAACTGTTTCCTTTCATCCTCTCACTCATCTTCCTTCACCCTGATCAACATGCTTTCTCTTTCACACTCTTCCCGCATACATCCAACACATGACACAAAGATGTTATATTGCGCTTAGGTCCACTCCACGAGGAGTGAAAATATAATTTGTCAGTTCTTCATATACCAGCATTATACCCAGTGGGTATCTGGACAGGTACATATAATAGTGCCCTGTAAACATCAGATTTCTTTTTATCTTGTAATTTCTTGACTTTATGTCCCATTCTTTCAAGTGTTTTTCTCTGATCACTTTGTTAAGTGAGGAGTTCAACGCATAAATTCAACCTTAGCTTCAAGTGGACAATACCTTTTGTTTGTCAGTAACGGACTTCAACGATTAAACTCACCCATAGCTTCAAAAGGACAATACATTTGTTTGCCAGGTAACTGAATTCAACATTTACATCCCAAAAGATTCAAAAGGACAATACCATTTGTTTGCCAGGTAACGGCTAATAATCCAGTATTTCTTTCCATTTCTGACCAGCGCTTTGCGCCGATTTCTTTCCAACACTGCTGAAGGGGGTTAAAAACATCAATTCCCCTGGGATCTGAACTTTGAGTTTGACTGAAGGGGGGAAAGCGCCATGAGACACTTCTTGCTCATTTGAGCATGAAGTGTTGACCCCCTAGTCATAACCGAAAGGTAGTGGACCTAAGCGCATTGACCGTCTAAATTAGGATTACGACATCATAAAATTAATAATAATAATGACAATTGCTATAGCACCCACCCTAACCATGTAGGCTGGCGGGCGCTTTACAAGTTTTAACCATCCAACAGCTAAAATTATAAACAGAAGCCACACACGCACCAAATTCTGCGTTCCCAGGTCATCAACATACATACACATACACGCACTTGCCCGCACCAGCCTGCTTGCGCGCGCACACACATCCACCACGTACACACGCCCTGGAACATAATGTTGCCTACAAAACCATACTATATAATCAGTGAACAGCTTCTTTGTACATGAGCAGCTTGTACACATACTAATGTCTTGTGGAGGTGCAGTGAACAGCTCCTTTGGACACGGGCAACTTGTACACATACATAATGTCTTGTAGGGGTTGCCCATCTTTCTTGTTGCTTTTGCTGCGCCATTGTCCGCCAGCATTGGCTATTAGCCTCCACCCAGGTCCGGGAGCCCCAGGACCTTGTAGGGCGTCCTTGGACTGGGCCCACGATGCTGGTCTGCCAGTCTGCCGCAGCCTCTTGAGCCGGTGTTGCCATGAAGGCCGTTGTGGGTGTAGTGGCCACCTGTTGTGCCGTGTCGGCCATCGTCGATGTGCTGGCCCCTGGTTGTGCTGGTGGCACAGGGAGGGCCTTGCGGGTGTGGGTGGTCGCCTGTTGTGCTGGCAGGGAAGGTGGGGCCATCGTGATGGTAGGCGTGTGGGGGTGTCACTGTTTGGCTGCACGACTGCTGGATCTCATGGGGTGCATGTGTCGCTGGGTCTGGCCGCTATGGCCTCACTCGCCTTCAATGTAGGCCGTCGGCGTGTCTGTGGTCTTGTCTTTGGCACCTGTCAAACACCAATTCTTCCGACACGAAAAGGGGCTTACCCTGTGTGTACTTGTATTGCCCTGTTTAGACAGTGGGATCAATCGATATGATAGTGTGGGGAAACAGTCATAGTCGTGGCTAAAATAACCTGCAAACACCCACGTGATATGGCTGCCTTGCTGACAAATTTGATGAGGAACATGCGACACACAGGAACGGCTAACGCAGCAGAGCGTCCCGGCTGATGAAGCCGCCTTGCTGGAAAACACGCAAAGTTAAATATAAACATGCCAACACACAGCTGATGTAGCCACCTTGTGGAAAAAAAATTGTTGAGAACATACCAAAACATATTCACGGTTAATTGACAGTCACGGGGATGAGGGGTCACGGCTAATATAGCCGCATTGCTGAGAAACATGCAAGATCACAGCTGATGTAGTTGCATAGTGTAGAGAACATGGGTCACGCTGATGTATCCGCCTGCTGAAAAACATGCAAAGTTATAAATAAAACATGCCAACACACAGCTGATGTAGCCACCTTGCAGAAAAACTTTTTGAGAACCTGCAAAACATGTTTGCGGTTAATTGACAGTCTCAGGTGATAAAGAGGTCACAGCTAATATAGCCACATTGCCGAGAAACATGCCAGATCACGCCTGATATAGCTGCATTGTGTAGAGAAATAGCTGCATTGAGTAGAGAGTATGGGTCACGATGATGTAGCCGCCTTGCTGAAAAACATGCAAAGTGATAATAATATAAACATGGCAACACACAGCTGATGTAGCCGCATTGCAGAGAAACATACAAGATCACAGCTGTTGTAGCTGCATTGAGTAGAGAACGTGGGTCACGGCTAATAGAGCCGCATTGCAGAGAAACATGCAAGAGCACAGCTGATGTAGCTGCATTGAGTAGAAAGCATGGTCACGGCTAATATAGCCGCATTGAAACATGCAAGAACACAGCTGATGAGCTGTACTGAGTGTAAAAGAAACATGCAAGGTCACAGCTGATGTAGCTGCAATGAGTGGAAAACAATATAGGGCACAGCTAATGTAGCTGCATTGCGGAGAAACATGCAAGAGCACAGCTGATGTAGCTGCATTGAGTAGAAACAATATAGGGCACAGCTAATATAGCTGCATTGTGGAGAACGTGCAAGGTCACAGCTGATGTAGTTGCATTGAGTATAAAACAATATAGGGCACAGGTAATATAGCTACATTGCTGAGAAACATGCAAGGTCACAGCTGATGTAGCTGCATTGAGTATAAAACAATATAGGGCACAGCTAATATAGCTGCATTGCGGAAAAGCATGCAAGAGCACAGCTGATGAAGCTGCATTGAGTAGAAAACACTATAGGGCACAGCTAATATAGCTGCATTGTGGATAACCATGCAAGAGCACAGCTGATGTAGCTGCATTGAGTATAAAACAATATAGGGCACAGCTAATATAGCTGCATTGCGGATAACCATGCAAGAGCACAGCTGATGTAGCTGCATTGAGTAGAAAACAAGTAGGGCACAGCTAATATAGCTGCATTGCGGATAACCATGCAAGAGCACAGCTGATGTAGCTGCATTGAGTAGCAAGCATAGGGCACAGCTAATATAGCTGCATTGCGGATAACCATGCAAGAGCACAGCTGATGTAGCTGCATTGCGATAACCATGCAAGAGCACAGCTGATGTAGCTGCATTGAGTAGAAATCAATATAGGGCACAGCTAATATAGCTGCATTGCGGATAAGCATGCAAGAGCACAGCTGCTGTAGCTGCATTGAGTATAAAACAATATAGGGCACAGCTAATATAGCTGCATTGCGGATAACCATGCAAGAGCCCAGCTGATGTAGCTGCATTGAGTATAAAACAATATAGGGCACAGCTAATATAGCTGCATTGAGGATAAGCATGCAAGAGCACAGCTGATGTAGCTGCATTGAGTATAAAACAATATAGGGCACAGCTAATATAGCTGCATTGCGGATAACCATGCAAGAGCACAGCTGATGTAGCTGCATTGAGTATAAAACAATATAGGGCACAGCTAATATAGCTGCATTGCGGATAACCATGCAAGAGCACAGCTGATGTAGCTGCATTGAGTAGAAAACAAATAGGGCACAGCTAATATAGCTGCATTGCGGATAACCATGCAAGATCACAGCTGATGTAGCTGCATTGAGTAGCAAGCATAGGGCACAGCTAATATAGCTGCATTGTGGATAACCATGCAAGAGCACAGCTGATGTAGCTGCATTGCGGATAACCATGCAAGAGCACAGCTGATGTAGCGCATTGAGTAGAAATCAATATAGGGCACAGCTAATATAGCTGCATTGCGGATAAGCATGCAAAGACACAGCTGCTGTAGCTGCATTGAGTATAAACAATATAGGGCACAGCTAATATAGCTGCATTGCGGATAACCATGCAAGAGCACAGCTGATGTAGCTGCATTGAGTATAAAACAATATAGGGCACAGCTAATATAGTTGCATTGAGGATAAGCATGCAAGAGCACAGCTGATGTAGCTGCATTGAGTATAAAACAATATAGGGCACAGCTAATATAGCTGCATTGCGGATAACCATGCAAGAGCACAGCTGATGTAGCTGCATTGAGTATAAAACAATATAGGGCGCAGCTAATATAGCTGCATTGCGGATAACCATGCAAGAGCACAGCTGATGTAGCTGCATTGCGGATAACCATGCAAGAGCACAGCTGATGTAGCTGCATTGCGGATAACCATGCAAGAGCACAGCTGATGTAGCTGCATTGCGGATAACCATGCAAGAGCACAGTTGATGTAGCTGCATTGCGGATAACCATGCAAGAGCACAGCTGATGTAGCTGCATTGCGGATAACCATGCAAGAGCACAGCTGATGTAGCTGCATTGAGTAATAAAACAATATAGGGCACAGCTAATATAGCTGCATTGCGGAGAAACATGCAAGAGCACAGCTGATGAAGCTGCATTGGTATAAAACAATATAGGGCACAGCTAATATAGCTGCATTGCGGATAACCATGCAAGAGCACAGCTGATGTAGCTGCATGAGTATAAAACATATAGGGCACAGCTAATATAGCTGCATTGCGGAGAAACATGCAAGAGCCATCTGATGAAGCTGCATTGTTATAAAACAATATAGGGCACAGCTATTATAGCTGCATTGCGGATAAACATGCAAGGTCATATAGGGCACAGCTAATATAGCTGCATTGCTGAGAAACATGCAAGAGCACAGCTGATGTTGCTGCATTGAGTGTAAAACAATATGGGGCACAGCTAATATGGCTGCATTGCTGAGAAACATGCAAGAGCACAGCTGCTGTCGCTGCATTGATTAGAAACATGCGAGATGTCAACCACGGGTCACAGTTAATATAGCTGCATCGCTGAGAAACATGCAAGATCCCGCTGGTGTAGCTGCAATGATTAGAAAACATGCTGCATTAAGTCGAAAACATGTGTCAAGGTCACGGCTAACCTAGCCGCATTGCTGCAAAACCTATCACGGATATTATCATGGCAATATCATGGCCACCTTGCTGAAAGACATGCGCTGATGAACAAAACAAGTAGTAGTAGTAGTAGTAGTAGTAGTAGTAGGGACTGGCTTCATTAGCCTAGACCTCGCGGTCTATCATGTGTCCCCTCTAAATTTCTTCACTTTTTGGGTCATATGGCATGCTATAATTAATATCTTCATTGCAATCCATCATAGTCATGAAACAATTCTCTAAATTTTGAATCATTATCTAGAAAATTCTTGAAAGTATTAATATCAGGTGCAAATTTAATGGTAGTAGGTATTTCATTCCAGTGGTTAGCAACTCTATAAGAAAATGAAAAATTTACGTTGATTAGTGTTACAGTGCTTTTTTAAAAATCTTTCCTTCAGAGTTTCTAGTACTCAAAGTTTGTGCAACAAAAAAGAATGTCTCAATGTCAATATCCTCATAGCCATTAAAGATCTTATAAACTTGAATTAGGTCACCTCTGATCCTTCTTCCTCTCAGCGAGTGCAGATTCAAATATTTCAATCGTTCATTATATGCTAAGTTTTTCCAATGCTTCAGCAATTTGGTAGCTCGTCTTTGAACCTTTTCTAACATTATTGATTGACGTATAATTTCAAAAAAAAAGTATCTTTTTCTAAATAAGTAAAACTCCTTTTTATGATACCTAACATCTGGTTAGCTTTATTTACCACTCTCTGTAAGTGAGGGTCAAATGACAACCTGCTATCGAAGGTAACACCCAAGGTTTCCCCCCCCCCCCCCCTCCGTAAGAGCCACTACTTGGTGATAAACATCATTCTCCATCATTTTATATTCATTATTTTGATTATTATTCCTGACGTGCAATACACCACACTTGGTCATATTGAAATACAGATTCCATGACTCAGACCACCCTTGCAGTTATCGTTTTGAATACAAGTACTCTTTGATGTACAATTGTAAATCTTAGTATCATCTGCGAATATTATACATGGACTGACAAGGTTATCTGGTAGATCATTTATAAAAATAGTGAAAAGAACCGGTCCCAGTATACTTCCTTGAGGGATACCACTAAGTACATTACATGTCTTTGATTTGGCTGCCCCTACTCTGACTTGTTGAGTTCTATCACTCAGAAAGTTTTTGATCCATTTTAATAAGGTGCCACCAATACCGTATGCTGCTAGCTTTATAAGGAGTCTCGGTAATCTTGTAGTTAGCGTACTAAACTCAGGGGCCGTTCAAATGAAAACATAGAGGTGTTTTACACTAACCTCGATGCGCTGAGTCGAATGCAACCTCAGCTAAGCTCTAAGACCACTCCTTTTGCCACGAAACTGCGAGAAATGCACGGCAAGTAGTATTCCCGAACTGCACGCCATTTTGACTGCTGATCACGTGGGTTCTATGTTTTCATTTTCTAAAATCCATGTATATGATATCAATTCCTTGTCTGCCATCTAGCATTGTTGTTGTATCCTCCATAACCTCTAACAGCTGTGTGACATGATCGGTTTTTTTTTTTTTTTTTTTTTTTTTTTTGAAAACCATGCTGACATTTTGCCCCATTTCCCGGATCGTGTGAATCTTGGCAGCAACTGTCCGAACATGACGTGTTCCACCCCGAATCTACCTTTCAATAAAGAGGCCAAGGCCAACATATCCATAGCTAAGTCATCGTGTGTTGTCCCAAGCCTGAATCGTTGCCTCCTATCTGAAGAAGGATGATGTTGGGTCGTTGTTTAAGCTTGTTCATTATGCCTGGGAAAGTTTCGTTATCGCGTCAGTCCGGCTCTGCCGACTATCTCCACAGAACAAGTGTCTTGCAACTTAATATTTGCGTGCAAACGCACATCATCTGCATCACAAATATGCTGAGCAAAACGTTTGATGATGGAATGACCAAGTAACAAAGCATGAGGCATGTTAGAAACAGTGTCGCTTCGATGGATGAGGATCTTACCTTGCAAATTATTTGAGAGAGCAGCGAATTTTTTCGGAGAGCAGAGAGTGCATCTTCACTGCTAGCATGTTACTTCGAAAAGGAAGCGCTTTTGCGCATGCCCGACCTGCATTAAGAATTTTGTCTTACCGGAAACTACCGGAATGATTTTTACGCATGCCTGGCCTGCTTTAAGAATTTTGTCTTACCGGAAAATATCGGAATAATCGCACTCCGCCACAAATTCCCTTATGTCCCATAAGAACTTTTCTCGAATAGTTAAACTTTCAAAAAGTTCTGTTATAAATTCATCAAACATGTCCTTTAACACTTCTTTATCAACTCCAGCATTAATCCCCCACCCAAAATCATCAAATATTTCTGTAAGCTTTATAACTACGTGGGGGTTCATTTTTTTAAACCAGATTAAAAACAGCAATTAAAAAAATAACTAGTCACTACTCTTGTTTTTGTACTATAGGCATGATCTGGATCACACACACACACACACACACACACACATGGGAATCATTCACACAATAGACAGGGAGGTGCTTGTGGGGGAACGTGAAAGGGACTTTTTGTAGTTCACACTTGAACGACGTAAATTCGAGACAGCCGCCAAAAGCACTTATAAAAGTCCTGAATGAATCACAGGATCATTTTCAAAGTTCCTTCGGCGGCCGCCTGAAAAGGCAGCCTAAAAATAAGGTGCGCAGGGTGTTGAGCAGGTTTTCAGGAGAAGGCGTTTGCCAGGCGGTTACGCGTAACCATTACTATTTTTAGAACCACGTCATACTATCGTCAGTAGTCCAAAACCCCCACGCAGGTCTGCACGCTGTTAGGCCGTCCCCGTGGTCTCAACAGCTCAGCCTTCGCTGCTAGCCAGGCGGTACGCGTAACTGTTACTATTTTTAGAACCACGTCATGCGTTGTAGCATTCACTGAGAGGCTTGCAGCAGAACTGGCGTTCAGTAAAACAGGTGTAATTTCAGCCATGTTTTCCAGCTTCATAAAAGAACCTTCGTCAATCGGCTCATAATCAAGTTTCTCTACAAAACAATTACGTAAAAAAGCGTCCAGTTCACTTACTATCATTTCACGTTTCCCTTGCTTGGTTTATAAAAGATTAGGCCTTCTTTTGACCAGGCTATCGTTAAACACGTCTTCACTGGGCGGCACCACGAGCAGAAATGTCGGCGGCTTCCAAGTCCCAGCAGAAAATGATGTCATACCTCCTGTCAATTGGTTGAGCGTGCACACGTGGGCTGCAGACCTCCTGCTCAGTGAAGCGTGCAAGAGGGTCCAGTCAGCAATATTGATTATAACCGGTCTGTGGCTGTTAAGCCATATACATTTTTAGTTCATTTTATGTCCCTGGAGAGAATGTAAATATGTTTGTTCACGATCACCAAATCTTATCTTGCGTGTAAGGCCCCCCATTTTAAATTAACGATTACGCCGATTTTTAGAGGTTTTTGCATGATAATCTTAGTGTAAAACAGGTGTTAATTTTGGCCAAAAGTGACATGTGATGGACGCGATTTGTATGTGAAAAGGGGGTTTTCGTGCAAAATAAGATGGGTGAGCTTGAACCCGTATAAAGACATTCTCTCCATATTTCTAATCTAACAGCATAACAAAATATCGGAGTGTGTTGCCACACTCACTCACAGAGTATAAGATGCGACGAGCGCGGACCCAAGGCTCTCCAACGCAAATGTCACCGGCTGGCCTCCCAGTCAGAACAGCACGGTCGTTGTTTCAAAGGCCGGTGCCGCAACGATGCCGTGCTGGGACCAGTCCAGGCTGACCGGAGCTCCCTTGGGTGTATACTATGGTTGGGCGATGGTCCGCGGCTGCATCTAAAAATGAAGGCGAGTCAGCGGGAAGAAACCGTTGACGGCAATGGATTGCTAGATCCTGCAAGTCCGGCTGACGAAGCCCTATTCTGGACTGTCGGCAAGATCTTTCAACGTCTTGGTGTTCTTAATCGCACGTCAGACCTCGAGAGAGATTGTAGAATGCTTTCTCTTCATTCCGGGCTTGCTGTATGGGCAAGGAGGGATGTCTCATCTCAAACGGCTCTCTGCTGCTGGCGATGCGTCCTTTCTTGACTCGTTCATTTCAGTAACTGACTTTTAGTTTCGTCATCGCGCATGAATAGTCATATCTTGGAGATGCGATGAGAAAATAAAGTTCTTTGGCGATTTTGTACAAACACAGTATTTGACAGCTTCCGAAGGATGCTGTTCACGGAATAGGAATGCACAACTTATGTGCAGAATGATGTGTGAAATATTAAAACTGCTTCTGGTAGTCTTCCGAAGAAAATGACGTCACGGCCTGCGCCTTGTACCGTGACGTAAAGAATTTGTGATGAAATATGTTGAGCCTTGGAACAAGTTTGACGACAATCTAAAGTGTTAGGTCGTGAGCCTTACCATGTTACAGGCCACATCAGGGCTGTAGAGAAGTCCACAGGTTGAAAATCATCCTTGTTCACCAACACTTCAGAAACAACATTCAGAGGAATAATAAGTGATCTGACTTTAAGCAGATCTCTAAGGTAACCTGCCTCCTGTAACTCTTTAGTGCACCATCCCGTTTAGGATCATGCCGTACTCTAATCGTTTTAGGGGGGGGGGGGGGGGGTGCTTATCATATATTTCTGTAAATGTTTTGATCCAAAAGTTAACAGCAAGATCTGGATCAGTTATGTGGAAAACTGAAGAGAGACTTGAGTTAAGCAAGTGATGCAGAAACTGAGAAAGTCTTGGTTGTTAATGTTTGTAAAGCAACGGTAGGTTATTGTCTTGTGTCCCGTATTGGGAATTTTTACTCCTTTTTTGGACCATGTGACACAAATTGGGTAATGGTCACTAAAGTTTAGAACAGGGACGAAGGCTTCAGCTATGTTAGTGTTATCTGAAATATAAATATGGTCAATAAGTGTCTTCGAGTTTGGGGATACACTCGTTGGAGAATCGATGAGTTGGTGCAGATTAAATAGATTGATTGCTTGCGTCCATTGGTTTTTGCACTTTTAGAAGGTTTATGTTAAATTCTCCAAGTAAAATTATTTCCTTGGATTCCAGCGAGACTGCATCCATCATCGTAATAAATTTGTCGACACAGTTTACTCTTTGAGATGGGTTCCTGTTGCAGAATCCAACCAAAATGGAAGGGTTTTTTTCAACTTAACTTCCATCCAGCCACATCCTACACCGTTACTTTCCATGTGTAGAAGTCGTTTGAAGCTAAGGGTTTCACTGACGTAGATAAGAAGACCTGTCTCTTTCGCTTGTGTAGGATCTTTCCGGATTGTGTTATATCCTGGAACTGTGACATCATTGTCGCTAATGTGTGCAGTTAACCTGTATTCAGAGAGTGCTAAACTATGAAAGGGTTTACCATGATTCCAAGTCAGTCTTGATATATCTGATGTCTTGTTAACTGCATGTTGGATATTAAGGTGACAGATTTGAAGTCCTTTGCATGGCCTTGCAGACTGGTTCTTGTTCATTTCTAGTTGTATATTGATGTGATGAATAGGAGACGACGATTTTGCACGTTAACTGTCGTTAAGATTTGTATAGTCATGTAACACAATAAAGGCACATAAAAGAGAGGGAAAATGGGGCTGGTTTACACATCAAAACAACTTTAAGAAACTAGACGCGTATGAGAGGACAAGAAAATCTTCACAGTAAATGTCCATAAGCTCCTTGGTCAGATGCTATACTAATGGAAACACTTTTCTGAAGTGAAAAGATACACACAAAGGAACTACGTCTAAAACAAAATTACGATTAAGGAGACAGAAGGAAGAGATTAAATAAATAAATAAATAAAATGAAACTTAAGACAAAAGGCAAAGAACCAACAACTCAAAATGAAAACAAGTGGGGAACAAATCAAAACAAACAAACAAAACAAACAAAAGCCACTCACACACAAATGCACAAGTCACGTAGTCGCACTTGTAACTGTGAGTTGGCAATACACAATATAGTCTCGCTCGCAGTAAATAGCACTTATTGCTGAAGTCTCCTGCTGCAGAGGCTTTGTTCAGTCTCTTTTTTATAAGGAACTTTTTTCTCTTTGTTTTACTTAAATACAAACACAAATGTGACCGTATAGTACCACACAACAGAACAATCTTCAATCCAAATTGATAATGAAATCAGAAACAAGCAAAAGTTTAAGTTACAAACAATTGCGCAACAACATGTACAAAAAAGGTAAACAAGGTTCAAAAGAAAAAAAAAATTATTGGTCTATGACTTGTATAATCACTCAATACGGGCACTCGTCACACTCCCAATGTCAGCACATTTCAACCCTGTCTTTTTAACCATTGAGTGGCAGCACTTCGATGTCGACGCACCATTTTTTATTTGTCTACAACACTGCAGCAGGCCAGACAAAGAAACGAACAAACAAACAAATAAACATAGATTTACACATACACACACGCGCGCGTGCGCGCGCACTCATACACACCCTCACACATACGCACGCACGCACGCACGCACGCACGCACACACACACACACACACACACACACACACACACACACACACACACACGCATGTAGAAAACTATTAGATATGCGCTCATAACAATTAGATATGCACATAAATACATAGCACAAGGATGATGAAATAGCATATCGCACTACATACCTATGTGATATGAAGTGGATAGAAACATATGCATGCTCACAACCATTACATATGCGCAAAGATACATAGCACATGGATGTTGAAATAGAATATCGCACGACATACCTATGTAATATGAAGTGGATATAAACATATGCAAAGACGGTGATGAAGCAATGATATACGAATATAAGGATGCAACCAGCCACCGTGGCGAAGTGGTTAGCGTCCCGGACTCCCGGCTGGGAGGTCGTGGGTTCCAATCCCATCAGAGTCATGTGGGTTTTCTGCCCCAACCGGCTCCTACCCAGAGTTGAGTTTGCTGCAGACTCAGTTGGGAAGACTGGGGCCACACAGTCGAGTTTCATCCACTTGATGGATGCGTTTCTGAGAGTGTTGCTCAAATTTCCTGACCAACACTGCAGGTGCCTGTATCTCTCAGGCCTGGATGACGCTGGGAAATATCTGTGAAAGGAAGCGTAGAGTAGAGCCCTGTCATGTAGTCTCAGACCGAAATGGAAATCCGTAGCATAATCTTCATCATCCTCATTCTCATCGATCAGCATACAAAAAGTCTCAAATTCTGTGGCCCTTCATGCCCTGCTCTCATGGTGACATCAATATCGATGTCCTCTCCACGTCTTGTGGCCTTGGTTTGGTTTCATTTGAGTCACCGGTATCAGCGAGTCCATGGGGGTTGTCGTTTGACAGACGTAGTTGCGCCCTCCAGAGGGAGAGCTCACTCACGCCAGCTCCGCGACTAAGCAAATATAGTAGGTGGTGTCCTGCGTATGTTAGATCATAACAGGCGCCACTGAACACAACCAAACTGACTCAGCAGCAGTGCAGTGTCTCCTCCGGTGGGTTGCCTCTTGACGACTTAACATCGACTGCTCCCTGTGGATTGCCCATGCTGAGGCTGTGGCAGGACTGGGCCGGTTTGTGGCTGTGGACGGGGGTGTCGGAAAGAGCAGTGTGGGTTGCACTGCCACAGAAGTGGCACAGAGGTTGGGACAGGAAAATATATATATATATATATATATGTTACAGTGAATTTACAAAGTCCAGCGAAAATGTGAAGTCGCTAGTAAGATTACGTTCAATGTAATTTACTGTTTCACTCGGGGTTTTTGCAAAATCGCTGGTTTTCAAAGGAAATTTACAAATTTCCTGAATAAATGAGCCAGGAACTTTGTAAATAAACTGTGTCTTGGACAAAAACTTCTCTCTCGCGCTCTCTCTCTGTTTTTTTTTTTAAAAAAGCTTTGTGGTTTGTACAATTGCATATATAAAAAAAAGTGAGATAACCCAAAAAGCGCTTGTGTGACTTTGAATGGACAGAAGGAAAGGGGAAAAAGAAATTTGTGAGGAGGAATGGAAAAATGAGGTTAAATAGCATGCGTGTACCCCTCGAACAACAGTAACATGGAGCGCTATCAAGGCACGAACGAGAGTTGGAACCACGTCGTTGCTATCTCCCTCACTCCGAATCTGATGTCCAGAATCGAGGAATTGCGCGAGAACCTTTCGAAGGGGACTCGGGGGGATTTTGAAAAAGAGTTTGAACGGTATAATATCAAAGACCCCGTTGTGGAGAAAAGTCTTTCGAGCTTTCCTGTACCTGGAACCGCCTCGCACCAACAGCAAACTGGCATACAATAACATAGTTCCCGCGGGACCCCGGTAGCCTTGTACCACGAATACCGAAGCGATCCATCTCCCCGAAGGAGCTCTCTTCGCCTTCACGCGAAGGACTCCCAACCAAGCAGGTCAAAGGGGCCAGACCTT
>CM031626.1:2243569-2256832 GCA_018398815.1 Conus ventricosus
ACAAAATAATATGTGCATTTCAAATACAAAACACTTTCTAAATAGACAGGTTCATACATAAGGCAAAGAGGGGGTGGTGGATTTATGACGGGGTATGCAATTATGGCACATAAGATGGTTGAAATAATGGTGTTTAAAGGTTGATTTTTATGCATTGGTGTTGTTTTGGTTGATTCAGGAGCAAGTTCCATTGACAGGAACCTGAATATTTAAACTGCATTTGAATAAGCCCAAATTCTAGAAACAGGGACATAATGTTTGGCTAAGCCCTTGAGGAATTAATTGAGAATCTGTGAACTAATGTGGGGGGTGCCTTCCAGACACAGCCCTGTGCATTATGATCCGTTGTTGTATTCTAACTCAGACTTAAGGGCAGAACTTCCGAGTCTAGAAAACTTCTGGGTTTAGGAGGACTAATTTGAGTGCTCGCTCGAGTAAGCTTAGCAATGGTTTGGGGGTTTTTAGCGCTAGCAGAGTCCCATAGAGTAGATCCATGCATGTGTGATTGAATTTATGAGACTGGAAAAAAAGTTTGCGTGCATGCAGATCGAGGAAGAGTTTGATTTTCGAGAGTTGATAAACTTTTTTGTGAAACTTTTTTGCACAGTGGGGTTATGTGAGCTTGCCAACTAATGTTGTTATCAATTGTTATCCTAGCACTTTGAGGTGTGTAACCTGTTCAACAGGTTCATTTTTAGGATGTAAAAGGAGGAAACTTAATTGTAGGTTTGTCTTTTTTGCCTGGTTGGAACAGCATGATTTAGTTTTCTGAGGGTGAAGCGACATGTGATTTAGTTCAGTCAATTTGACGAGGTCATTCGCACTTTCTGTAAAGTTTGTGCAAGAACAGTAACATCAGAATGATTGTGGGTATTGTTGTATCATCAGCAAAGAGTTCACAGGTGGATGTGATATTGAGAGGTAAATCATTGATGAAAAATTGTAAACCATGAGGACCCGGGAAATAAAGCCTTGTGGGATGCCATAGGAAAGTGTTTAAAAGTTGTATTGCTTTCAGTTTCACACATTGTTGCCATTTTTGAGATATGATTGAAAAGCGTAAGAGTTTTGGTGGATAAGCCATACAATTTCAATTTTCTAAGAAGAAGGTTATGATCTACCGAAATGCTTGTTGGAATCGTTTGAATAGGACACCACAATATCTGTGGTGTAATGTGTGCTTGTTCATGTGTTTTTTCCAAAGGTTTGGAATAGGCAAAAATGATTGAGATTGGTGAGTAGTTTGCAGGGTCTGGTTGTCACCTGCCTTGTGGATGGGAATGACTTTCGTTTTTTGTCTTTGCATAAATTGACACGTATTTTTGTATCTGTATTTGCTGGAGTGATAGTTTGAAGTTTTTCCGCTAGGCCATCCACCCCGCAGGTACCTAACTGTTTTAGGTGCGTTAGAAAGTGAAAACTTCAAAGACTGTTTTGGGTGGAAAAATAAAGTTCAGACGTGATTTTTTTACTTGGCAATATGTTTCAGTTTTGAAGATCTTTTTGATTTGGAAGAAATCTGTCGTGACAATTTTATCAGCTAAAGTGAAAAAAGTGGGTGTTTAGCAGTTAAACCGAGATGTCTTTAATTACATTTGATTTGAAAGAAGATGTTTGTCTGTAAGCCTTTAAATAGCTCTCCATCCCAATTTTGGGTTCTGGTTTAAATGATTTTAGTTTTCGATAATATTTCGTTTTTTCCTGCACTTCTGTGAATGTATTGCATTTGTCAGCTGCCCTAGTTCCTCTTCTTTGCCATGTTTTTTTAACCCTTTCACCGCCAGACATTCTACTTTGCATAAATCCCAATCCCCAAAGCCATTTTTCAGAAAATCTCTTTTTTCATCCCAGTTTGTGCGAAATGCGGATACTCGGGAACTAAGCAACCAATTTTCATGCTTTTTTTTTGGGAAATGGAGGAAATAAACTGTACTTTTGTTAACTTATAGAATGTTAGTAATGGTTAGAAAACAACAAATTCAATTTTTTTGTAATTTCAAGTAAAAAAAAAATGCAAAATAAAAAATTGAATGCTATCTTTAGTGTCAATATAAAAAAGAAGAAACCCATGCAATGAAACTCTGAACAAAGGAAAAATACTCCACTCACAAAATAAAGACCAGGAAGTATGTAAAAATCTAATAGAATAATGAAAAAAAAAAAAAACCCAGCAATAAATCAACTTTACCCCAGCAGCAGAAAAAGAGCCGGACGATAATGTTGTTTATAGCCCGGCCGACCGCAAAGGGCCACATCAGGGCTGTAGAGAAGTCCACAGGTTGAAAATCATCCTTGTTCACCAACACCCAGAAACAACATTCAGAGGAATAATTGTGATATGACTTTAAGCAGATTCTAAGGTAACCTCCCTCCTGTAACTCTTTAGTGTACCATCCGGTTTAGGATCAGGCCGTACTCAAACCGTTTTTTTTTTTTTTTTTTTTTTTTTTTTTTGGGGGGGGGGGGGGGGGGGTGCTTATCATATATTTCTGTAAATGTTTTGATCCAAAAGTTAACAGCAAGATCTGGATCAGTTAGTGGGAAAACTGAAGAGAGACTTGAGTTAAGCAAGTCATGCAGAAACTGAGAAAGTCTTGGTTGTTAATGTTTGTAAAGCAACGGTAGGTTATTGTCTTGTGTCCCGTTTTGGGAAAATTTTACTCCTTTTTTTGGACCATGTGACACAAATTGGGTAATGGTCACTAAAGTTTAGAACAGGGACGCAGGCTTCTGCTATGTTAGTGTTATCTGAAAAAATAAATAGGGTTTCAATAAGTGTCTTCGAGTTTGGGGATCCACTCGTTGGAGATTCGAGAGTTGGTACAGATTGAATACATTGAATGCTTCCTTCCATTGGTTTTTGTACTTTTAGAAGGTCTAGTTAAATTCACCAAGTAAAATGTTTTCTTGGATTCTAGCGAGACTGCATCCATCATCGAAATTTAAATTTTGTCGACACAGTTTACTCTTTGAGATGGGTTCCGTAGCCAGAATTCAACCAAAATGGAAGGGTTTTTCAACTTAACTTCCATTCAGCCACACATACACCGTTATTTTCCCATGTGTCGAAGTCTATTGAGCTAAGGGTTTCACTGACGTAGATAAGACCTGTCTCTTTCGCTTGTGTAGGATCTTTCCGGATTGTGTTATATCCTGGAACTGTGACATCAATTGTCGCTAATGTTGCAGTAATCTGTATTTAGAGAGTACTTTTTAAAACCCATAGAGGTACAGATGATGCTATTCTAACTCTCCTTCACATGCTTTCTTCCATTTAAACAAACCAGGTTCTTTTGCGCGTATTCTTTTTATTAAATTCTCCTCTGCTTTTAATACATACCAGCCACATCTGTTAGCTATGAAACTGCTTGACTTGGGTGTTGACCCAAAGCTTACTTTATGGATTGTCATTTTTCTGCACAATAGAACTCAGTCTGTTCGTTTTCAGTCTGCACTACCCCTCTGAACGCTCGACTTCTACTGGTGCACCCCAAGGCAAGTTCTGTCTCCCGTTTTGTTTACTTTATATACAAAATGACTGTAGAGGCACAGAGAAAACTCCATCGTTAAATATTCTTGATGATTCTGCTATTCTAGATATGTCAAACTCTGTTTCCCAGTTTACTTTGAGGAAATCAAAAAGTTCTGCAGCTGGTTTTAAAGACAACTTTCTTGACCTTAATGTGCAAAAAACAAAAGAAATCTTAATCGACTTTCGGAAAAAACCCGGAACCTGTGCCACACCTTTGTAATTAATGGTGAAGCTGTTGAACGAGTGAATGAGATAAATATCTGGGAATGATTGTTGATGATAAATTAGTTTTTGACAAAAATTTACTAAACCCATAAAAATGCCAGTCAAGAATATTCTGTTTGCAAAAAGCTACGAAATATTGGTGTTAAACCTGTAATCTTACAATTTATTACAGATGTTGTGTTGATCATTGCTCACTGCTTCTTTCATGTGTTTGGTATGGAAGTTTGGGTGTAAAGAGCAAGCGAGTATTGAATGATGTGGTGAATGTGGTAGCAAAGTGATTGGAAGGAAGCAATTTTTGGAATGCAAAATTGTATACAGACGAGTGGAGAGGAAAGCAAGAAAGTTTGCCAGTGTTTGAAGCCATGTTTTAACAAAATATTACGAAATTTTACCATCTGGACGTCGTTTTAGGACCCTTAGAGTCAAATCTAGGGCGCAAAAAACTTTTATACCCAGGTCGATCCATCTTCTAATTCATGATGTCTTTTGTACCATTTTTCATGTTAGTGATGTGAAGGAATGCGAGAGAGAGAGGAGAGAGGGAGGGGGGAGGGGGGGGAGGTGCGAGAGAGTGAGAGCTTGTGGGGTGGTTGAAGATGTGTGTGCTTGTGTGAAGATATGTGTATTTGCATTAATATGTGCTTGTGTGTGTGTGTGTGGTGTGTGTGGGGGTGTGTGTGGTGGGGTGTGGTGTGTGTGTGTGTGTGTGTATGTGTGTGTGTGTATCTGCTTTTGAGTGTAAGCCTATGAGTGTGCTTGTGTAAGTGCAAGTGCATGAGGTTTTTTCAAATGAATATAGTGTGTGTGTGTGGGGGGGGGGGGGGGGGGACTGTATATTAAAATTCTTAAGTGGCCACTGATTGTGATGATTCTTTTTTTATGCATGTTGTCTTGTTATACTGTTTATTTATGCACCTTCTTAATTTCTCATCCTTTGAAAATAAAGTGTTCATATCATATCATATCAATAATGAAAGGGTTTACCATGATTCCAAGTCAGTGTTGATAAAATCTGATGTCCCTTTTTAACTGCATGTTGGATATAAGGTGACAGATTCGAAGTCCTTCTTTGGGATGGCCTTGCAGACTGGTTTTTTGTTCATTTCTAGTTGTGTACTGATGTGATGATAATAGGAGACGACGATTTTGCACGTTAACTGTCGTTAAGTTTTTTTTATGTCACGTAACACAATAAAGGCACATAAAAGAGAGGAAAATGGGGCGGGGTTTTCACAATCAAAACAACTTTAAGAAACTAGACGCGTATTGAGGACAAGAAAATCTTCCCCAGTAAATGTCCATAAGCTCATTGGTCAGATGGTATACTAATGGAAACACTTTTCTGAAGTGAAAAGATACACACAAAGGAAGTACTTCTAAAACAAAATTACGACTAAGGAGACAGTAGGAAGAGATTAAAAAAAAAAAAATGAAACCTAAGACAAAAGCAAAGAACCAACAACTCAAAATGAAAACAAGTGGGGAAAAATCAAAACAAACAAACAAACAAACAAAAGCCACTCACACACAAAAGCACAAGTCACGTAGTCGCACTTGTAACTATGAAGTTGGCAAGCACAAAAGTCTCGCTCGCAGTAAATAGCAGTTATTGCGAAGTCTCCTGCTGCAGAGGCTTTGTTCAGTCTCTTTTTTTTAAGTAACTTTTTTCTCTTTGTTTTACTTAATTTCACACACAAATGTGACCGTATAGTACACACACAACGAACAATCTTCAGTCCAAATTGATAATGAAATCAGAAACAAGCAAAAGTTTAAGTTACAAACAATTGTGCAACAAATGTAAAAAAAGGTAAACAAGGTTCAAAAGAAAAAAATAATAAGTATTGGTGTCCACTGTCACTTTTGCACACATGCATTCATGACAACATTACTCCATACGCACACGCAATCTTTCCAATCAACCAAAGGCGCACTACCGAAGTTTTTTCTTCTCCCCCCCTCCTCGGGGGAAACAGTTTACTAAATCACATCAAACAATTTATAAACAGATTCTATACATGTTTTCTCTCTTTTCCGAGAGATAATTCAATGCATTCAAGATTCTATAAAGTCATGGCCTTCACATAACATCGGCCAAAGATCCAGACCAGGAGAATAAATAGTTCCTGCAATCATTGATGCCATGCCTGCATCAGAGATGAGACTCGCCCCATACTGTCACGTTCCCTGTCTCTGTCAGAAAACGGCCGCCCCTTGAATTCTCCTGTCACTGGAGATATGATAAGTTCCGATTCCTCTCCTGGTCTTTATTTGCTGGGGCTGAACTACCGGTGTGTTCCCCACACCATGGCCATCTTTAACCACCCCACGGGGTGAAAGGAGAAAAGTGAAGGGTGAAGGGCTTGGAAACACGAATAAGGTTCGTGTACGTAACCTGCTCCAAGTCAACATATTCTTTCTTTCTCTTTTCTTTAGGTTTTCCCCTGTAGCTTTCCCCAACTATCTATGGCTCACCTGGTAATGACTGGTCGCAGTGAGGACCAGCGTCCTGACAGGTCTCTAGGCCATCTGCTGGGCTAAAACTGATTCTTTCCTCCCTCCTCCAAGTGAGTGCATACTCAGTGTTCAAAAAACACATGACCAGCACCTTACCAGCCTTATTAAAACTATCTCTCAGTGGTCACTTTCACCCAATGACCACTCTTGGCTCTTTTAATGAACGAACTCACAATTATTTGGGGACGCCCGCTACACTAGTCAAGCCACATGAATATTCTTCCTTTTTAGTTGTGGCATGGGGAAATGAATTCATATCACTAAACTACATTGATGGAGCGTCACATGCCTTGATGTGGGCTTACGTCACATGACACCCCCATCCTGGGGGAAAAATCTTCTCAAAGAAATTTTTTTTCAATTTTTAAACTTCACTTAAAACACTCTTCGCATGAATTCAAAATGGTTATCATCACACATGATTCACCAAATAACATTCAAGTCTAAGTCAATTACATGATCACCATTAAATAGCATATTTCAAACTTTAGTCTTTTAAAAAAAAAAGAAGTTCATAATTGATCACACATCTCAAAAATGCATTTCACAAATTACATGGGAAAAAAACAATTAGGGGATATTAACAATTCAAAGTACAAATTGCGTTTATATATTAAGATTTGAAGCACATTTTTTCCCTTGATCTTTGTCTCACTCATATGTTGCAAAACCCCATGAAATGAGAATATTTCTAAGTGTAAATGTTTCTCAATAGACATGTAAAAAAATAAACATAGTTTTAAACATAGTTTTTTTTCCACATGTAATGTTATGTTAAATTTAAAAGTGAAAACATATTTTCCTTTTTTGACAATTAACTAATGAAAACAATGGTTTGTCTCACTGCACAATCAAAACATGTGTATATTCATTTCTAAAAAGTTATTTGCTCATGACACATACATATATATTCATCTTCACAAGCAAGTTAGACATAAATAGTACATGATGATTTTTTCATTGTTTTCTAAAGAATAAAGCAAAGAATAGATATGTAATACATCAACATCAAGCAGATTTTGCTTGTAAAACATATAGTCACTTCAACAAGCAAATTAAGCATAAATACCACTTGATTTAAATTGTCAGTATCATACAATGCACTGTCAAATGTGCACACCCGTAATCAAAAGAAAGACAAAAAAACAGGAATAGTATTTCCCTTGAAGACAGTTCAATTTGTCCATGAATATCATACACGTGCAATAAATCTGCCATGACATTTGTGTTCCAGGCCTGGTTCAATGGTAAATTGGAATTCCTGCAATGCCAAAGACCACCTTAATAATCTGCTGTTCTTAGTTTTTTACGATTGCAAGAAAGTCAATGGCCTATGGTCAGTCTGTAACCGAAACTTTTTTCCAGTCAAGAACCTGGCGAACTTCCCCACATGCCCATACAATAGCCAAGCACTCTCTCTCAATAGTGGGGTAATTCTCCTGTGTCTTTGAGAACTTTTTTACTGGCGTATTGCACGGGATGTAACAAGCACTTTTTTTCCTGCAACAGTACCGCTGCCATCCTTGGAACTGGCATCGGTTCTCAAAAAAAAGTCTTCTGAGAGCGAGGTAACAAAAAAACAGACAATGATTGAGGGTATTCTGAACACACTCCAAAGCCTTCTGGCACTCATCAGACCACACAATACTTTGTTCTTCGTACCTTTCGTCAGTTCAGTCAAAGGGACCGTCAGGGACGCAAAGTGGGCACATATCGTCTATAGTAGACAACAATCCGATGAGTGACCTGATCCGTTTCTTTGTATGGGTTTGTGTAAAGATAAAATCTTTTCCACTTTCTTTCCTTCTGGCATCATTTTTCCCACTGAAATAGTGTGACCCAAAAAATCGAGAGTTTGAAAAACCCGGGACGAATTTTGGATGGTCCCTTTCAGTTAAAAACCAAACTTTGAGATTGGAAAAAAACAGCTCGTAAGTTAGAAAGGAGGCCACACCCTGACTTGCAGCCCAACAAAATGTCGTCAAAAAACTGACTGCACCACATTCATGGAGTTTCAGGGCTCGCATCATCTGGCAAAAGAAGCTGGGGCATTTTGCAAACCGAATGGCATTTTCGTCCATTGGAAAAGACCAAAAGGCGTTTGAAATGCTGTCTTTTCCTTGTCAGCTTCAGCCATTGGAATCTGCCAGTATCCTTTAGTCAAGTCTACTTTCACAAAATAATTTCCTTCTGAGACTGGCACAGAAGTTCTTCAATGTCTGGGATGGGTCGGCATCGAACACAGTGATCTTATTTAATTTCCTGTAATCGATGCAGAACCGCACCGAGCCATCAGGTTTGTCCACCAATACAACTGGTGAGCTGTACGGAGATGTAGAAGGTTCTATGACCTTTTAAAACCAGCATTACTTTTTATTTCTCTCTCGACAACCTCTTTTTTTGCAAACAGAAGGGGGGGGTATGGTCTGGTTCGCAGTGGTATTTCAGTAGTTAAATGAATACTATGGGGTTCAATACCAGTCACTGTACCTGGGTATCTGTCAACACATCCTGAAAGTCTTTCAAAATTTTTTTGAGCTTTTCTGTTTGACTTGCAGACAAATCATTCGACAGAACCACATCATCATAGGTTTCACCTTTGATAGACAGAGTAGGAAGGGGTACAACATCATCTGCACTGGTAGATGTTTTAAAACTCCTACATTTGCTGTTTTCACAACCCTTTTATCTGTCCCTGTACGTTACATTGGGTTACAAAATCATCATGATAATGTCTGCATGTTGACTCAGTTTCTGCATAGGACTTCCACTCAACTGATGGTTTATGGCAACATTTGTACGTTCAACATACTTCTTCAACATGTTCACGTGAAATCCTTCTCAGCGTTTGCCATTTTGATCTTATAATTAACTGCAGAAAGTTTTTCGACCACCTGAAAAGGACCATTCCACATAACACGAGTTTGTTATGTTCATCAGTGAGTAGTACAAGGACTTTATCCCCTACACTGAAGGAACGTGCCTTTGTTTTTCTCTCTGCAAAGACCTTGGATACATCTGTTTTTATATCAGCTGGGCTGTTTGTCCGTTGGTATGTCAGTGACGAGTCTGTTTAGCCGCAGAAAGTGTTGTCGTCAGCGTCTCGTCTTTTCCCTACATTTCTTTTAGATCATCTGGGTAATCTGGAGTTCATCCAGTTTTGAGACTTTTTGCGCTTTGTAGCCTTTCCCTGCTCTATGATGTCTGATCTGGTACCACAAGACAAGGAATGACGATCCTCCAGCACCACCATGCCCCTGTAGCGACACCTGGCAAATTGCCCAAGATCAAGTCGCAGACTGGGTTATCGATAACACAGGCGGTGAGAAATCCGGAGTAATACGGTTTTATCGACCGAAATTTTCGCCAGCGGAAACGTTTCAATCTTTCCTCCAAACGACCTACACTTTTGGACAGTGTTGAGATACTGGTTTTGAAGCACGAAAGATTTTCTTACACCAGCGGTGGTGCACCCCTGGGCCCAGTGTCTCGCAAAACCAAGCCTGCAATCCGTTGATGGCTCCGTTTTCTAACACCAGTCCATCAACCGACTGATCTGGTGCCAAAACAAGGCCTTCTTCACAATCAGTGGAGACTAAAGCGGATTTTGAATCATATGGTTTGAAAGGGCAATTCTTTTTCAAATGGAACTTGCCATCACAAAAAAAACATCGCATTGTCTGGGCGGCAGCTGACTGATTTGTGAACTTCGGTTCTGTCCACGAACTGGCCCAAAAGGTCTACGCGGTGGTCGTTGTCCACGACCTCGGAACGTTTGCTGAAAAAGCAACGGGTCTTTCCGGCGGTGAGTACTGGTACTGACGAAAGTCACTCGAACCGCGGAAAGATCCCTGTCCATTCCTAGGATAGGTATATCCTTGAGGACCCCAGAAATGACCCACGATTTCCTTTCCTATAACTTCGCTGTCCCGATGGGATAGTACATGACCATGAGACTCAAAGAGGAAAATTTCCTTTCCTAGCCACGCCCTTATCTGGGTGAGCGATACAATACGGGTCACCATCTGACAATTTCCTCAACACTTTTAAATTTCCCTTTTTTTAAGGAAAGTGGCCAGATCTTTGCTCCGCTCTGGACAGTTTTTCTCTAAGAAGGAGATCTCGCAGTGATTGAAAAGTTTTGTTCGTTTTGATAAATCGATCCATCGATCTAAACAATGACTCATACGAATTAGAAACGACGGGAAAAAAATTCTCCTTTGTCAGGGGGCACAGAACGGAAAACGTTCGCGGAAAAAAGATCAGCAGAATATTGAAATTTCTTGAGGAGTTTTTCTTTCAAATGATCCCAAGTTAAATTTTGTTTCGCCGCGAGTGTGTGGTACTGTGCCAAAGCACTACCCTTAATCAACGACGCAATATACAAGCCACTTTTTCTTTGGCCAACCACAAGACGTTGCGTTGACTTTCAAATCGGAAAAGGAAAACATCGATGTCATCCGTTTTTTCCTCGAAAGGCGGTAACTTTGGAATATACCCGTTTTTGGTTGAGGCACGCTTGCGGAACCGACTGGTGGAGCTGGTGGAGGTTCTCTCGATGCCTGTAATCTTTTAATTTCAGCATCAGTCTCTAGTTCTAAACGCCTCAACTTAAATTGACGTTCTTTATCTTCAGCTTCCCCTGTAGTCTTTTTTCCTCCACTTCCCTCTGTAGCTTTTTCTTCAACTCTTTTTCCTTGGTTTTCTTCACTTTCTAGTTTCCTTTGATTTTCTTCTCTCTCTCTTAGCCTGTCTGCCCTATCTATGCATTGTTTTCACATAGTTGGTGGTAAGTTCTTCTCCATCAAAAACCCCCAAACGTTCCGCTTGTGAACATATTTTATCAAAATCATCCATATGAACCGTCAACAATATAAACACAAAACAGTTTCTAAGTATGAATAAAAATAAGGCGTATATGATGGCGTTTATGTTCACAAAAACGTAAATTATAATAAATACAAATAAAGAATTCAATTTCCGGTGTAAACAGAAAACAGCTTACTAAAACAGTGTAGAAATGAAACCAAGGAATGTATTTTTCCAGAAGTATTTTGTTTTCAAAAACAGGTTTTCAATTTGGAATTTAAAGAAAAATTGAAGTTTTAATGCTAATCTGTTTTTCCTAAGAAAGGAAAAAAACACAATACTAAAGTTTTCTGGAAATAAATTCTTTTAAAGTTTAAGTTTTTAATGTTCTTGTTGGGCAGCTTTCTTACTTAATTTCAAATGGAATTTACAAAACAAATGTATCGCCTTATACGATAAATGAATATAAATATACAAAACAAATGGAATCAGAACAATTAAAAAGAGGGGAAGATACACAAACTAGCGGAAATCTACGTAAAAGATGAAAATGTTGAAAAGAAAACTAGACAGGAGCTTATTGTAAAGAAGTGTAGAGATTTGAAAAAGGGGGTTTAAAGGAAATGAAAGGATACACAGGATCGGAACAGTGAGAAAAAATCAAGAAAAGCAAAGAAGTCCTCAGACAGCCCCCTAGTGGTCACTGTCTCCCGTGAAACTGGAGACGGGAAAAAAATCATGCACAATATACACAACACTACAGTAATGATACAAAATACTAAACAATCAAATCAATAAATGCACATTCACCCAAACGCAAAGAAGAAAACACAACACCCCCCCAAAAAAAAAACAATAGAAAAATTTATTAGGAGGAGTTTTCCCCGCACTTGCCAACCTCTGTCCTGTTGAAGGAGACAAGGTCGGTTCAAACTCTGGGAAAAGGGACTATTGAAATGAAACGATAGGACAGAGAAAGAAAAAAAAAAACAAAGTAAACCTAATAAGGGCGATCACGGCTGCTCCCCCTCTTGAACTAATCGCTCAATGTGCGAGAAGCGGGGGGGCTCACCGATCGGGAAAAGGACAAAATAGGGAATCACGGCTGCTCCCACTCTTGAACAGTCGCTCAAAGAAGCGAAAAGCGGTGGGGGTCACCGATCGGGGGAAAAAATTAGGAACTGACAAACAAACAAAAATACTAGCAAAACTCAGAGTCAGAAATAAGAAGAGAAGTCCGACTCGCACTGAAAATAAATTCACTCACACCCTAAACAGAAAAGAAAACAAATGCAAATACACAATAAATAATGAAAACTTCTTTTTTTCCCTACCCCAAACCCTGAGGGGGACAAATCAAATCTTTTTCCTCTAATGAAAATAATCTCTTTTTTTCAGGCCCCGAGGGCACAATAGAAATCTGTTGTTTTCTTCCAGGGAAACAAAAACAATGGGGAGCTACGTCGGGGCACCACTGCCCACTGTCACTTTGCACACATGCATTCATGACTGCATTTTACTCCAACGCACACGCAATCTTCCAATCAACCAAAAGGCGCACTACCGAATGTTATTTCTTCTCCCCCCTCCTTCGGGGAAAACATTTCTAATTCACATCAAACAATTTAAAAAACGATTCTATACATGTTTTCTCTCTTTTCCGAGAGATAATTCAATACATTCAAGATTCTATAAAAATCATGGGCCCTTTACATAAACCCTCGGCCCAAGATCCAGACCAGGAGAATAAGTAGTTCCCGCAATCATTTATGCCATGCCTGCCATCAGAGATGAGACTCGCCCCATACTGTCATGATTTTCCCCGTCTCTGTCAGAAAACGTGTCGCCCCCTTGAATTCCTTGTCACTGGGGATATGAAAGTTCCGATTCCTCTCCCGGTCCTTATTTTGGCTGGGGCGAACTACTGGTGTGTTCCCACACCATGGCCATCTTTAACCACCTCCCCGGGGTGAAAGGTGAAGGGGAAGGGCTGAAACACGAATAAGGTTCGTGTACGTAACCTGCTTCCCAAGTCAACATATTTTCTTTCTCTTTTCTTTAGGTTTTTTAGCCCCGCGGCTACTGGGGCTGGTCCGGGTTCAGTCCCTTAATGAGTTCCGAACAGGCGCAGCCCATCTCGGCCCCCTCTTAAATGCTACCGTCCCCAATGGAAAACA
>CM031626.1:2257832-2267832 GCA_018398815.1 Conus ventricosus
TTTTCTGAAGTGAAAGATACACAAAGGAAGTACTTCTAAACAAATTACGACTAGGAGACAGTAGAGAGATTAAAAAAAAATTAAATGAAACCTAAGACAAAAGGCAAAGAACCAACAACTCAAAATGAAAACAAGTGGGGAAAAATCAAAACAAACAAACAAACAAACAAAGCCATCACACACAAATGCACAAGTCACGTAGTCGCATTGTAACTATGAGTTGGCAATGCACATATAGTCTCGCTCGCAGTAAACAGCAGTTATTGCAGAAGTCTCCTGCTGCAGAGGCTTTGTTCAGTCTCTTTTTTATAAGTAACTTTTTTCTCTTTGTTTTACTTAATACACACACAAATGTGACCGTATAGTACACACACAACAGAACAATCTTCAGTCCAAATTGATAATGAAATCAGAAACAAGCAAACGTTTAAGTTACAAACAATTGTGCAACAACATGTACAAAAAAGGTAAACAAGGTTCAAAAGAAAAAATAATAAGTATTGGTGTCACACTGTCACTTTTGCACACATGCATTCATGACATGACAACATTTACTCCATACGCACACGCAATCTTTCCAATCAACCAAAAGGCGCACTACCGAATGTTTTTTTCTTCTCCCCTTCTCCTTCGGGGAAACAGTTTACTAAATCACATCAAACAATTTATAAACAGTTTCTATACATGTATCTCTCTTTTCCGAGAGATAATTCAATACATTCAAGATTCTATAAAGTCATGGCCTTCACATAACATCGGCCCAAGATCCAGACCAGGAGAATAAATAGTTCTGCAATCATTGATGCCATGCCTGCATCAGAGATGAGACTCGACCCATACTATCATGATTCCCTGTCTCTGTCAGAAAACGTGTCGCCCCCTTGAATTCTCCTGTCACTGGAGATATGATAAGTTCCGATTCCTCTCCCTGGTCTTTATTTTGCTGGGGCTGAACTACCGGTGTGTTCCCCAACCATGGCCATCTTTAACCACCTCACCGGGTGAAAGGTGAAGGGCTGAAACACGAATAAGGTTCGTGTACGTAACCTGTTTCCCCAAGTCAACATATTCTTTCTTTCTCTTTTCTTTAGGTTTCCCCTGTAGCTTTCCCCAACTATCTATGGCTCACCTGGTAATGACTGGTCAGCAGTGAGGACCAGCGTCCTGACAGGTTCGAGTCTCTAGGCCATCTGCTGGGCTAAAACTGATTCTTTCCTCCCTCCTCCAAGTGAGTGCATACTCAGTGTTCAAAAACACATGACCAAGCACCTTACCAGCCCTTATTAAACTATCTCTCAGTGGTCACTTTCACCCAATGACCACTCTTGACTCTTTTAATGAACGAACTCACAATTATTTGGGGACGCCCGCTACACTAGTCAAGCCACATGAATATTCTTCCTTTTTAGTTGTGGCATGGGGAAATGATTCATATCACTAAACTACATGTGATGGAGCGTCACATGCCTTGATGTGAGGCTACGTCACATGACACCCCCCATCCTGGGGTGAAAAAATCTTCTCCAGAAATTTTTTTTTTAAAGGATATACAACTTCACTTAAAACACATCTTCAGCCATGAATCTCAAAATGTGTATCCATCACACATGATTCACCAATTAACAATCAACGTATAGAATCAATCATCATGATTCACCATAAATAGCATATTTCAAACTTTCAGTCTTTTAAAAAAAAAGAAATTCATAATTGATCACACATCTCACAAAATACATTTCACAAATTACATGGACAAAACAATTAGGGATATTAACAATTCAAAGTACAAATTGTGTTTATATATTAAGATTTGAAGCACATTTTTCCCCCTTGATCTTTGTCTCACATCATATGTTACAAAACCCTCATGAAAATGAGAATATTTCTAAGTGTAAATGTTTCTCAATAGACATGTAAAAAAATAAACATAGTTTAAAACAGTTTTTTCCCCACATGTAATGTTATAGTTCATGAAAAGTGAAACATATTTTCCATTGTTGACAATTAACTAATGAAAACAATAGGTTTGTCTCACTGCACAATCAAAACATGTGTATATACATTTCTAAAGAGTTATTTGCTCATGACACATACATATATATTCACCTTCACAAGTAAGTTAGACATAAATAGTACATGATGATTTTTTCATTGTTTACTAAAGAATAAAGCAAAGAATAGATATGTAATACATCAACATCAAGTAGTTTTTGCTTGTAAAACATATAGTCACTTCAACAAGCAAATTAAGCATAAATACCACTTGATTTAAATAGTCAGTATCATACAATGCACTGTCAAATGTGAGCACACCGTAATCATAAGAAAGACAAAAAACAGGAATAGTCTTTCCTTGAAGACAGTTACATTTGTCCATGAATATTTATACACGTGACATAAATCTGCCATGACATTTTGTGTTCCAGGCACTGGTTCAATGGTAAATTGGAATTCCTGCAATGCCAAAGACACCTTAATAATCTGCTGTTCTTAGTTTTTGACGATTGCAAGAAAGTCAATGGCCAATGGTCAGTCTGTAACCGAAACTTTTTTCCAGTCAAGAACCTGGCGAACTTCTCACATGCCCATACAATAGCCAAGCACTCTCTCTCAATAGTGGAGTATTTCTCCTGTGTCTTTGAGAACTTTTTACTGGCGTATTGCACGGGATGTAACAAAGCACTTTTTTCCTGCAACAGTACCGCTGCCATTCCTTTGGAACTCATTACTGGCATCGGTTCTCAAATAAAGTCTTCTGAGAGGGAGGGTAACAAAAGAACAGACAATGAGTTGAGGGTATTCTGAACACACTCCAAAAGCCTTCTGGCACTCATCAGACCACACAATACTTTTGTTCTTCGTCCCTTTCGTCAGTTCAAGGGGCCGTCAGGGACGCAAAGTGGGGCACATATCGTCTATAGTATGACAACAATCCGATGAGTGACCTGATCCGTTTCTTTGTAGTGGGTTTGTGTAAAGATAAAATCTTTTCCACTTTCTTTCCTTCTGGCATCATTTTTCCCACTGAAATAGTGTGACCAAAAACTCGAGTTTGAAAACCGGCACGAATTTTGGATGGTCTCGCAGTTAAACCAAAACTTCTGAGACTGGAAAAAACAGCTCGTAAGTTAGAAAGGAGGTCACACCATGACTTTGCAGCCAACAAAATGTCGTCCAAAAAACTGGCTGCACCACATTCATGGAGTTTCAGGGCTCGCATCATTCTGGCAAAAGAAGCTGGGGCATTTTGCAAACCGAATGGCATTTTCGTCCATTGGAAAAGACCAAAAGGTGTTTGAAATGCTGTCTTTTCCTTGTCAGCTTCAGCCATTGGAATCTGCCAGTATCCTTTAGTCAAGTCTACTTTCACAAAATAATTTCCTTCTGAGAGCTGACACAGAAGTTCTTCAATGTCTGGGATGGGCTCGGCATCGAACACAGTGATCTTATTTAATTTCCTGTAATCGATGCAGAACCGCACCGAGCCATCAGGTTTGTTCACCAATACAACTGGTGAGCTGTACGGAGATGTAGAAGGTTCTATGACCTTTAAATCCAGCATTACTTTGATTTCTCTCTCGACAACCTCTTTTTTTGCAAACGGAAGGGGTATGGTCTGGTTCGCACTGGTATTTCAGTAGTTAAATGGATACTATGGGGTTCAATACCAGTCACTGTACCTGGGGTATCTGTCAACACATCCTGAAAGTCTTTCAAAATTTCTTTGAGCTGTTCTGTTTGACTTGCAGACAAATCATTCGACAGAACCACATCATCATAGGTTTTCACCTTTGATAGACAGAGTAGGAAGGGGTACAACATCATCTGCACTGGTAGATGTTAACACTCCTACATTTGCTGTTTTCACAACCTTTGATCTGTCCCTGTACGTTACATTGGGTACAAAATCATCACTGATAATGTCTGTCATGTTGACATCAGTTTCTGACATAGGACATATCCACTCAACTGACTGGTTGATGGCAACATTTGTACGTTCAACATACTTCTTCAACATGTTCACGTGAAATACCTTCTCAGCGTTTGCCATTTTGATCTTATAATTAACTGCAGAAAGTTTTTCGACCACCTGAAAAGGGACCATTCCACATAACACGAAGTTTGTTATGTTCATCAGTGAGTAGTACAAGGACTTTATCCCTACACTGAAGGAACGTGCCTTTGTTTTTCTCTCTGCAAAGACCTTGGATACATCTGTTTTATATCAGCTGACTGTTTGTCCGTTGGTATGTCAGTGACGAGTCTGTTTAGCAGCAGAAAGTATTGTCGTCAGCGTCTCGTCTTTTCCCTACATTTCTTTTAGATCATCTGGGTAATCTGGAGTTCATCCAGTTTTGAGACTTTTAGCGGTTTGTAGCCTTTCCCTGCTCTATGATGTCTGATCTGGTACTCACAAGACAAGGAATGAACGGTCCTCCAGCACCACCATGTACTGTAGCGACACCTGGCAAATTGCCCAAGATCAAGTCGCAGACTGGGTTATCGATAACACAGGCGGTGAGAAATCCGGAGTAATACGGTGTATCGACCGAAATTTTCGCCAGCGGAAACGTTTCAATCTTGCCTCCAAACGACCTACACTTTTGGACAGTGTTGAGATACTGGTTTTGCAGCACGAAAGATTCTCTTACACCAGTGGTGGTGCACCCAGTGTCTCGCAAAACCGAAGCCTGCAATCCGTTGATGGCTCCGTTTTCTAACACCAGTCCATCAACCGATTGATCTGGTGCCAAAACAAGGCCTTCTTCACAATCAGTGGAGACTAATGCGGATTTTGAATCATATGGTTTGAAAGGGCAATTCTTTTTCAAATGGAATTGCCATCACAAAAGAAACATCTCATTGTCTGATCGGCAGCTGACTGATTTTGTGAACTTCGGTTCTGTCCACGAACTGGCCCAAAAGGTCTACGCGGTGGTCGTTGTCCACGACCTCGGAACGTTTGCTGAAGAGCAACGGGTCTTTCCGGCGGTGAGAACTGGTACTGACGAAAGTCACTCGAACCGCGGAAAGATCCCTGTCCGTTCCTAGGATAGGTATATCCTTGAGGACCCAGAAATGACCCACGATTTCCTTCCCTATAACTTCGCTGTCCCGATGGGATAGTACATGACGCATGAGACTCAAAGATGGAAAATTCTCCTTTCCTAGCCACGCCCTTATCTCGGTGAGCGATACAATACTGATCAGCCATCTGACACATTTCCTCAACACTTTCAAATTGCCTTTCTTTAAGGAAAGTGGCCAGATCTTTGCTCACGCTCTGGAACAGTTGTTTTCTAAGAAGGAGATCTCGCAGTGATTACAAAGTTTGTTCATTTTTGATAATCGATCCATCGATCTAAACAATGACTCATACGAATTAGAAACGACGGAAATGATTCTCCTTTGTCAGGGCGCACAGAACGGAAACGTTCGCGAAAACGATCAGCAGAACATTGAAATTTCTTGAGGAGTTCTTCTTTCAACTGATCCTAAGTTAAATTTTGTTTCGCCGCGAGTGTGTGGTACTGTGCCAAAGCACTACCCTTAATCAACGACGCAATATACAATGTCCACTTTTCCTTTGGCCAACCACAAGACGTTGCGTGACTTTCAAATCGGAAAAGAAAACTATCGATGTCATCCGTTTTTTCCTCGAAAGGCGGTAACTTTGGAATATACGCCGTTTTTGGTTGAGGCGCGCTTGCGGAACCGACTGGTGGAGCTGGTGGAGGTTCTCTCGATGCCTGTAATCTTTTAATTTCAGCATCAGATCTCTAGTTCTAACTGCCTCAACTTAAATTGACGTTCTTTATCTTCAGCTTCCCTCTGTAGTCTTTTTTTCCTCAGCTTCCCTCTGTAGACTTTTATCTTCAAACTCTAGTTTCCTTTGGTTTTCTTCACTTTCTAGTTTCCTTTGATTTTCTTCTCTCTCTCTTAGCCTGTCTGCCCTATCTATGCATTGTTGCACATAGTTGGTAAGTTCTTATCCATCAAAACCCAAGCGTTCCGCTTGTTGAACATATTTATCAAATCATCCATAATGAACCGTCAACAATATAAACACAAAACAATTTCTAAGTATGAATAAAAATAAGGCGATATTGATGGCGTTTTATGTTTCACAAAACGTAATTATAATATATACAAATAAAGAATTCAATTTCCGGTGTAAACAGAAAACAGCTTACTAAAACAGGGTAGATATGAAACACAAGGAATGTATTTTTCCAGAAGTATTTTGTTTTCAAAAACAGGTATCAATTTGGAATTTAAAGAAAAATTGAAGTTCAATGCTAATCTGTTTTTCCTAAGAAAGGAAAAAACACAATACTAAAGTTTTCTGGAAATAAATTCTTTATAAAGTTTAAGTTCTTAAATGTTCTTGTTGTCAGTCTTTCTTACTTAATTTCAAATGAATTTACAAAACAAATGTATCGCCTTATACGATAAATGAATATAAATATACAAAACAAATGGAATCACAAACAATTAAAAGAGGGGAAGATACACAAACTAGCGGAAATCTACGTAAAAGATGAAAATGTTGAAAAGAAAACTAGACAGGAGCTTATTGTAAAGAAGTGTAGAGATTTTGAAAAAGGGGGTGAAAAGGAAATGAAAGGATACACAGGATCGGAACAGTGAGAAGAAATCAAGAAAAGCATAAGAAGTCCTCAGACAGCACCTAGTGGTCACTGTCTCCCGTGAAACTGGAGACGGGAAAAACAAATCATGCACAATATACACAACACTACAGTAATGATACAAAATACTAAACAATCAATCAATAAATGCACATTCACCCAAACGCAAAGAAGAAATCACAACACCAAAAAAAAAAAAAAAAATAGAAAAATTTATTAGGAGGAGATTTCCCCGCACTTGCCAACCTCTGTCCTGTTGAAGGAGACAAGGTCGGTTCAAACTCTGGGAAAAGGGGACTACTTGAAATGAAACGATAGGACAGAGAAAGAAAAAAACAACAAAATAAACCTAATAAGGGCGATCACGGCTGCTCCCACTCTTGAACTAATCGCTCAATGTAGCGAGAAGCGGCGGGGCTCACCGATCGGGGAAAAGGACAAAATAGGGAATCACGGCTGCTCCCACTCTTGAACTAGTCGCTCAAAGTAGCGAAAAGCGGTGGGGCTCACCGATTGGGGGAAAAAAATTAGGAACTGACAAACAAACAAAAACACTAGCAAAACTCAGAGTCATAAATAAGAGAGAAGTCCTGACTCGCACTGAAAATAAATTCACTCACACACATAAACAGAAAAGAAAACAAATGCAAATACACAATAAATAATGAATCTTTCTTTTTTTCCCTACCCTCAAACCCTTGAGGGTACAAATCAAAATCTTTTTTCTTCTAATGAAAATATATACTCTTTTTTCCAGGCCCCGAGGGCACAAATAGAAATCTTTTTTTTTCTTTCCAGGGGAAACAAAAACAATGGCAGCTACGTCGGGGTCACCACTGTCACACTGTCACTTTTGCACACATGCATTCATGACAGCATTTACTCCATACGCACCCGCAATCTTTCCAATCAACCAAAAGGCGCACTACCGAATGTTTTTTCTTTCTCCCCTCTCCTTCGGGGAAAACAGTTTACTAAATCACATCAAACAATTTATAAACAGATTCTATACATGTATCTCTCTTTTCCGAGAGATAATTCAATACATTCAAGATTCTATAAAGTCATGGCCTTCACATAACATCGGCCCAAGATCCAGACCAGGAGAATAAATAGTTCCTGCAATCATTGATGCCATGCCTGCATCAGAGATGAGACTCGCCCCATACTGTCATGATTCCCTGTCTCTGTCAGAAAACGTGTCGCCCCTTGAATTCTCCTGTCACTGGAGATATGATAAGTTCCGATTCCTCTCCTGGTCTTTATTTTGCTGGGGCTGAACTACCGGTGTGTTCCCCACACCATGGCCATCTTTATCCACCTCACGGGGTGAAAGGTGAAGGGTGAAGGGTGAAGGGCTGAAACACGAATAAGGTTCGTGTACGTAACCTGCTTCCCAAGTCAACATATTCTTTCTTTCTCTTTTCTTTAGGTTTTCCCCTGTAGCTTTCCCCAACTATCTATGGCTCACCTGGTAATGACTGGTCAGCAGTGAGGACCAGCGTCCTGACAGGTTCGAGTCTCTAGGCCATCTGCTGGGCTAAAACTGATTCTTTCCTCCCTCCTCCAAGTGAGTGCATACTCAGTGTTCAAAACACATGACCAGCACCTTACCAGCCCTTATTAAACTATCTCTCAGTGGTCACTTTCACCCAATGACCACTCTTGACTCTTTTAATGAACGAACTCACAATTATTTGGGGACGCCCGCTACACTAGTCAAGCCACATGAATATTCTTCCTTTTTAGTTGTGGCATGGGGAAATGATTCATATCACTAACTACATGTGATGGAGCATCACATGCCTTGATGTGAGGCTACGTCACATGACAATTGGTCTATGACTTGTATAGTCACTCAATACGGGCACTCGTCACACTCCAATGTCAGCACATTTCAACCTGTCTTTTTAACCACTGAGTGGCAGCACTTCGATGTCGACGCACCGTTTTTTATTGTCTACAACACTGCAGCAGACCAGACAAAGAAACGAACAAACAAACAAACAAACAACATAGATTTACACATACACACACGCGCGCGTGCGCGCGCACTCACACACACTACACACACATACACACTACCGCACACACACACACACACACACACACACCACACACACACACACACACACACACACACACACACACACACACACACACACACACACACACACACACCACACACACGTGTGCGCCCACACACACGCATGTAGAAAACTATTAGATATACGCTCATAACATTAGATATGCGCATAAATGCATAGCACAAGGATGATGAAATAGCATATCGCACACATACCTATGTGACATGAAGCGGATATAAACATATGCATTGCTCACAACATTACATATGCGCAAAAATGCATAGCCAGGATTTGGGAAATAGATATTGCATACATCCCTATGTGATACGAAGTGGATATAAACATATGCAAAGCGGTGATGAAAGCAATGCAATACGAATATAAGGATGCAACCAGCCCCCGTGGCGAAGTGGTTAGCGTCCCGGGCCCCGGTGGGAGGTCGTGGGTTCGAATCCTCAGAGTCATGTGGGTTTTCTGCCCGACGGCTCCTACCCATCTCTCAGGCCTGGATGACGCTGGGAAATTATATGAAAGGAGCGTAGTGTACAGCCCTGTAATGTAGTTCAGCCCCGAAATGGAAATCCGTAGCATAATCTTCATCTCCTCATTCTCATCGTCAGCTAAAAAAAGTCTAAAATTTCTGTGACCCTCCATTCATGCCTGCTTCATGGTGCATCAATATCGATGTCCTTTCCACGTCTGTGGCCTTGGTTTGGTTTCATTTGAGTCACCGGTATCAGGAGTGCATGGGGGTTGTCGTTTGACAGACGTAGCTGCCCCCTCCAGAGGGAGGGGCTCACTCATGCCAGCTCGCGATAAGCAAATATGTAGGTGGTGTCCGGTATGTTAGTGAGAGGCGCCATGAAACAACCAAACTGACTCAGCAGCAGTGCAGTGTCTCCTCCGGGGGTTGCCTCTTGACGACTTAACATCGACTGCTCCCTGTGGATTGCGGTTTCTGAGGCTGTGGCAGTTTCCTGGCTTAAGAGTACATATTTCAGAATGTGCTATTTAGTGTTATTCTGGATTTGTTTGCAAGTATTTAGTATCTCAATCTCAGGTATGTATGGATTGAGTATGTTTTTTCAAAATAGCCATTTTATTTTATTTATTTATTCATTTATTTTTTAATTTATTTATTTACCTGTCTGTAAGTATTTAGCTACTTATTTACTTATTCATCCGTTTACCTTGTTTTTTTTGATCTCTATTTGTACTCTCTTTGATATTGTCTTCCCTGTCCCTTATCACAAGATTTTGGGT